>NC_069492.1:18178799-18247282 GCF_026875155.1 Cherax quadricarinatus | reverse complement strand
TCGGAAACTCTTTTTCGACTACATTCCCCTCACAATTACCAACAAATTTTACTCGTTTTTAACTAATATCATCACTGTAACCAAGATTTCACAAAAAACTCTATGACACCTAACACACACACACACACACACACACACACACACACACACACACACACACACACGCACACACACACACACACACACACACACACACACACACACACACACACGCACACATACACACACACACACACACACACACACACACACACACACACACACACACACACACACACACACACACACACACACACACACACACACACACACACACACACGCACACATACACACACACACACACACACACACACACACACACATACACAGACACACACATAGTGGGAACACTTCACTCTGGAGGTCCCAAGGTGGTAATAGCAGTGATGTATAACCCACCACAGAACAGCAGGAGGCCAAGGCAAGAGTACGACGAGAGCAATAGAGCGATGGTTGACACACTGGCTAGAGTGGCCAGAAGAGCTCATGCATGCAGGGCAAAGCTCCTGATCATGGGTGACTTTAACCACAAGGAGATCGATTGGGAGAACTTGGACCCACATGGGGGCCAAGATACATGGAGGGCTAAGATGATGGAGGTGGTACTGGAGAACTTCATGTACCAACACGTAAGGGACACTACAAGAGAGAGAGGAGAGGATGAACCAGCAAGGCTGGACTTAGTATTCACCTTCAGTAGTGCAGATATCGAGGACATCGCATATGAAAGACCCCTTGGGGCCAGTGACCATATGGTTTTTAAGCTTCGAATACACAGTAGAGCTACAAGTGGAGGGAGAAGCAGGAAGGCCAGGACGAATGAAGCCAAACTACAAGAAAGGGGACTACACAGGAATGAGGAACTACCTGAACGGGGTTCAGTGGAACAGAGAACTGGCAGGGAAGCCAGTTAATGAGATGATGGAATATGTAGCAACAAAATGCAAGGAGGCTGAGGAGAGGTTTGTACCCAAGGGTAACAGGAGTAATGAAAAAGCCAGGATGAGCCATGGTTTACCCAAAGGTGGCAGGGAGGCAAAAACCAAGTGTGCTAGGGAATGGAAGAAATATAGAAGGCAAAGGACCCAGGAGAATAAGGAGAACAGTCGTAGAGCCAGAAACGAATATGCACAGATAAGAAGGGAGGCCCAAGACAATATGAAAATGACATAGCAGCGAAAGCCAAATCTGACCCGAAACTGTTGTACAGCCACATCAGGAGGAAAACAACAGTCAAGGACCAGGTAATCAGGCTAAGGAATGAAGGAGGAGAGACAACAGGAAATGACCGTGAAGTATGTGAAGAAACTCACAACAAGAGATTCAAAGAAGTGTTCACAGAGGAGACAGAAGGGACTCCAGAAAGACGGAGAGGTGGGGCACACCACCAATGCTGGACACAGTGCACACAACCGAGGAAGAAGTGAAGAGGCTTCTGAGTGAGCTAGATACCTCAAAGGCAATGGGGCCAGATAACATCTCCCCATGGGTATTGAGAGAGGAGCAGAGGCGCTATGTGTACCCTAACAACAATATTCAATACATCTATCGAAACAGGGAGATTGCCTGAGGCATGGAAGACAGCAAATGTAGTCCCAATCTTTAAAAAAGGGGACAGACATGAAGCACTAAACTACAGACCAGTGTCACTGACATGTATAGTATGCAAAATCATGGAGAAGTATTATCAGGAGAAGAGTGGTGGAACACCTAGAAAGAGAATGATCTCATCAACAGCAGCCAGCATGGTTTCAGGGACGGGAAATCCTGTGTTCACAAACCTACTGGAGTTCTATGACATGGTGACAGCAGTAAGACCAGAGAGAGAGGGGTGGGTGGATTGCATTTTCTTGGACTGCAAGAAGGCGTTTGACACAGTTCCACACAAAGATTGGTGCAAAAACTGGAGGACCAAGCAGGGATAACAGGGAAGGCACTACAATGGATCAGGGAATACTTGTCAGGAAGACAGCAGCGAGTCATGGTACGTGGCGAGGTGTCAGAGTGGGCACCTGTGACCAGCGGGGTCCCGCAGGGGTCAGTCCTAGGACCAGTGCTGTTTCTGATATTTGTGAACGACATGACGGAAGGAATAGACTCTGAGGTGTCCCTGTTTGCAGATGACGTGAAGTTGATGAGAAGAATACACTCGATCGAAGACCAGGCAGAACTACAAAGGGATCTGGACAGGCTGCAGACCTGGTCCAGCAATTGGCTCCTGGAGTTCAATCCCACCAAGTGCAAAGTCATGAAGATTGGGGAAGGGCAAAGAAGGCCGCAGACGGAGTACAGTCTAGGGGGGTCAGAGACTACAAACCTCACTCAAGGAAAAAGATCTTGGGGTGAGTATAACACCAGGCACATCTCCTGAAGCGCACATCAACCAAATAACTGCTGCAGCATATGGGCGCCTAGCAAACCTCAGAACAGCATTCCGACATTTTAATAAGGAATCGTTCAGGACCCTGTACACCGTATACGTTAGGCCCATATTGGAGTATGCGGCACCAGTTTGGAACCCACACTAGCCAAGCACGTAAAGAAACTAGAGAAAGTGCAAAGGTTTGCAACAAGACTATCCCAGAGCTAAGAGGTATGTCCTACGAGGAGAGGTTAAGGGAAATCAACCTGACGACACGAGGACAGGAGAGATAGGGGGGACATGATAACGACATACAAAATACTGAGGGGAATTGACAAGGTGGACAAAGACAGGATGTTCCAGAGATTGGACACAGTAACAAGGGGACACAGTTGGAAACTAAAGACACAGATAAATCACAGGGATGTTAGGAAGTATTTCTTCAGCCACAGAGTAGTCAGTAAGTGGAATAGTTTGGGAAGCGATGTAGTGGAGGCAGGATCCATACATAGCTTTAAGCAGAGGTATGATAAAGCTCACGGCTCGGGGAGAGTGACCTAGTAGCGATCAGTGAAGAGGCGGGGCCAGGAGCTCGGACTCGACCCCCGCAACCTCAACTAGGTGAGTACAACTAGGTGAGTACACACACACACTGGTAGAAATATTTACTCGATTTCCGAAAAGAAACACTTTCCTCGCTCTGAGAGACTCATTGTGGGCCACCCCTTCTCCCTCCGACGACACCAAGTAATGCGGTTCACACCCAAGGTAGAAAATCACACGGCCATCTCCTTACTTAACCTAACCTAACCTAACCTAACCTAACCTAACTTAACCTAACCTAACCTATCTTAACCTAACCTAACCTAACCTAACCTAACCTAACCGTCAAAATCACCAGAAACTAAGTTTATCATCACCATCCAACATCCTTTTTATAGCCACATCATCCCTGAACATCCTTCCTTATTCATTCCGTATATCTCCTAGGGTTGTTTTAACCCCCGACGGGGCCCATCACGACGCAGGAGCCAGAGTGTAGTAGGTGGTGTTGGAGTGGTGATGGTTGTTTCTGGCTCCACGTCGTGATGGGCCCCGTCGGGGGTTAAAACAACCCTAGGAGATATACGGAATGAATAAGGAAGGATGTTCAGGGATGATGTGGCTATAAAAAGGATGTTGGATGGTGATGATAAACTTAGTTTCTGGTGATTTTGACGGTTAGGTTAGGTTAGGTTAGGTTTTAGGTAAGATAGGTTAGGTTTTAGGTTAAGTTAGGTTAGGTTAGGTTAGGTTAGGTTAGGTTAAGTAAGGAGATGGCCGTGTGATTTTCTACCTTGGGTGTGAACCGCATTACTTGGTGTCGTCGGAGGGAGAATGGGTGGCCCACAATGAGTCTCTCAGAGCGAGGAAAGTGTTTCTTTTCGGAAATCGAGTTAAAAATTTCTACCAGTGTGTGTGTGTGTGGGGTGTGTGTTTTGGTGTGTGTGTGGGGGTGTGTGTGTGTGTGTGTTGTGTGTGTGTGTGTATGTATGTGTGTGTGTGTGTGTGTGTGTGGTGTGTGTGGTGTGGTGTGTGTGTGTGTGGTGTGTGTTTGTGTGTGTGTGTGTGTGTGTGTGGTTGTGTGTGTGTGTGTGTGTGTGTGTGGTGTGTGGGGTGTGTGTTGTGTGTGTATGTATGTGTGTGTGTGTGTGTGTGTGTTTTGTGTGTGTGTGTGGTGTGTGTGTGTGTGTGTGTGTGTTGTGTGTGTATGTGTGTGGTGTGTGTGTGTGTGTGTGTGGGGTGTGTGTGTGTGTGTGTGTTTTGTGTGTGTGTGTGATGTATGTGTGTGGTGTGTGTGTGTGTGTGTGGTTGTGTGGGGTGTGTGTTGTGTGTGTGTGTGTGTGTGTGTGTGTGGTGTGGGGTTTTGTGTTAGGTGACAGAGTTTTTTGTGAAAAATCTTGGTTACAGTGATGATATTAGTTAAAACGAGTAAAATTTGTTGGTAATTTATGAGGGTAATGTAGTCGAATTAGAGTTACCGAAAAAAAGATGATATAAGTGGGTTTGTGATGAAATTAGTTTAAAACGATATTCAAAGGTGTTTTGAAGGTGTTTCAAGGGTGTTTATGTGAGTATTCAAATGATTATGAAAGTATTTTGGGGATGTTCAAAGTAAAGTGTTTGAGTTAGTTTTTTGACTTTTTTTCTGATGTATTGTGTCCCCTTAATAACTTTAATGAACTAAAAAGGGTAAAAACGAGAAAAAATTGGGGAGTTATGAGTGAAAATTGTGAGGTTTTTGGTTGTGGGTTGTGGGTGTTTTTGGGTGTTGGGGTTGTGGGGTGTTGTGCCTTTTCTGATGAAAAATTTGTTGAAACGAGAAAAAATTGTGGGTGAAGTGGGTTTGTGGGTGTTGTGGGTGTTGTGGGTTGTGGGTGTTGTTGTCGACTAGAGATACCCAAAAAGATGTTATAAGTGGGTTGTTGTTGGGACTTTTTCTGATGAAATTAGTTTTAAAAAAAGAAAAAATTGTGGAGTGTGGGTGATGTGGGGGATGTGGGTTGTTTGTGACTTTCTGATGAAATTAGATAAAACGAGAAAAATTGTGGGTTGTGGGTGTTGGGGCGTTGTGGGGGTGGGGTGGAAAGGGGTGTTGTGGGGGTTGTGGGATGTGGGTGTTGTGGGTGTTGTTGTCGAACTAGAGTTGCCGAAAAGATGATATAAGTGGGTTGTTTTTGTGACTTTTTCTGGGTGAAATTAGTTAAAACGAGAAAAAAAATTGTGGGTTGTTGTGTATGTTGGGGTTTTGGGTGATGTGGGATGTGGGTGTTGTGGGTTGTGGGGTTTGATCTTAGTTTATGGTGATTTTGGTGGTGTTTTGAGTGTATTCAGCGGTGTTTTAGTAGTATTCAGTGGTGTATTTGGGGGTACTCAAATGGGGTTTTGAGGTTATTCAAAGGTGTGATTATAAGTTGTGGTTGTTGTTGTTTGTGACTTTCTGATGAAATTAGTTAAAAACGAGAAAAAAAAAATTTTGGGTGATGTGGGTGGGGTTTGGTGTTGCGACTTTCTGATGAAATTAGTAAAACGAGAAAAATTGTGGGTGATTTTGGGTTTGTGTGTTGTGGGGTGTGGGTTGATGTGGGTTGTGGGTGTTGGGGGGATGTGGGGGTTGTTGTCGAACTAGAGATCCCGAAAAGACGTTATAAGTGGGTTGTTGATGTGACTTTTTCTGATGAAATTAGTTTTAAAAAGAGAAAAAAAGTGCGGTGTGGGTGATGTGACTTTCTGATGAAATTAGCTAAACGAGAAAAATTTTTGGGTTGTGGGTTGTTGTTGTTGTGACTTTTGATGTACTCTGCCCCCTTATTAATTTTAATGAACTAAAAGGGTTAAAACGAGAAAAAAAAATTGTGGGTTGTGGGTGTTGTGGGTGTTGTGGGGTGTGTGTGTGCGTGTGTGTTAGGTGTCATAGAGTTTTTTTTTGTGAAAATCTTGGTTACAGTGATGACATTAGTTAAAACGAGTAAAATTTGTTGGTAATTGATGAGGGTAGTGTAGTCGAATTAGAGTTACCGAAAAAAGATGATATAAGTGGGTTGTGATGAAATTAGTTTAAAAACGATAATTCAAAGATGTTTTTAAGGTGTTCAAGGGTGTTTATGTGTGTATTCAAATGTTTATTTAGAGTGTTTCGGTGTTGATTGAAAATGTTCAAAGG
This sequence comes from Cherax quadricarinatus, assembly GCF_026875155.1. Lineage (NCBI taxonomy): Eukaryota > Metazoa > Arthropoda > Malacostraca > Decapoda > Parastacidae > Cherax > Cherax quadricarinatus. Next base: position 18,241,177 of record NC_069492.1, on the reverse strand, counting down.
TGTTTTTGAAGGTGTTCAAGAGTGTTTTGAAGGTGTTCAAGGGTGTTTGAAGGTGTTGAAGGGTGTTTTGATTTAATTCAGCGGTGTTTTAGTAGTATTCAGTGGTGTAATTGGGAGTACTCAAATTGTGTTTTTTGGAAGTGTTTCAGTGTTGATTGGAAATGTTCGAAGGTGTTTTTGAAGGTGTTCAAGAGTGTTTTGAAGGTGTTCAAGGGTGTTTTTGAAGGTGTTCAAAGGTGTTTTGAGGTTATTCAAAGGTTTTTGAGTGTGTTTCAAATGATTAGAGATTTGTTTGAAGGTGTTCAACAGGTTTTTTGGGAAGGTGTTCAAAGGTGTTTTGAAGGGTTTGAAGGTGTTTTTGATTGAATTCAGGGGTTTGTTTTAGTAAATTCAGTGGTGTAATTGGGAGTACTAAAAATTGTGTTTTTGGAAGTGTTTCAGTGTTGATTGGAAATGTTCGAAGGTGTTTTTGAAGGTGTTCAAGAGTGTTTTGAAGGTGTTCAAGGGTGTTTGAAGGTGTTGAAGGGTGTTTTGATTGAATTCAGCGGTGTTTTAGTAGTATTCGGTGTAATTGGGAGTACTCAAATTGTGTTTTTGGAAGTGTTTCGGTGTTGATTGAAAATGTTCAAAGGTGTTTTTTGAAGGTGTTCAAGAGTGTTTTGAAGGTGTTCAAGGGTGTTTATGTGAGTATTCAAATGATTTATGAGAGTGTTTTGGTGATGTTCAAAGGTGTTCAAAGGTGATTTGAGTGTGTTCAAATGTTGTTTTTTGAAGGTGATCAAGGGTGTTTTGAAGGTGTTCAAGGGTGTTTGAAAGTGTTGATGGGTGTAAAAGGGTTAAAACGAGAAAAAAATGTGCGGTGTGGGTGTTGTGACTTTCTGATGAAATTAGCTAAAACGAGAAAAAATTGTGGGTTGTGGGTTGTTGTTGTTGTGACTTTCTGATGTACTGTGTCCCCTTATTAACTTTAATGAACTAAAAGGGTTAAAACGAGAAAAATTGTGGGTTGTGGGTGTTGTGGGGTGTGTGTGTGCGTGTGTGTTAGGTGTCATAGAGTTTTTTTTTTTTGTGAAAATCTTGGTTACAGTGATGACATTAGTTAAAACGAGTAAAATTTGTTGGTAATTGTGGGGGTAGTGTAGTCGAATTAGAGTTACCGAAAAAAAGATGATATAGTGGGTTGTGATTTAAATTAGTTTAAAAACGGTATTCAAAGGGTTTTGAAGGTGTTCAAGGGTGTTATGTGAGTATTCAAATGATTATGAGAGTGTTTTGGGGGTGTTCAAAGTAAAGTGTTTGAGTTAGTTTTTGTGACTTTTTTTTCTGATGTATTGTGTCCCCTTAATAACTTTATGAACTAAAAGGGTAAAAACGAGAAAATGCCTAGTTGGGAGACTGAGGGATGAGTTGTAATTTAATGAAATGTGGGAAGTGCAGATAAATTAGAGATGTCAAATCTTATTTGGGAGTACTCAAATAGTGTTTTGGAAATGTTCAAAGGTGTTCAAAGGTGTTTTGAGTGTGTTCAAATGTTGTTTTTTGAAGGTGTTCAAGGGTGTTTTGAAGGTGTTCAAGGTGTTTTTTTAAAAGGGGTTCAAAGGTGTTTTGAGGTTATTCAAAGGTGTTTTGAAGGTGTTCAAGGGTGTTTATGTGAGTATTCAAAGGTGCTTTTTGAAGGTGTACAAATGATTATGAGAGTACTTATGAAGGTGTTCAAATGATGTGCAAGAGTACTTATGAAGGTGTTCTGGGAGTATTCAGAGGTTTATTTGGGGGTGTTCGAATGATGTTTTTGGAGTATTTCAGTGTTGTTTGGAAATGTATAAAGGTATTTTTGTGAGTATTCAAATGATTTATGAGAGTGTTTTTGAAGATGTTCAAAGTAAAAGTGCCCTATTTAACTTCGAATATGTAAAATTGTGAGTAGTGAATTTAACGAAAGTGGATGTAAGCGATGTGGTGACTTTCTGATGTACTGTGTCCCCTTATTAACTTTAATGAACTAAAAGGGTTAAAAAGAGAAAAATTGGGGTATGAGTGAAAATTGTGAGGTGTTGGTTGGAGTGTGAGGGTTTGGGAGGGTGGGGGGGAGGTTACTTCGTGGGGAGTGACCTGAGATGAAATAGTTAAAAAAAATGTCTAGACTTGTGTTGTAAAGAAATTGTGGGTATTAACGAAAAAATGTGCCTTTCTGATGTACTGTGTCCCCTTATTAACTTTAATGAACTAAAAGGATCGACAAGATTCAGCCTGTGTGCGCGTGACGTCACTGTCAGCCTGATTCAACCTGTGTGCTGGGTCAACACGTGACGTCACTGACCGCCGAGTAAACACCCTTCTTAGGTCATTTGACTTGTTTAGACCTGTAGTAAGCATGCTTACCCCCAGAGGGGGGATTCCAAAAACTTGATCCAAGGAATTGGAGAATTTCGAAACCCCCATAGGGGGGGGGAAATCCAAAACTTGTATTATCGAGAAATTTTTGGGGTTGGGGGGTGAAAGTGGGAGGGGCATCCGAGGAAGTGGAGACTTTGATATTGAGAAATTTTTTGGGGATGGGGGGTGAAAGTGGGAGGGGGAACCTCAAAAATTTGATCCGAGGAGATGGAGAGCACAAGAAAATGAAATTCAAAAAAAATTCGAAACCCCATAGGGGGGAATCCAAAAAACTTGATCCAAGGAGATCATAAGAAAAAAAAATTCGAGGCACGGGGGGCGATCTGGACGACGCTGCAGAAGGCGCAGCAGAAGGCGTGGGCGGGGGGTCACGAAGGGCGCGGGCGGGCGCGCGGGCGGGGGTCGCGAAGGGCGCGGGCGGGCGCGCGGGCGGGCGCATGGGCGGGCGCGCGGGCGGGGCGGGCGCACGGCACGACGGGGGGTCGCGAAGGGGGGGGAGGTCGCGAAGGGGGGGTCGCGAAGGGGGGTCGAGGGTGAGGTAGTCTCGAGGGCGAGGTCAAGGTCAAACCGGAAGTAACACCTAGGTGTGAAAAGGTGACCCTCCAGCTGCTGGTCCTAGACCGGATACACCGCTCAGTGGAAGGCCCTAAACCGGAAGGGACCCCCTAGCCGCTTTTATCACTACTTATATATATATATATATATATATGCCTAGGCATTTATTTACATTGGAACTTCAAATATCGTACTTAATCTGTTCCAGGAGTTAGTTCTAAATTAGCTAAGTCTGAAAAGCAAAGCAATATTTCCCAGAAGAAATAATGGAAATGCAATTAATCTGTTCCAGAAACCCAAAAATATTCACAAAAAATACATTTTAGAGGTTAATTATAGTTTTACATACATAACAAATATAGTGATCATTTGTGTATTAGTAGATTTAAATAAGCAAAGTAACATTTTACTTACCTTTTTTGAAGATTGATGATGGCATCTGGAAGATATGGAGGAGGAGAGAGGGAGTTGGGGTTAGTGTTTTGAAGGAGAATCCTCCTCCATGAGGACTTCAGGTATCAAAGCCCTCTCTGGTGTTACTTCCTTTTTCTGTCTTTTAATGCCACTAGGACCAGCTTGAGTCACTGGACCCCTGTCTCACAAAATAACTCTCCACATTATTATTATTATTATTATTTTTATTATTATAAAAAAGCGCTAAGCCACTAGTGCTATAGAGCGCTTCAGGGCAGGTAAGGAAGCGAGGGTATTGGGCGGCAGAAGGGGGAAGGGGTGATCAGTAGGTTACAGAAAACAGCGAGGCAGGGGATAGTGCGGGGGTAGAGGGTAGCAAGAGATTGAGGTAGAAAGGGCTGAAGGTATCATCAGAGTTTGAGAAGTCAGTCAGTTGTTGTCAATAAGTCAACGAGAGAGTTCGGATGAAAGGTGGGTCAATCAGCGAGAAGGGAAGGTAAAGAGAGAACAGAGGAGTGAAGACGAATTTGGAGGTAAATTCTGCATGCTCGTTGATTAAGTGGGCAGTCTAACAGAATGTGGCTGACCGATAATGGAACCTGACAATTCTCACAGAGAGGAGCAGGGCGCCTCTCCACCAGATATCCATGAGTAAGACGAGTATGGCCAATGCGAAGACAGGAGAGAGTAGTCTCCCAACCTCGATACTGGTGACAAGAAGACAGCCAGTAACCTATACTCGGTTTAATAGATTGAAGTTTGTTACCGATTAGAATAGACCAACGTTGTTGCCAACGGGTGTGAAGATGGGTAGCTATTGCAGCAAAATAATCCGTAAATGGAACACATCTATATGAAACTGGTAGGTCATGTACTGCTGACCACGCAGCAGTGTCTGCCTGTTCATTGCCCTGTACGTCAACATGACCAGGGACCCAACAAAGAACAGTATCTTTATGCTTGGTAGAGATGTGGCATAGCCAAAGTTGGATACGGAGGACTAAGGGGTGAGGTGTATCAAATTTCTGTATAGCCTGTAAAGCACTGAGGGAGTCCGAGACAACCACAAATGATGACATAGGCAGAGATGCAATACGGATAAGTGCTGAAAGAATGGCATACAATTCAGCAGTAAAGATACTAGCCGAAGATAGTAAATGCCCTCGTACAACGCTGTCCAGAAACACTGCTGCAAATCATGCACTGTCAGAAGACTTAGAGCCATCTTTGTACACTGCAATGACATGAGAATGAGAGTGGAAGTGACCAAGAAAGAGAGCGAGAAGCTACCATAGACAGTTGGACTTTCGAGCAAGGGAGTGAGAAAGAACAGACTCGAACAGCTGGAACTTCCCTGGGAGTAGGGAAAAGTGAGATGTTACATGAAGGGGCGGAGCAAACAGGGGCAGCGAACAAATAATGTCTACTAACATCGGTCACTGTTCTATAAATGGAAGGATTGCGGAGATCATGAGAGCGTACATAGTAGCAAAGGCAATGGGCATCATGGCGATTGGATAAGGCATAAACGTAATCCTTGGTGATAAATGGGGTTCAGGCTAGAGAGAGTAGCAGGAGAGGCCGCTGAATAGATCTGGTCACCATAATCAAGTTTCGATAAAATGAGGGTGGAATGTAGGCGAAGGAGAGTTCGACGATCATCTCCCCATGAAAGATGAGCAAGGGTTTTAAGAAGGTTCAGCCAGCTGTGACAGGTTGTCTTCAGAGGATAATGTGAGGTTTCCAGGATAACCTACGGTCAAAGAGGAGGCCTAGAAACCTGACTATCACGTTCAAGGATGCTGGAGCCATAGAGGTATAAAGGATGATCAGAGATGAAAACATCTATTGAAAGTAATTTGGTGATTTTTGGTACTGGAAAATTTAAACCCATGTGTGGTGGCCCAATTTGAAACACGGTCGACCACATGCTGGAGAGAAAACTGTAATGAGGTGACAGTCAGCACCTGCACAGGCAATAGCGAAATCGTCAATAGAGCGATGACCAAATATTGGATGGAAGACTAGAGTCTAAATCATTTATAGCAAGGAGAAAAAGTGTTGTGCTCAGAACACATCCCTGGGGGACACCTTCAGCTTGGATAAAGTCCAGGGAGAGCACATTATTAACACGAAACGGATATATCTGTCAGTTAAAAAGTTCTTAAGGAAGGCTGGTAGATTGCCTTGGAGGCCTAAGGAGTGGGCTTGGGCCAAAATATTATACTTCCAAGTTGTGTCATATGCCTTCTCAAGGTCAAAAAATATGGCAATAACTGAGTGGTTATTCGCAAAGGCATTACGAACATGCGCATCCAAGCGTAGTAAGAGGTCTATGGTAGAACGGCCCTTACGAAAGCCACATTGACGAGTGGAGAGACTGATGTGTGTCTCTAATAGGACTGCAAGGGCTGACTGATGTAAATGTTGTAGCATACGAATATGAATGTTGTCTGGCCCAGCTGCCGATGATCGGCAAGCTGAGAGTGTTGCCTCCAGTTCCTGAAGTGTAAAAGGTACATTATACTGTTTACTCTGAGAGAAGAATAGTCCAAGGGTGCTAACTCTCTAGCAAACTTTGAGGAAAGAAATGAGGGGCATAAATGGAGCCCCTGAGAAATACAGACCAGATGATTGCCAATTTCATTGGCAACATCTAGTGGGTTTGCTATATCAACACCGGCAACCCGCAGAACAGGAGCCGGGTCTGGAGGATATTTACCACTCAGTTTTCGTACTTTTTTTCCAGACTGCACTCATAGAGGAACCAGAGGTGATGGTGGAGGCAATCTCCCCAGCAAGTGCGCTTAGTGTCACAGATTACAGAGGCGAGTGATTGCATGCTTCTGTTTAAAATCAAGAAGTCTCTCTGTGGTTCTATTGTACCAGTACCTGCCCACATAGCACGTTTCAAACATACTGCAGGAGCACAAGCAGGAGACCACCAAGGCACGCATTTCTGAGAATGCCTGCCCAAAGTTTGGGGTATAGAATGAGAAGCTGCAGTTAAAACGGATTAACTGATTAAATTGCCAGTGTGTGTTACAAAGAGGTGGTGAATATGAAGGGGAAGTAAGAATGATTGGGAAATGATCGCTGTCATGTAAATCCAGGAGAACAGACAAGGTGAAGTCTAATGCGGCAGAGGAAGAGCAGACAGAGATCGATGCAAGAGAGAGTATGAGTCCGAGGATCAAAATGGGTGTGAGTACCTGTATTTAAAACATGGAGGGGGTGGGTAGCAAGAAAAGCCTCTAACTGAATGCCACGGGAATCACAGTGAGACACCCCCCCCCAGAGGAAATGATGGGCATTAAAATAGCCAAGTAACAGAAGTGGTGGTGGTAACGACAAAACAAGAAAGGCAATATCCAGGATAGATAATGCCCGAGAAGGAGAGAGATACAGAGAACAGAGTGTAAACCACATTTGCATGTGGATATGGGCTGCTGTGTAATGCAGTGAAGTGCGAACAAATAGCTGATGGTACGGAATATCAGTGCGTAGAAGAAGGGCACTTTCATCAAAGGTCCCATCAGGAAAGGGATCTGAAGAATGTAATAAATTATAGCCTGAGATGGGATAGATAACAGCAGAGTGTAATTTTGGTTCCTGTAAGCAAACACCTACAGGGGAAAACTGGGAGAGCAACATTTGAAGGTCACCCTGATTACCCCTGAGGCTGCGTATATTCCACTGTAAATAGGCCATGATTGGCAACGATAAAGATACCTGAAATTTGCAGGTAAGGGTACCTTTGGACTGGAGGGGTTAGAAAAGTCCATATACAGTGGCAAAGGAAAACGTTCAAGCAGCGAAGGAACGGTGCACTGTGAAGAAAGGAGTTGCACAGATGGAGAAGAGGAAAGAGAAGGAACAGAGGGTGGATCAGTGTCCGTTGATGGTTTGGTCTCTGCAATATATTCAGAGATTGCTTCAAGTGTTTCGGAGTTCAGAGACGTTGTATGGGAAACAATATCGGAGATGGAAGGGGGAGGAGTTTGAGTAAGGATCGGCGCTGTAATGGACTGTACCAAGGTAGGTGGGGGCTAAAGGGTGGAGGGAACTGGAGAAGTGTGGGAGGGGACAAAAGAGGCACAAACCTGGGAGGTGGCAGAAGAGTAGGATGATGAACCTCCACACTTGTAACTGAGCCAGTGAAATTGGAAGACCCAGGTACAGAGACCGGAAAGGTAAAATGTGGAGGTTGATGAAGAGAAGGAGGGGTTAAAAGAGATTTTTTGGACTTCTAAGAAGTAGAGGGATGATTGGGAGGTGTTGTATGATGTCTTCTTGATACCAGGGTTTGTTAGGGAGGACACGAAGAAGTGAGAATAGACTGAGGTGTTGAAGAAGGGACATCTGAGCCCAGGACAGCAAAAGAATTAGATACAGAAGTGGCTATGGGACTGGCAACCACAGAAGAGGCTGCTGAAGATGGGACACCAGATGTGGGGGGGCGTTTTGAAACATGAGAATAAGAAACACGGGGTAGTCTCCCTTGGAGATGGAGATGAGAAACTGCCATAGCCTCTTTGAGGTAACAAATTTCCCGCTCATTTAAGTAGATCTGGCAACGGCGAGAGTATGAAGGGTGAGCCTCATTACAATTAAGGCAAGAGGGAGGTCGACTGCAAGACATATTAGAATGGTCAACGGCACCACAGACTGGGCATTCGGCTATAGATCTGCAATATTTTGCTGGGTGGCCAAATCGCCAGCAATTCCTACACTGTTGCGGTGTAGGGATCACCTTCCGAACTTGTAACTGATGTCCTGCTACATAAACAGAAGATGGAAGTTCACGGCTGTCAAAAGTTAAATGAGCCACATTGCAAGGGTATTGTCTTCGCCCGTGGGCTGGAAGAACATGATTGTCTGCCTTGGTAATTGGGAGATCTTGGAGTTCCAGCTGTTGGAGAATATCATTGCCACATGTCTGGAAATTCTGTTGGACTATGGTATGGGGCAGAATAACAGTACCACTACAAGAATTGAGGGAATGATGTTTTTCGATAGTGATAGGAATAGTATCGATATGTGAAAGAAGATAAAGATCATGAGCTTGCGTAGAATTCTGGACTGTGATGATGCACGTACCACTCTTAAGAGCATGAAAGGAAATATTGCTACCAACGTGGTGTAGGAGCACTTTGCCAATGCTATGGTTGGAAAGATAGGCAGTAGAAGTCAGTCCTAAAGTAAAGAATTTAGTCCATTGTGTGGTCCGAAACTGAGTGTGGAGAGGGGGGTGCATGACATGTTGGTCGTTTTCGAGTAGAATGGGAAGGTAACGAAGTAACATCAGGAGATTGTCGTTGCATTTAGAAGTGGGACCAGAGTCGGTCCAGTGTAGGACAGGCTGGCAATTAGAAAATCGCCGCACCATAGAGGGAGAGGCTGGAAGCATAGTCAAAATAGAGCGGAGGTCAGACAAATCAAAGGAGTCAGTCGAAACCATGGCACCTGAAGTGGGTGATGAAACAGCACCAGCAAGAGGAACAGGGGCCTTAGGAGTGTCCGAAGAGTGGCCAAAAGATGAGGCAAGTTCAGAACGGGGTGCGCTAATAATAAGGGGTCTGGGGGTAGCGGGGTCATGGATCGGGTATTCCATGGTTAGGTTACTTCTTTTTTTTTTGTTTTTAAGAAAAAAAGACAGGAGAGAGTAGTCTCCCAACCTCGATACTGGTGACAAGAAGACAGCCAGTAACCTATACTCGGTTTAATAGATTGAAGTTTGTTACCGATTAGAATAGACCAACGTTGTTGCCAACGGGTGTGAAGATGGGTAGCTATTGCAGCAAAATAATCCGTAAATGGAACACATCTATATGAAACTGGTAGGTCATGTACTGCTGACCACGCAGCAGTGTCTGCCTGTTCATTGCCCTGTACGTCAACATGACCAGGGACCCAACAAAGAACAGTATCTTTATGCTTGGTAGAGATGTGGCATAGCCAAAGTTGGATACGGAGGACTAAGGGGTGAGGTGTATCAAATTTCTGTATAGCCTGTAAAGCACTGAGGGAGTCCGAGACAACCACAAATGATGACATAGGCAGAGATGCAATACGGATAAGTGCTGAAAGAATGGCATACAATTCAGCAGTAAAGATACTAGCCGAAGATAGTAAATGCCCTCGTACAACGCTGTCCAGAAACACTGCTGCAAATCATGCACTGTCAGAAGACTTAGAGCCATCTTTGTACACTGCAATGACATGAGAATGAGAGTGGAAGTGACCAAGAAAGAGAGCGAGAAGCTACCATAGACAGTTGGACTTTCGAGCAAGGGAGTGAGAAAGAACAGACTCGAACAGCTGGAACTTCCCTGGGAGTAGGGAAAAGTGAGATGTTACATGAAGGGGCGGAGCAAACAGGGGCAGCGAACAAATAATGTCTACTAACATCGGTCACTGTTCTATAAATGGAAGGATTGCGGAGATCATGAGAGCGTACATAGTAGCAAAGGCAATGGGCATCATGGCGATTGGATAAGGCATAAACGTAATCCTTGGTGATAAATGGGGTTCAGGCTAGAGAGAGTAGCAGGAGAGGCCGCTGAATAGATCTGGTCACCATAATCAAGTTTCGATAAAATGAGGGTGGAATGTAGGCGAAGGAGAGTTCGACGATCATCTCCCCATGAAAGATGAGCAAGGGTTTTAAGAAGGTTCAGCCAGCTGTGACAGGTTGTCTTCAGAGAGATAATGTGAGGTTTCCAGGATAACCTACGGTCAAAGAGGAGGCCTAGAAACCTGACTATCACGTTCAAGGATGCTGGAGCCATAGAGGTATAAAGGATGATCAGAGATGAAAACATCTATTGAAAGTAATTTGGTGATTTTTGGTACTGGAAAATTTAAACCCATGTGTGGTGGCCCAATTTGAAACACGGTCGACCACATGCTGGAGAGAAACTGTAATGAGGTGACAGTCAGCACCTGCACAGGCAATAGCGAAATCGTCAATAGAGCGATGACCAAATATTGGATGGAAGACTAGAGTCTAAATCATTTATAGCAAGGAGAAAAAGTGTTGTGCTCAGAACACATCCCTGGGGGACACCTTCAGCTTGGATAAAGTCCAGGGAGAGCACATTATTAACACGAACACGGATATATCTGTCAGTTAAAAAGTTCTTAAGGAAGGCTGGTAGATTGCCTTGGAGGCCTAAGGAGTGGGCTTGGGCCAAAATATTATACTTCCAAGTTGTGTCATATGCCTTCTCAAGGTCAAAAAATATGGCAATAACTGAGTGGTTATTCGCAAAGGCATTACGAACATGCGCATCCAAGCGTAGTAAGAGGTCTATGGTAGAACGGCCCTTACGAAAGCCACATTGACGAGTGGAGAGACTGATGTGTGTCTCTAATAGGACTGCAAGGGCTGACTGATGTAAATGTTGTAGCATACGAATATGAATGTTGTCTGGCCCAGCTGCCGATGATCGGCAAGCTGAGAGTGTTGCCTCCAGTTCCTGAAGTGTAAAAGGTACATTATACTGTTTACTCTGAGAGAAGAATAGTCCAAGGGTGCTAACTCTCTAGCAAACTTTGAGGAAAGAAATGAGGGGCATAAATGGAGCCCCTGAGAAATATGGACCAGATGATTGCCAATTTCATTGGCAACATCTAGTGGGTTTGCTATATCAACACCGGCAACCCGCAGAACAGGAGCCGGGTCTGGAGGATATTTACCACTCAGTTTTCGTACTTTTTTTCCAGACTGCACTCATAGAGGAACCAGAGGTGATGGTGGAGGCAATCTCCCCAGCAAGTGCGCTTAGTGTCACAGATTACAGAGGCGAGTGATTGCATGCTTCTGTTTAAAATCAAGAAGTCTCTCTGTGGTTCTATTGTACCAGTACCTGCCCACATAGCACGTTTCAAACATACTGCAGGAGCACAAGCAGGAGACCACCAAGGCACGCATTTCTGAGAATGCCTGCCCAAAGTTTGGGGTATAGAATGAGAAGCTGCAGTTAAAACGGATTAACTGATTAAATTGCCAGTGTGTGTTACAAAGGTGGTGAATATGAAGGGGAAGTAAGAATGATTGGGAAATGATCGCTGTCATGTAAATCCAGGAGAACAGACAAGGTGAAGTCTAATGCGGCAGAGGAAGAGCAGACAGAGATCGATGCAAGAGAGAGTATGAGTCCGAGGATCAAAATGGGTGTGAGTACCTGTATTTAAAACATGGAGGGGGTGGGTAGCAAGAAAAGCCTCTAACTGAATGCCACGGGAATCACAGTGAGACACCCCCCCCAGAGGAAATGATGGGCATTAAAATAGCCAAGTAACAGAAGTGGTGGTGGTAACGACAAAACAAGAAAGGCAATATCCAGGATAGATAATGCCCGAGAAGGAGAGAGATACAGAGAACAGAGTGTAAACCACATTTGCATGTGGATATGGGCTGCTGTGTAATGCAGTGAAGTGCGAACAAATAGCTGATGGTACGGAATATCAGTGCGTAGAAGAAGGGCACTTTCATCAAAGGTCCCATCAGGAAAGGGATCTGAAGAATGTAATAAATTATAGCCTGAGATGGGATAGATAACAGCAGAGTGTAATTTTGGTTCCTGTAAGCAAACACCTACAGGGGAAAACTGGGAGAGCAACATTTGAAGGTCACCCTGATTACCCCTGAGGCTGCGTATATTCCACTGTAAATAGGCCATGATTGGCAACGATAAAGATACCTGAAATTTGCAGGTAAGGGTACCTTTGGACTGGAGGGGTTAGAAAAGTCCATATACAGTGGCAAAGGAAAACGTTCAAGCAGCGAAGGAACGGTGCACTGTGAAGAAAGGAGTTGCACAGATGGAGAAGAGGAAAGAGAAGGAACAGAGGGTGGATCAGTGTCCGTTGATGGTTTGGTCTCTGCAATATATTCAGAGATTGCTTCAAGTGTTTCGGAGTTCAGAGACGTTGTATGGGAAACAATATCGGAGATGGAAGGGGGAGGAGTTTGAGTAAGGATCGGCGCTGTAATGGACTGTACCAAGGTAGGTGGGGGCTAAAGGGTGGAGGGAACTGGAGAAGTGTGGGAGGGGACAAAAGAGGCACAAACCTGGGAGGTGGCAGAAGAGTAGGATGATGAACCTCCACACTTGTAACTGAGCCAGTGAAATTGGAAGACCCAGGTACAGAGACCGGAAAGGTAAAATGTGGAGGTTGATGAAGAGAAGGAGGGGTTAAAAGAGATTTTTTGGACTTCTAAGAAGTAGAGGGATGATTGGGAGGTGTTGTATGATGTCTTCTTGATACCAGGGTTTGTTAGGGAGGACACGAAGAAGTGAGAATAGACTGAGGTGTTGAAGAAGGGACATCTGAGCCCAGGACAGCAAAAGAATTAGATACAGAAGTGGCTATGGGACTGGCAACCACAGAAGAGGCTGCTGAAGATGGGACCCCAGATGTGGGGGGGCGTTTTGAAACATGAGAATAAGAAACACGGGGTAGTCTCCCTTGGAGACGGAGATGAGAAACTGCCATAGCATAAGGGAGACCTTCTGCCTCTTTGAGGTAACAAATTTCCCGCTCATTTAAGTAGACCTGGCAACGGCGAGAGTATGAAGGGTGAGCCTCATTACAATTAAGGCAAGAGGGAGGTCGACTGCAAGACATATTAGAATGGTCAACGGCACCACAGACTGGGCATTCGGCTATAGATCTGCAATATTTTGCTGGGTGGCCAAATCGCCAGCAATTCCTACACTGTTGCGGTGTAGGGATCACCTTCCGAACTTGTAACTGATGTCCTGCTACATAAACAGAAGATGGAAGTTCATGGCTGTCAAAAGTTAAATGAGCCACATTGCAAGGGTATTGTCTTCGCCCGTGGGCTGGAAGAACATGATTGTCTGCCTTGGTAATTGGGAGATCTTGGAGTTCCAGCTGTTGGAGAATATCATTGCCACATGTCTGGAAATTCTGTTGGACTATTGTATGGGGCAGAATAACAGTACCACTACAAGAATTGAGGGAATGATGTTTTTCGATAGTGATAGGAATAGTATCGATATGTGAAAGAAGATAAAGATCATGAGCTTGCGTAGAATTCTGGACTGTGATGATGCACGTACCACTCTTAAGAGCATGAAAGGAAATATTGCTACCAACGTGGTGTAGGAGCACTTTGCCAATGCTATGGTTGGAAAGATAGGCAGTAGAAGTCAGTCCTAAAGTAAAGAATTTAGTCCATTGTGTGGTCCGAAACTGAGTGTGGAGAGGGGGGTGCATGACATGTTGGTCGTTTTCGAGTAGAATGGGAAGGTAACGAAGTAACATCAGGAGATTGTCGTTGCATTTAGAAGTGGGACCAGAGTCGGTCCAGTGTAGGACAGGCTGGCAATTAGAAAATCGCCGCACCATAGAGGGAGAGGCTGGAAGCATAGTCAAAATAGAGCGGAGGTCAGACAAATCAAAGGAGTCAGTCGAAACCATGGCACCTGAAGTGGGTGATGAAACAGCACCAGCAAGAGGAACAGGGGCCTTAGGAGTGTCCGAAGAGTGGCCAAAAGATGAGGCAAGTTCAGAACGGGGTGCGCTAATAATAAGGGGCCTGGGGGTAGCGGGGTCATGGATCGGGTATTCCATGGTTAGGTTACTTCTATTTTTTTGTTTTTAAGAAAAAAAGGAAAGAAAATAAAAATAAGAAAAAAAAGAAAACAGGGGGGACCAGGGAGGGATAGTTCCTAGGAGGAATGAAAGGGCCAGAAATCTCTCTCTGTGCCCAAGAGGACCTCAGCACCGCAAATAGCGCAGATGCAGCATGGAACCCGTGCCATACCCTACCCTTCATGCCAGTAAACCAGCAATCCAGGATAGCAACCTCACATCTGCCGAGCTACCTCGGTGGACAAAAGAGAAGGCAGCCGGATATCCAACACAAAGCATACCTCCTTCGGCCACCTTCCCAGGAATCTGAAAGGTGGCTTCCAGAGATGCACCCGTCGCCCAAAAGACACCCAAAGCCACTCTCCGGGATACCAGAGAGGGATCGGGACATCCCCTTGCGATCCAGGTTCCACGGCAAACTATGCCACTGCCAAGAACCTCAACAGAATGGGATGGACCCCGGTACCCTTTCCCCTACCTAGGAACTAGCATGCCTGTGGGAAAAAACCCAAAGGTCAAAATGAGGAAGGGCAAAAGGGAGAGATGGGGAGGAGGAGGAGGAAAGGAAAAAGGGGAGGATGGGATAGGGAAGGGGGGATTGGGGGGTAATCAGGTTAGGTCTGAGGAAGTAGAGCAACAGGCCTAATTCCTCAGACCAAGAGCCTCTTCACCACAACAAGGAGCACCCCCTGAAGAGGATAACTGTCCACAGTCTTCTGTTTCTGGTGCCTTTATTTTTTCTATAAAATGGGACATGTTTCTGTAACTGAACATGTTGCAAAGATGGCTTGTTTCAGCTTGCTCAGGGTGATACTTCTCCTCAAACATTTGGACATCATTCCACTTCTGTATTGTTTCCTTCATATCTATGGTGATTCTCACTTTCTTTATCACTGGGGTACCACTAGGCCCATTGTAGCGTATTTCACAGTCCCACAAGCACTAAACATAATGAAATAATCTTAAAATCTTTGAATGAGAGCACAGGTTAGTGTTCACTCAAGAATCAACAAAACCAGACTGGCTCATGGTGCCTGTATGGGGACGTGGACAGAGTGGGCTGCCAGACAGGTCCGGTACCCAGCAGTTCGAAAATAGAGGCGAGTTCGATAATAGGGACAAAAATGGTTCAAAAAAAGGGTTCTGTTTTCGAAGAGTTCGATAAGCGATACATTCGAAATTTGAGGTTCCATTATTTGTTTCCCCCCTCAGTGTTCTTCCTCTTATCCTCTGTGGGCGCCTAGCTCCCTTGCAGTGCTCCTCTTCCTTAGTATTTGACTGGCCTCTCCTACTCTTACTACCTCCCCACTACTACTTCCTTCCACCTCCACCACCACCACCACTACTACTACTACTACCATCTCCTCCCTATATATACCCACCCTGCTCTCCTTTTCGTTAGTCTGACTTTGTAAATGGTCCAAGTCGGACCGAATCGTCGTTGTAGGTTCCTCTCTTCTATGTGAGAGTTATTTGTGTATTGTTCTATTCACTGTGTTGTGCCTTTTCTTTGTTTAGTCGCCTTCTATGTAATTAATATCTTAAAACATGTAAACCACACATTGCAAGCTTTACAGGGAAATAAACATTTGAATTTGAAGCAGACAGCATTGAACAGCTTCTTTACCAAAGAAAAAAAGTCAAATGCTAGTGAATTGCCATAATGTTCAGATGCTGCTGCAGACACAAAAGAGAATAAACACCAGACTGGCAGTTACCTGATGTTTTTGTGGAAGGTGACATTCTTTCCAAACAATAAGATCTCTCCACCTACCTCTTAGGTCATCAGTGCTCCTCAGTAAAGGTAAAATGTAGTTATATTTTCATTTCATGTATTGTTTTTACAGTTTTCATGTGTAATTTTATGCATGCATATATTACACAGGTTTGACCCTTTCAATGTCGAGACCCCTGATCCTTAGCTCACTGTTGGGGTGTTCTTTTTTTCTTACGAAATGAAAGAGAACCTTTTCCTAATGGTAATGACACCAAAAGTACAAAATTTGATGGAAAATTTATGAAATTACACTCTTGCAAAGTTAGCGATGTCTGCGATATTTATGCATTGGCAATTTCACCACTTTGAGCCCTATTTTCTGTCAATTCCATTGTTCTAGTCGAATAAAATCATAACTATTTCATTAGAACTCCATCTGTATCAACTGAGTACAAGAAACCGCCCATTTACCAATTTCAACTATGCAATAAATTGGTCAGAAATTTGCAATTTGGCCAATTTCACACAAATTTCAAAATAGGGTCCAGAATAAACAATGCAGACATTCCTAGCACTAAAATAACATTTTCTCTGTTTATCAGTCACGTCTCCAGGCCCCTGTTATATTACTCTTGCTTACCATTTGGAATTATAATTCACACAAAAAATAGAAGATTCTGTTATGCAGACTACTGTATTATAATAATTGTAAAAATAATGTCAACCCATTCATGACTATTAGAGTGGCCAATTGGAGACATATTGGAAAATGACATTTGTTTACTCTTCAACATTTGCAAAAAATCTAACATGTCTGCTACTCTGAGCTCGATTTCAAGGTAATTTTCATCTTGAAACCAATCAAAATTATCTCCATTTCTGGAATATATCTTCCATTCTATCAAATGAGACAAACAAAATGAGAATACAACCATAAATGCCATATGAAAATACACCAAAAAATTGTAGTTTTAAACCAAAAATAGTGAGATTTTTTTCTAATTATGCACTGCGCACTTCATGATTTTTTTTTATACTAAGCACACTGACCACGCAGACCCATTTCTTAATATGTAGGTCTTCCAGCTTTCTTCCACCAGATTTGAAGGAGCTAGAATTTTGTTGTAGTATTACAGGACAGACACTGGTTCTCAAGCCGTAATATTATGGGACTGACACTGAAGGGATTAAATAAGCAACATTTTCACTTAAAATGTTTTGTAATTGGTAATTTTTAGGGGTCTGCAACGGATTAATCCAATTTACATTATTTCTTGTGGAAAAATTTATTCAATATTTGTACAACTAACTATTCAAACAGCCTCCTGGAACAGATTAAGCTCAAATATTGAGGTACCACTGTTTTAGGAATTTGATACTTTCATCTCAAGCTAAAACGTGGGTTTAGAAAGGAAAATTCAATTCCTTTAACATATTTTTAGTTTAAACCATTCCTCTGGTCCCTGTCTAGGTCAGTAAGCAGAGGTCAACTGTATTAAGGTTAGGATATATACCTTTGAAAAACTTCGAGCGAGTAACTACTCTCGGAGCCCAGCCATGGGCCAGGCTTGTGTGGTGCTTACCTGGTCAACCAGGCTGTTGTTGCCGGAGACCTGCTGCCCCACATATGCATCACAGCCTAGGTGATCTGGTACCTTGTGAAAATACTTGTCCAGTTTCCTCTTGAAGGCTTATAGGTTAGTGTCAATTACCTAAATTTAGTCAACTGTAACACACTAATTCAATAATACATTAAGGAAAAATAATATTTTGATGCGCACAGAAAACTGGGAATCAAGAATAAGGAAGCATGACAGAAAAATTCCAACATTCTCATTTTAGCATTTCAATTACTTAAAGGTCTTAAACAGCCATATAGTACCATTTGATTAGGAGGTTGAGTTAGCATAAAAATTTATTCTAGTATTACTCTACATTGTCAGAACGATTAGCGTGTACTATATACCAAACTAAATTAGGCAAAACACATACTGAGGAAACGACAGTAAGAATAAGGGTTATAAAATTAGGAACAAGCAATCTTACTGTCAGGCTCGGCTCCTTGTAGGACCCAACTTTTAAAGCCGCTTTTCGCCTCGCACGCTGGGGTGCATCCAAATTTTCAGCGTCATTTTTTTCTACAACTGTCTTGTGTGTTCGAGTGATGTTTTTACTGTTTTTCCTTTTGTAGTGCCTTTCATATCCTTTGGTGTATATTTATTTTTTTTTGACCTGTCAGATGTTCTTACTGATTACTTTCTTCTTGCTGTTCCATATCTTGACTTATGGTACTAGCATTCTGGCAACCATCTAAAAACGAAAAATTCTCATTTTTATGAAATAAATGAAAAATGTGCTATTAAAAGTATGAAAAACATCTACAAAGACCCTTGGAGTATTTATGTTTTTTATTATCACACTGGCCGATTCCCACCAAAGCAGAGTGGCCCGAAAAAGAAAAACTTTCACCATTATTCACTCCATCACTGTCTTGCCAGAAGGGTGCTTTACACTACAGTTTTTAAACTGCAACATTAACACCCCTCCTTCAGAGTGCAGGCACTGTACTTCCCATCTCCAGGACTCAAGTCCGGCCTGCCGGTTTCCCTGAACCCCTTCATAAATGTTACTTTGCTCACACTCCAACAGCACGTCAAGTATTAAAAACCATTTGTCTCCATTCATTCCTATCAAACACACTCGCGCATGCCCACTGGAAATCCAATCCCCTCGCAAAAAAAACTTCCTTTACCCCCTCCCTCCAACCTTTCCTAGGCTGACCCCTACCCCGCCTTCCTTCCACAACAGACTGATACACTCTTGAAGTCATTCTGTTTCGCTCCATTCTCTCCACATGTCCGAACCACCTCAACAACCCTTCCTCAGCCCTCTGGACAACAGTTTTGGTAATCCCGCACCTCCTCCTAACTTTCAAACTACGAATTCTCTCCATTATATTCACACCACACATTACCCTCAGACATGACATCTCCACTGCCTCCAGCCTTCTCCTCGCTGCAACATTCATCACCCATGCTTCACACCCAAACAGGAGCATTGGTAAAATTATAATTTAATACATTCCCCTCTTTGCTTCCAAGACAAAGTTCTTTGTCTCCACAGACTCCTACGTGCACCGCTTACACTTTTCCCCTCATCAATTCTATGATTCACCTCATCTTTCATAGACCCATCCGCTGACACATCCACTCCCAAATATCTGAATGTATTCACCTCCTCCATAATCTCTCCCTCCAATCTGATACCAATCTTACATCACCTAATCTTTTTATCCTCATAACCTTACTCTTTCCTGTATTCACCTTCAGTTTTCTTTAAATAATTATTTATGACATAACTATAACAGCAAAGAAAGTTTTCACTTCTCAAAGCTCCCTAAATTATAGGATCAAAATTTCAATACTTTCCTAAATATTTAAAATCAGTTTTTACAAAAAACATACTAAAAGTATATTGAAGTGCCTGAAAACTTGAGTTTATTTGAGATATTTATATATAATATACAAATAGTCGAAATCCATGTGTCAAAAAAGGTGATTATAATGCCAAGAACAAGAGTTGGTAATCCCTTCTTCTGTATTCAATTAGTAAAATTTGAAAGAAAAAAAATGTTGAAATGGGGGTGTTTGAATGTGTTGGTGTAGTAGAGCTAATAAGCAAATATATTGGAACCTCTGTTTTCGTATGCCCTAGTTTGTATTTAAAAATATAATTACTCTATAAAATGTATTTTTTTTAATACTTCCCATAAGAAATAATGTAAATCCAATTAATCAAATCCAGACAAAAATATTAACAAAAACATTTTAAAGAGAATACAAACTAGGGCATACGAAAACCGAGGTTCCACTGTATTGGTAATGTTAGGAAAAAAGAAGAAAAACAGATGTCCTGGTACAAAGTGAAACAAATCTAAAATGGGTGGGAGAATTGCATCGGGAAGGTATAAATGAAATTAAGCTTAGTGTGTCCACGAAAATTACAGGTAAAGAAGCAGCAGTATTATGGGAAAAAATGTATTATAAGCCTCCACCACATCTTGTGTTGGATGACCCACATGGGTTTAATGCTAAACAAAAAAAAATTATTTCAAGATTTGGAACCACTGTTTAAAATGCCTGATCAGTCAGGATGTGATGGCTATGTAGGCTTTTGGGTTTCTAGCTGCAACAGACTAGTTAACTAGGAAGTTTGGCCCCTGACTGAACTGCAAAAGTACAACCCTCTGACAGTGGTCACTAGGTCTCTGATATGCTCATGGTCGCCTCATGGAGTCAATGCTACGAGTGTGGTGCTATGCTCCACACTCGTCAGATACATGTGTGACTGAGTGATCACAAGAACATCTTGAATTTAATTCTTTCAATGTGGTTAAGTTGCATACTAACCCTTAAACAGTAGTGCTATACAGTACAGTATGTTTAGGTAACAACTGGGCATGAGTGGTGCCTGGTACAAGCTGGCACTGGACAACCTCCAAGCTCCGTACTTTTCTCCAACTATCAGAGCCACCAATGCTGCTATGATGACCTAGTTACAAGCAAAACTGCACTACCCAACGTAGCACCCAGAATGACCAAAGATTACCAACAGTGAAACCTACAAATCGAAAATATTAGAGATAAAAGGGAAGCTGCCCACAAAACCCAAAAAGCAACCCCCCGTGCCAGCCGAACAACGAAACCCAATTTTAAACTCAATTTCTTTTTTAACTCAACAATTCCTGTAGTATTTGAGGCCAACTAAGAGGAAACAGCACCGAGGCCCAAAAAACACCAAAAAAATAAAACATTAAACAAGTGTGCCAGGAGGACCCCCGGGCCCCCGCAACCACCCCCCACCACCACCAAGGCGCCCAAAACCCAAAAACAAAAAAACATGGCTGCCACCACCTTCCCCCCCCTCTCTTCCCCAGATTAAACCTCCAATAGTCTTCAGGTATGCCACGATCCAGTCCCCCAAAGACATGATCTCCCCCTTAGTTATAAAAATATGAATCTTCGAGGACATAACAAAAAAGACCCCAGGATGACACAACTCGAGAACAAAACCCTCAGTCTTGAAAAAAAATTATCAACACCAGGAATGACTAACTGTAAAAGCCCCTTAAACAGTCATAGATACCCAAACCAACAAATATATCTCTTAATACAAAGGTTTGAAGAAGCAGTAAAAGATGGAAAAAAAACAACTTAGAAACCAGTTCAGGGACTATTTGCTCTCCAAGAAGATAAAAGGGGCAAGATAAATTGGGCCCAAAGTAATATTTTAACAGTCCACTTTTCCCAGTGAATGAACCAAAAAACAGTAAAAAAATTATCTGCAGATATAAAGGCCCAAACAGTGTTATTGTCCAGAGCCCAGAAAAAGGCACCCAGGTTGCTAGGATCCCATGGTAGAAAAAGTGTTTGCTTAGATTCCTCACATGCAGGAAAAAAGATTTAAATTTATTGCATCTTTAAAGTAAAAAAAGGGGTATAAAAAACGAGTGTTTACCAAAAAAACTTTCAGAACCCCTGTATCGGTCAGAAAATTAAAGCGGGAGAAAAATGACACAAACACCAATGCTTCCCCGGGGTGGGAAAATTCTAGTTAGGTAAACAAATGTAGGTAAACTGTAAAACAATCACGAACGAGAATGTCTATCACGATTTCTCAGGGATACTGATCTTACAGAGAAAAACTAAATGCCCCAACAAAAACCCATGAAATGTGTGTGTTTTTTTTGCCCCATTATTGTTAAAATCTGTGTACAATCTTTTAGAAATTAAATAATAAAAAACTCCTCACTTTGTGATTTTACTAGAAAGCAAAGTCCCTTATCAAATTTTTCTTATTTACTATTGTTTGCTTAAATATTACTGAATCGTATTTTCTCTGTCCATATTACTACCTTTTTTTTTAAAATACTATAAATTGATATTACAAAATTAAAAATTACCTTTTTTGTATCAATACAATTACTTTTACTTTTTGACATCTTTTTAAAAACCCAAAATGTCTAATTCCCTTAACAGTTTTAAATACCAAATTTACTATCTTGAGTATTTTAAAAAACCTTGACTGCAAAAAACCTAAAGTAAACTCCCATGAAATTTTTGAAGAAAAAACTTTACTTTTTCACTTATTTTTAATCATTATTACTTTTTAAAAAATTTTTTTAAACACCTATTTATACCCGTCAATTTTACTTTTGTACTTAAAAATTATTTTTTATTTTCCCTAACATTTTGTTTTTTCCAAAATTTTTTAAAATTTGTTATTCAAATCCAACCTTTATATTATCCTTTGTCCTGTATCACCTATTTTTACTCACCTATTTGTGGTTGCAGGGGTGAGTCATAGCTCCTGGCCCACCTCTTCACTGATTTTACTGGTCCCTCCCGTCCATGAGCTTCTCATACCTCCCTTAAAACTATGTAAGGTTCCCCCTCCCCTACTTTATTTCTAGGCTATTTTCCCTGGGTTTACTACTCTATGCTGAAGAAAACTTCCTAACTCCCTTTGATTTATCTGATTTAACTTCAATTGTGGGGCTCTTTTTCTTGTCCCCATCCTGGAAACATCCCGTCTTGTCCACCTTTCTATTCCTGCAGTATTTTGTATGTCGTTTCATGTCTCCCCCGACCCCCTGGCCCCCGTTCGCAGGCCAATTTTTCCCCCACCTTTCTTCGTAGGCAAACCCCGTAGCTCTGGGATAGTCTTGTTTCAAACCTTTGCACTTTCTTAATTTTTGATGGGCTTGACTAGTGTGGTTCCAAACTGGTGCTGCTACCCAGTATTGTACCTGTTTCACTTGGGTTTTCCCTTTTACCTGTGTACCTGCCACCATTTACAATCATATTATAAAAGAAGATTGCCATTGTTATTTTTTACTTATTATTCTTTTGGTGCTTAATTTGTAATTTTTTTTGTCAATTTTAAATCTAGTTTTTAAATTTGTCTTTTCAACAACCTTACCAGACCTAGTGCAATTTAAGTACCATTTCAATTTTATTTTTACATTACAACTTTATATTATAAGTCCTATTCTAAGATTATTTTTAATCTTGTGACTATATTGTGTTCAATTTTTGTTTAAAATTTTAATTATATTATTTTCAAGGCCCTTAATATCTTTGCTAATAGTACCCAATAAACCCCATTAAAATTTTTTTTCTCTTTTTTTTTATTTTGCTACCTTTAATTGTAATTTTATTTGTCAAATTTAAAAACTAGTTAACTTAAATTTTTGTAAACAACTTTAAAAAGACCTTAGGCAATTTTAATTGAGAGTCTTGTGCCCCTTTTTTTCATTAGATTAAACTCAGTTGTTAATCATTTTACTCAAAACTTTGTCATACCAAATTCATTATATTAGACCTAGTTAATTACTGTGAGAGCGTGTATTTTTTTTTTGTATTTTTTATTTTTAGATTAACCCAGTTTTCTATGCTCATTCTAGCTCAAAACATAGATTATACCAAAGTCAATTTCATTTGACCCTTGGCAATTAAAAATGAGGTCTTGTGCTATTTTTATTTTGTATTTTTATATTATTAGTTTATACCTAGTTGTACTTTAGCTCATTCCAGCACAACACATAGACAACACCAACTCCATTATGTGTATTAGTGACTATACTCTACATGACCAAAAATACTCTAGCTATATACTTTGTCCAAACTTCCCACCACTACAGATATCAGTACTAAAACTCAACCCACAACTCAGGATATAAATAACCATAATTTAAACCTAGAAGATGATTGATCACATTGACCCTGATCTAAACCTCCATAATCTGACACCCAATCAAAACCTATTGGAAAGTAGCTGCCTTTATTACACAGCATCAAAAGCCAGCACTATCCTAAACAATGCTAAAAGTCTATCAGTACTTTACTACATCAGGTCCTTAAGCAAACACTATGATGACCTCCTGGCACTCCTTGAATCACTAAAGACACCCTTCTCCTGCATTATTCTTACTGAGACCTTGCTTAATCAGGACACAATAGATATCTACCCTCTACCAGGATACACAGCTATTCACAACTGCAGACCATACCAAGTTGGGGGTGGTATTGCAATCTATTACTCTAACCAATTATCCTGTCTTAGCACCACTTGCTTTAGTGATGAATATGGGGAATACATTTTTGCTAATTTTACTGTAAAAAACCTTAGGACGCCTATAACAATCGGTGCCATTTACCGGATACCCCACACAAACATCCCAAATTTCAGTGAGAAATTAAAGGCACTAATAACAAACAGACAAATGAATAAGCACCACCTTCTCTTAGCTGGAGACTTCAACATCAACCTTGGCCTACCAGATGATCAGCCTGTAACTGATTTCATCAACAATATGAACAACACATTTCTCATACCATCAATAACTAAACCAACCAGGCTCACTGAAACAAGTGCAACCATAATAGACCACATATGGACCAATATACTAGCCCCCCTTAAATCAGGGATAATCACAGATAGCACTGCAGACCACTACCCTACCTTCCTCTTGACAAACATTAGTAAACCGCCACTTGAATACAACAAAGTTTCATTTAGACTCCAAGATGAGGCCTCAATAAGGAAGTTCACAGCTGACCTAGAGACTGTTGACTGGCCTACGGAATTCTCCAAGGTATTGATGACTGGACAGACATTTTTCTTAACAAATTACTTAGACTATACAACAAACATTGTCCTATAAAAACGAAACAGATCACAAACAAACGGCTTGGTTGCCCATGGCTAACCAGCACCATTCTGAAATCCATTGATAAGAAACACCAATATGAAAAGCAGTATAGACAGGGCTTAATACACAAAGATATTCTTAAACACTATTCATCAGTCCTCACCAAAGTAATAAAGAAAGCCAAACAACTATACTACTCCAGTAGATTCACTGACACAAGAGGAGATATAAAAAAGACCTAGAAAACACTCTCTCAGATTCTAGGGACCCACAAACTGAAAAAACCCAAGAATATTGCCCTAACTAAACCTAATGAAACACCACTGCATCCAACTGACACAGCTAACAAGATAAACGACTTCTTCTCAACCATAGGTTCTAATCTCGCCAATAAAATCCCATGCACCAATGCCCATGCCGGGGACTACCTAGATGGGAATTTTCCAAATTCCTTCTATCTTGCTCCAACTGAGCCCATGGAAGTCACCGAGATTATAAAGTCTCTTAAAAATAACTCAGGGAATCTGTCTCAGGTCCCACCATTATTGTACAAGAGAGCGGCCCATGTCCTCTCGCATGCTATCTCATTACTTTTTAACAAGTCACTAGAAACTAGCACCTTGTGTGGCCCGGTGGTCTGGTGGCTAAAGCTCCCGCTTCACACACGGAGGGCCCGGGTTCGATTCCCGGCGGGTGGAAATTCCGACACGTTTCCTTACACCTATTGTCCTGTTCACCTAGCAGCAAATAGGTACCTGGGTGTTAGTCGACTGGTGTGGGTCGCATCCTGGGGGACAAGATTAAGGACCCCAATGGAAATAAGTTAGACAGTCCTCGATGACGAACTGACTTTCTTGGGTTATCCTGGGTGGCTAACCCTCCGGGGTTAAAAATCCGAACGAAATCTTATCTTATCTTACCTTCCCGAAACTACTCAAGACGGCAAGGGTTACACCAATACATTAAGGTGGTGACCCTACAGATTTAAACAACTATAGGCCAATATCAAACTTACAATTGCTATCCAAAATCTTTGAGAAACTCGTGCACAGGAGACTATATTTATTTATAATGGCACAAAACATGCTCAACCCCTGCCAACTTGGATTCAGGAAAAATAAAAGCACTAACGATGCAATCATAAAAATGCTAGATCTGCTTTACACAGCATTGGAAAATAAAGAATATCCACTAGGAATTTTTATTGACCTAAGAAAAGCTTTTGACACAGTAGACCACGGCATCCTACTCCACAAACTTGACCATTATGGTATAAGAGGACATGCGCTTGCATATTTCAAATCTTACCTTACTAATAGGTATCAGTATGTCACCATTAAAGACACAGCATCAACAACACAGCCACTTGATACTGGAGTTCTGCAGGGAAGTGTCCTAGGTTCCCTGTTCTTCCTCATATACATCAATGATCTTCCAAACATATCTCAACACCTGAACCCCATTCTCTTTGCTGACGACACGACTTATGTCATCTCTCACCCTAATCTTGCCACCCTCAACACCATTGTTAATGAGGAACTGATCAAAATATCGACTTGGATGACAGCCAATAAACTTACGCTTAACACTGACAAAACCTACTACATTATGTTTGGTAGCAGAGCAGGAGATGCACAAATTAACATTAAGATCGACAACACTCTAATGCCTGGCATAATGAGGGCAAATTCCTATGCCTATACCTCGACAACAACCAGAACTTCAGCATCCATATCCAACATATAACCAAAAAAGTATCCAAAACGGTTGGGATCCTCTCCAAGATACGATACTACGTGCCGCAAACTGCCCTTCTCACATTATACCATTCACTTATATATCCATACCTCACCTATGCTATCTGTGCTTGGGGTTCAAATGCAGCAACACACCTAAAGCCAATAATAACCCAACAAAAAGCCGCAGTAAGAATAATCACTAAATCCCATCCCTGGCAACACACCCCCCCACTCGTCATGGATCTAAACTTACTCCCTGTTCAGTACATCCACACTTACTACTGTGCAATCTACATCTACAGGACCTTAAATTTCAATATTAACATTGACCTAAAACGCTTTCTTGATAGTTGCCCCAGATCCCACAGGCACAACACCAGACACAAACATCTCTTTGACAATAACCAAATTTCTGTAAACTCAGCATTGTAATCCTTATAGAGAATAAACTTTGAATTTGAATTTGAATTTGAATTCCCTGTGCCCGACTAAACCTTTACAAAAATTCAATGTATGTCAAAGGCCCTAAAATCTGGAACACCCTACCTGAAAATTCTAAAACTGCAGACACATTCATCACCTTCAAAACTACCATCAGAAAATATCTTATCTCCAAGATACACCCTGTCAACTAATTACACGAATACCACCTGGTGATTAACACTTACACTCACTCACCCACTAGGCCATGAACAGAAATATCAATCTCAGTCTCAAAATAATGAATCTTAACTAGTCATAAGTTGGCCTGTGATACTCCAATACTGAAACTATGTATAGTGCCAAAACAAAAGCATTCACATTGCTAAACTCTCAAACTAGTATTTAGTCAGCCATAATACCAACTTACCTCATAATTTTGTAATATTTTAAACTTAAGATTTAATTTAAGACTGCCCGAAATGCCTAGCCATGCTAGGTGTTCTAGTGGTACACTCTGTAATTATTATTTTACTACATGTAAACCACACAATAACCAAATTCTGTAAACTCAGCATTGTAATCCTTATAGAGAATAAACTTTGATGTACCTCATATGTATTCAATAACTAACTTCCAAATTTCTTATAAACTCAGCATTTTAAGTCTTAAAATCAAACTTACATTAAGCATAACTAAGTATATCCAAGGAAGATCTGCTGGGCTCACACTGTGCATTAGTGAAGGTGAGAATTTAGTTCTGCATTATCATGTCAAATTTGACATAATCGTACAAACCTTTTTTTTATAAACACATCGGCTGTTTCCCACCAGTGCACAGTGGCCTAAAAAAAGAAACACTTTCATCATCATTCATTCCATCACTGTCTTGTCAGAATCATGCCCACACTACAGTTAAAAAACTGCAACATATCCATACATTTAATAAATGTATGGAAGAGGGTAAGGTACCTAGGGATTGGCAGAGAGCATGCATAGTTCCTTTGTATAAAGGCAAAGGGGACAAAATAGAGTGCAAAAATTATAAAGGGATAAGTCTGTTGAGTATACCTGGTAAATTGTATGGTAGAGTTATTATTGAAAGAATTAAGAGTAAGAACATAAGAACATAAGAAAGGAGGAACACTGCAGCAGGCCTGTTGGCCCATACTAGGCAGGAGAATAGGATAGCAGATGAACAAGGAGGCTTTAGGAAAGGTAGGGGGTGTGTGGATCAGGTGTTTACAGTGAAACATATAAGTGAACAGTATTTAGATAAGGCTAAAGAGGTCTTTGTGGCATTTATGGATTTGGAAAAGGAGTATGACAGGGTGGATAGGGGGGCAATGTGGCAGATGTTGCAGGTGTATGGTGTAGGAGGTAGGTTACTGAAAGTAGTGAAGAGTTTTTACGAGGATAGTGAGGCTCAAGTTAGAGTATGTAGGAAAGAGGGAGATTATTTCCCAGTAAAAGTAGGCCTTACACAAGGATGTGTGATGTCACCGTGGTTGTTTAATATATTTATAGATGGGGTGTAAGAGAAGTAAATGCGAGGGTCTTGGCAAGAGGCGTGGAGTTAAAAGATAAAGAATCACACATAAAGTGGGAGTTGTCACAGTTGCTCTTTGCTGATGACACTGTGCTCTTGGGAGACTATGAAGAGAAGTTGCAGAGATTGGTGGATGAATTTGGTGGGGTGTTCAAAAGAAGAAAATTAAAAGTGAATACAGGAAAGAGTAAGGTTATGAGGATAACAAAAAGATTAGGTGATGAAAGATTGGATATCAGATTGGAGGGAGAGAGTATGGAGGAGGTGAATGTATTCAGATATTTGGGAGTGGACGTGTCAGCGGATGGGTCTATGAAAGATGAGGTGAATCATAGAATTGATGAGGGGAAAAGGGTGAGTGGTGCACTTAGGAGTTTGTGGAGACAAAGAACTTTGTCCTTGGAGGCAAAGAGGGGAATGTATGAGAGTATAGTTTTACCAACGCTCTTATATGGGTGTGAAGCATGGGTGATGAATGTTGCAGCGAGGAAAAGGCTGGAGGCAGTGGAGATGTCATGTCTGAGAGCAATGTGTGATGTGAATATAATGCAGAGAATTCGTAGTTTGGAAGTTAGGAGGAGGTGCGGGATTAACAAAACTGTTGTCCAGAGGGCTGAGGAAGGGTTGTTGAGGTGGTTCGGACATGTAGAAAGAATGGAGAGAAACAGAGTGACTTCAAGAGTGCATCAATCTGTAGTGGAAGGAAGGCGGGGTAGGTGTCGGCCTAGGAAAGGTTGGAGGGAGGGGATAAAGGAGGTTTTGTGTGCGAGGGGCTTGGACTTCCAGCAGGCATGCGTGAGCATGTTTGATAGGAGTGAATGGAGACAAATGGTTTTTAATACTTGACTTGCTGTTGGAGTTTCAGCAAAGTAACATTTACGAAAGGGATCAGGGAAACCGGCAGGCCGGACTTGAGTCCTGGAGATGGGAAGTACAGTGCCTGCACTCTGAAGGAGGGGTGTTAATGTTGCAGTTTAAAAACTGTAGTGTAAAGCACGCTTCTGGCAAGACAGTGATGGAGTAAATGATGACGAAAGTTTTTCTTTTTCGGGCCACCCTGCCTTGGTGGGAATGAGCCAGTGTGATAATAAAAAAAAATCAACCCTCCCCTTAAATGCAGGCAGTGATTTCCCCATCCCCGGGGCCTAAAGTTGGTAGCCTTTTCTCTGAATCCATTCTAAATGGTATTTTGTTATTTTTCCAACAGCAGGTAAGTCATAAAAACCTTCTTTTTCCACTGTTCCTTATAACATGCTCAAACACTTTTTGCGGAACCCTCCCTCCAACCTTTTTAGGAAACCCCTACCCGCCATCCATTTTTTTTTGTTACATCTTCCCGCCAAAAACCCTTCCTCTGCCCCTGGTTACTTTAAAGAAAACCTCACACTCCTAATCTCCAACTACATTCTTGATTTAATTCACCCCCAAAATTGCCTTCGGCATGACTCTCCCTGTATCCACCCTTCTGTTGGCATTCAACCCCCTGCTTCACACCAAATAAAAGCATAGGCCCCACTATACTCAATACATTTCCCTCTTTGTTTCCTGGATACTTTCTTTGTCTAAAAAGACTTAGGGGCTCCCTCACCTTTTTCCCTCATCTTTTTAGATTTACACGCCCTTTCTAGTCCATCTCTAACTCGTTCATCCCAAATATCTAAAATACTTTCGCTTCTTCCATACTCCCTGCTTTCAATCGATTTTTTAACCTTTCATTGCCTAAATTTTTATCCTCTCACCTTTTCTTTCTTTCAAAACCATTCCAAACTCGCCCACCAACCTCGCAAATTCTTCAGAATCTCCCAAAGCACAGTGTCTTAGCAAAAAGCAACTGTAAAACACATTTTAGTTTTCTTTTCTTTTAAAAACCCATAGTCTTCCCAAAACACATGAGAGTAGTGCTGAATCGGCGAGGGGCCCCTACCTCGAGCGGTGCCCCCTCTGAGGGTCCCTCCGGTGGTCCCTCCTGAAAAGGTCTGGGCTGAGCGTCCTGAAAGTAGCGGCCCCTGGGCTCCCGGTCCCCTCCGAGGGGTCCCCTTTCCAGCCTGCATGCCTGCGCCCTCCCAAGTGCCAGCCCGTCCGCACCGCCCCCGAGATTGCCCTCCCCTCGACCACCTCACCCTCGACCACCCCCCTCAACCCCCTCCCCACGCCTTCAACCCCACA
The DNA here is from genome assembly GCF_026875155.1 of Cherax quadricarinatus. Classification (NCBI taxonomy): domain Eukaryota; kingdom Metazoa; phylum Arthropoda; class Malacostraca; order Decapoda; family Parastacidae; genus Cherax; species Cherax quadricarinatus. Next base: position 18,210,878 of record NC_069492.1, on the reverse strand, counting down.
ACCCCCACTGTGTGCCACCCCCCTCGTGCCCGCCACGCCTTCTGCAGGCCATGCGCGTCGCCCGGATCGCCCTGTACCGAATTTTTTTCCATTTTTTTTTTTTATTTTTTATGAATTTCTTGTGCTCCCATTCCTTGGATCAAGTTTTTTTAGGTTTTTCCCCCCCCACTTTTCCCCATCCAAAATTTTTTTTTTTTTTTTTATTTCTTTTGCTTCCTCAATCAAGTTTTTGGATTCCCCCCCCGGGGTAAGCATCAAAATGGACTCCCACTTTCACCCCCCTAAATTTTTTTGCCATTCCTTATGTTTTTCCGATATACAAAGATTTATTCATCGAACAGTTTTTGGATTCCCCCTTGGGGTAAGCATTTAAAAAGAACTCCCTTTCCCCCTATCCCAAATTTTCCCGCTTCCCTTTCCTTTTTCAAGTTTTTCTCGATAATACAAAGATTTATCTCTTCGAATCAATTTTTGGACCCCTCGGGGTAAGCAATCAAAAGGGCTCCCCTTTCACCCCCCCCAAATTTTTTCCCGCTCTACTTTCCTTGGATCAAGTTTTTCTCGATAATAAAAAAAGATCCATCTCCCCGAAAAAATTTTTGGTTCCCCCCTCTGGGGGGTAAGCATTTCAAAATGGGAAACCCACTTTCACCCTCATCCCCAAAATTTCCTTCTTAAATTTCCTTGGATCAAGTTTTTCTCATAAAAAAAGACTCCCTCTCCTTTGGGTGAAGTTTTTTTTTGGGGTTCCCCCCCTTTGGGGTAAACTTCAAAAAGGACTCCTTTTTTACCCCCCTCCCCAAAATTTTTCCCCCTCTGTTTCCTTGGGCAAGTTATTTTTGGACCCCCCCTTTGGGGGAAACATTTAAAATGGACTCCCCTTTCATCCAAATTCCCTGCTCCAATTCCTCAGACAAATTTTTTTTCGATATAGGGCATTTAAATGAACTCCCCCTATGGGGGATGGTACTTTCTCTTATTACAGGTCTAAACAAGGGGACATACCCCCGTTTTACCGGCGGGCATGGGGCGCATGTGATGCCTCACACATACAGGCGAATCTTGTCGAGCAGAGTTAACTTAAAATGCAGGATAACCTAAACCAATATTTCATTTTTTTATTTTTTCAACCAATGCATTTATATCATCCAACAAAAAAAATTCATTTAAAAAGATACAAATCATTGACTTAAAAAAACGTAGAGTAATTCTTTTTTTCCCTTTGGGGAAATTCGTGCATTTTTTTTTCGGATCATCTTCGTCGTCTTATATATAATAAATTCTGGGGGGATGATGGTGAGGAAGTCGGTGATAATTTATGGGGGGAAAGGGGGTTTTCCCCAACAACACAAAAAACGTTTGGGGAAATTTTTCTGAAATATTCATCTCACCCCCTACACATTTATACTTAAGACTACTGACACATTCTCCTTATATTAATCTCTTCATTCTATTTTTATAGTGTACATGTAGCGGCATCCAATGAGACTGGGGGGAAAATGCGATTCGACGGGGTAGGAGTTACAATGTCCCGGATAAAGCGCTAACATCAAATCCCTGAGTGGAGGTACATTCTCAACCCACATGAGGCCGGGGGGAAGACTGATTCAAGTTTGGGATGGGGGGCAGCATTTCCTATGGGTGTGGTAAATGAGGTGGATCTCGCTCCTAACAAAACCCCTCAATCGAAAATCATTTGCTCCTGTCGGATTTGATTTGGGGAATAAGTTCCAACATCCCCTTAATTCACAAATTGGAAAAAAAAAAAACCCCGTTTAGGAAAAGGTTTTTTTAAAAAAATTTTAAATAAAAAATTTTTTTTGGGGGAATATCATTCAAAACTTTTATTTAAAAAAAATTTTTTTTAACTTTAAAACAAGATTATTGGTAATGACAAAACACTAATTTTGAGGGGTTGATTTTGATTAACCCCAAATAAAGGGTACTCCCCTTTAAGGAGAACCCCCAAACATACAAAAGGGGAACCTTGCCCCCCTTTTTTTGGTTTTGGCAAACGGGCCCCCCCCCGGGGTTTTTAAGAGTTGGCCTTGGCTCCACCCCCCTAAACCCCTTTCCCCGTGATTTTTTCCAATATTTTCCAAAATTTTATTAATTTCCATGAAAAAACATTAATTTAAGGGGTTTTTTGTTTTCTTTTTTTAATCTTTTAAAAATTTAATTTTTAAAAATTTTTTTTTTTTTTCTTTTTTTTTTTTATTTTCTTTTTTTTCTATAAGCCCCCACAAAATTTTTTTTGGGAAAATTCTTGTTTAAAAAGAGTTTTCCCGTAAATTTTTCATTATAGATTTGTTTTTCCCCCAAACTTAAAATTTTAAAAATTTTTTGTAACAATTTTATTTTCCAATCCCTTTTTTTTCCTTTTGATTTCAATAATTAATGGGGGAAAATCCCTATTTTTATTAAAATAATTCTTTAAATTTATTTCCAAAATTAAATAAGGATTTTTTTATATTTTTAACAATTTTTTAAATTTTCCATTAGCAAACCCATGATTTTTCATTTTTATTTTTTTTAATTTTAAAACGCATTATTTCCCCCAAATAAAAAATTTTTTTTATTTTTTTTTTTTCCCAAATTCTATTATTTAAATTTACCATTTTTAAAATTTTTCTTTTCTTACCGTTAAATTTAGGGTAAACCCCCTTATTTTTCCCTTTAAAAACCTTATTGTATAATTTGCGCCCCCCAACCCCAGGATTTCGGTTATTTTAAAAATAATACTCCTTTAAAATTCAGTCTTTTTTTTGGTAGCAAATATCCTATCATTTTAAATTTGCTAATTTTAAAATGGGGAATTTTAAACTACCCCTGGGTAAACTTACATTTCAATTTAAAATTCATTTCAAAATTTTTTAAACCCTTTATTAAAATCCATTTAAAATTTTTGGAAAAATTAATTCCCAATATGTTTTCAACCTTTTTAAATAAATTTTATGGGGGTTAAACTTGCCCCAAAATTTTTCCCGGTAAGGTTTTTAAACCAAATATTGAAAAAAGGGGTAAAATTTTAAATTTCCCCCCCTGGGGAACCCTCTTTTGAATAAATCAATTTTTATGACCGGAAAAACTTTTTCAAAAAATTTAAAGGGGAAAAAATTATTTTTTAATTTTTTCCCCTTAATATCAAAATTTTTTTCGGGTAAATTGCCAAGTTAATCGCTTCACTTTTTGGTTTAAAAGCAAAAAAAAAATTAATCCCTTGGGAAAAATTATTCACCTTCGTTTTTACTTCTTTTTTAAATTCATTAATCATTTAAAAAGGAACTTTTTTTTTTTATTAGAAAAATTTATTTTTTCCCAATGACTATTTGTTTGGGGGGAAAATGCTTAAAGTTTTTTTAAACCTCCATTTAAAAAATTTTTCATTATAATTGTTCATTGGCAAACACAATTTGAATTTTTGCTTTAATTCAAAAGACCTTTTGTTAGTCATTTCTTCCCCCTTTTTTAAATCTTTTTCCCATGACCCCCTTTTTGGGTTAAAATTTTTACTTTTCCCCGGCATAAATTTTTGTTATTTTATTGTTCCATTGATCCCCCCTTTGATATTTTCCCCTTAGGCCCCCAAAATTTTTGAATTTTATTCCGTCTCCGTGCCCCCCATCCTCCTTTGTTATTTTTTTCCCCGTCTCCCATCCTTATTTTTTTGTTTCTCCTCCCCCATATTCCCATCATCCTTTTTTTTTATTTTCCCCCCTTTCCCCCTCCCCCCCTTTGTTATTTTTCTCCGTTCCCAGTGCTCCATCCCCTTTGTTTTTTATCCCCGTTCCAGTGCACTCCCATCCCCCTTTGTTAATTTTACCCGTCTCCGTGCATTTCCACCCTCCTTTGTTATTTTTTCCGTTCCAGTGCACCCCCCATCCTTTTGTTTTTTTATATTTTTTTTTTTCCCCCAAACCAAAATCTTTCTAAAAATTTTTTTTATTGACCCAAAATTTTGGAAATTTTCGCCCCCTTTTTATTTAATTTTCCGGTTTTAGTTAAGGTTTTTAAATTATGTCTGGAAATTTGGGGAACCCCATCAGATAATAGAATTGGGGGGGGGGGTACCCCCCGGGTTTGTAAACGATGAGCCCAGGCTTTTCTTTTTGGAAAACCATAAAAAAAAATTTTTTAAATAACTTTTTTTTTAAAAAAAAGTTTAACCAAACCAACCCCGGATAAAAAAATTTTTGGACATTCAATTTTTCTAATTATTTTCCTTTTTTTTTAATCAATCCTTAAAAAACATCTTTCAAATTTTTTCCCGATTTAATCCCCCGGGAAAAATTATTAAATAAAATTTTTTCTTTTTGGGAAATCCCCCCAAAATGCAAAATTTCCCCCCCCCCCTTTAGCAAAAATTTTTTAAAATTTCCCCTTTCCCCCAAAACAAATTTAAATTTTCCCCGGGGGGGGAAAAAACTTTTATTTTGATTTTCATTTTAACTCCTTATAAATTCATTTTTTTAAGGGTTTAAATGGGGAAAAGAGCACTTGTTCTTATTTTAATTTAACCTTCCTTTCTTTTTAATTTTAATATCACTTGAAAATTTTTTTTTAAAGGGGTTTTCCCTTGGGGATAAAAGCTTAATTATTTTACAAATTTTTAAAAGGGTTACATGTGCAATTTAATGGGTCTAAATTTTTATATAATTTTTAAAAAAGTTTCGGATGGGGGGTTTGTTCAAAAATTTTTTCTTAAAAATTTATTTTTTTTATTGGTGTCCCCTTTTCAACCGGGGAAAAAAATCCTTTTTTTTTAAAATTAAAACCCCTTTAAACCCTAAAATACCCCTTTTTTAAATTTTTTTCAAAATAACCCTTTTTTTCCCGGATGTTTTGCCGGGGGGCCCCCCCCGCTTTTAAAAATTTTTTAAATTAAACCCTTTTTTCCTTTTAAAATTTGTACCCCCTTTTTGGGGATATAATTTTTATTTTTAAATTTTTTAAGGTTTTCCTTTTAAATCATTTTCTTTTTTTTTTTGTTAAAAATCTTTTTGGGGAAAAAATTTATATTTTTAAGGAATTTTAATAATTTTATTTTAAATTAAAAGGGGTTTCAATTTTTTAAGGGCCCCGGGAATTTTTTTTTGGGGGAAATAAATAAAATAATCATTTAAGGGGCTATAAAATTTAGACCCAATTTTTAAAAAACAAGGGGGTAAAAAAATTTTTGAGTTTAATCCCCAATTTTATCCTTTTTTCCCCCATACACCGTTTTTTTTAATAATTGTTTCCATTTGATTCCTCCAAAATAAAAGCCCTTTTTTTTTAAAAAATTGCTTTATTTTTTTTTTAAAAACAAATCATTTTCTGTATTTAATTTTTTTTCTTTTTAAAATTTTAAATTTTTCTTTTATTATTTTCCGTAAGGGGTAAAACCCCAAATTTACCCTAATAAAAGGATTTCTTTCTAATACCAAAAATTTTTAAATATTCATTATTTCCCATCATTTTTGGCATAATTTTGCAAATCGGGGTTTTCGGGTTTTTCCGGGGTTTTAGAGGGTGGGTTTTCCCTGACGGGACTGGCTTATTCTTGCGTTTAACACCCGTTCAAGCACCCACCCCTCCAAATTCTCTCCCCCCCCCCCCCCCCCCCCATTTTAATTTAAAAGGGGTTTCTTTCATTTTATTTAAAAAAGAAAAATCTTCTGATTTAAAAATCTAAAAAATTTTTCCCCCCTCTTTTTTAAAACTAAAAATTTTTTTTCTGAAAACAATTTTCTTAAAGCTGGAAAATTCTTCTTGCATTTTTTTAAATTTTTTTAGGGTCTAGGTATTTTTTTCTTGATCAAATTCTTGAAAATTCACGAAAAACTTTGTGTGTTTTCTTAAACTTTGTAATAAAATTTCGTTGATTGCCTGGGGGACATTAAATAATATAATTATTCTTAAATTTTTCTAATAAAATTTTTTCATTGTCCTTTAACAAATTCCTTCTTTTACCCACGAATTTTAAAATGGAATCATAACCTTTATAAGTACCCAAAAAATGGTAATTCCACCAATTTTTTTTCGTTTCCATCCCCCTTTTCGATAATATATTTGGGGTGGTATGGCTGGGGTCAATTCTTCCGATAAAGTTCCTTTAATATTTTCACCTTTAAATCTTTTTAAATGATGTGTTGTTATAGGTTGAGAATTTTTTAATTCTTTATTTTAAATATTTCCTTGTTTTTGTGTGTGAAAACCCCCGGTTAAACGGGTGATTGCAGAGTCACTCTTGTTGTTTTCTCCCCAAAAACCAAAAATTTTTACTGATTCGTTTTTATTGGATCTTCCATTTTTATAATTTATCCGAAATGATTCCTTATTCATTCAATGTGTAATCCCTGGACTTGAAGGGGTTTTACCACCAAACCCCCGGTTGGGGTTGAATTATAGCATCTACTAATTCATTTAACACTTTTGAAAAATTAAAAATATTGGCATTGTCAATACTTGTTAATTGTTTCATCGTTTCAAGGGCTCTCTCTGCAATGGGGAAACTTCTGTTTCTTTCGAAATACATGATTTTAAACTTTATTGTTTCTCTGCAGTAATTCGTACCTGTTTATTTAGAAAACTCCCGCCCTTTTCGTAAATAATCTCGAATATTCTTCGCCTTTTCTTTTTCCCAATAGTTTTTTTAAAGCATGTAAAGGCTCGGTCCCTCTTTCTTTTTTCTGAGCTGCTTGTAAATATCTTGAAAAAACATCGATACACACGAGAAAAGTATTTTTATCCACATTATATCTGGATAATTTGACTATCACCAAATCACAGGGTTTAATATCATCTGGGTTTGGAGCAATTTTTTTTCCTGCGAGGAAACTTCTTAGGTTTAAAAACGTATAAAGTATATGATCTTTCTGAAATTTAAAAAAATTTTGACCTTTTCAAGGTTATGGCGGGTCGATCTTTTTTACGTGTTTAAAAATGTTTCCCCCGAGAATGATCCCAGAACCGGATCTCTATAAACCTTTTAAAATTAAATTTTCTCGCTCCTTGGATACAATTTCGTGGAATCCCCGTAACACATGGTTGCAACTGAAGCTTTGGTGTATTTTTTGCAAGGTCTATGAAAAAAAAAACCAAAGGGTGATCTTTTATAGCAGATTTATATTATTTACAAATTCCTTATTTTTTCCCAACATTGTCGCCCGAAACTCTACTTGTCCAAGATCCCTCATTTTTAAAAAAAGCAAAATGCGTGGCGTTTTAAAGCATGGTTCGACTATTCGTTCCCTGAAATTATTTTGAGTAATAGAAAATGTTTATTATGTGTCTACCTTTGTAAAAATTCGAGAATAATTTCATGTTCCCGCTTTTAAAAAAAGAAAACAACAACAAATTATTGTTTTTATCAGGGAGCAATGCATTTGCGGGTCGATATATCTTTTTATGTTAAATTTTTGGATATCTCTGAATCTTGTTCTAGGATGTTGTCACCCCTTTTTTAATGTTATGAAATTTCTCATGGTATAACTTTATTAATTTTGATTGAAATAAGATTTGCCCTATTCGAATAACCGGCAAAAAGATAAACCTTGATGGATAACGAAAAAATTCAACGTCAGCAGATGTGTTGTTGACAGTTCAAATTTCCCTTATTAAATTTTTTTTTAAAAAAAGATCTAAAAAACTTCCTCTCTTTAAGTTGAATGAACCTAAAAGGGTTTTTTACCCCAGAGAGGGATTGTACACTGTAGTATTAATGGGGTTTTCAAGTTTATAATATTTTAGTTCAATAAGGGGAAAGCAGTTTTTAAAGTGGGGGGGGGCGGGGGCTGCCTCATCGAAAATTTGTTACTTTAGGGGGCGGGTGACTGCCTGAGTTGCCCGCAGATGTTAGTTTTACCTTGGGTGTGAATCGCATTTTCATGCCCCTCTGTCTGACCTTGTTTTCCGGGGTTGTTTTTTATTGGGGGTGAAACGCATTACACAGGGGTCGGGGGGGAAGGGGGTGGCCCCATTAAGCTTAAGGTCTTCAGAGCGAGGGAAAATGTTTCTATTCGGAAATCAAGTAAATATTTCTACCATGGGTGTAAAGATTTTAATGCCCCCTCGTCTGTCCTGAGTTGACCCAGGTGTGATTTTTTTACCTTGGGTGTGAAAAACTTTTCTGCCGTCTGATGACCTGAGTTGACGAGGTGTTCGGTTAAGGAGAAAAAAGCGTGTTTGGGGTTTTTCTACCTTTGGGGGGGTGAACCCCTTTTCTGGGGGGTCGGGGGGGGGAGGGGTGTACAAAGATCATGATCAAACTTTTGGGGGGAAGGATATAAGCTCAAAGGTCTCCGACGAGGATTGTGTTTCCATCCCTCAAGCCTGCTGACCTCATCTTCCCCCAGTATTCCCCATTAAAATTAAAAGGACCCAATCTTTTCCAACCCACCAAACATGGAGAAAAAGGTTAGTTGTACTTAGAAAATTCTTGTTTTTACATGTTTTAATTTTGTTGAAGCATACGAGTGAAATTTGGGTTAAATTTTTGGTTGAAGCATACGAGTGAAATTTTTACTGGGTTAGTGTGTTAATAAGTGAAAAATTTTTAAAAGGGGATAAAATATATCGAAATACTTGGAAGCATTGGTGAAGAGAAGTTATCGATTGAAGGAAGGCGTTCGTTGGTAATCGGAAAAAAAGGGGGTGTTTCAACGCAATGAAAAAGGTTATTGCAAGGTAATGAGTGGGCAGGTGATGCTTTATGGAAGAAGGCTATGAAAAAGGTATGTAACCAAATTTTGTTTTTTGTTGTGAAAAAGTGTATCATCGAAAAAAAAGTTTTTGTTCTATTCATTGAATCTTAATATTTTGGTTAGAATTTGGGTATACTTTTTTTTTCCTCTGCAGGAAAAACACCCGAATTTGTCGCACAGTTGGTGGTGAGGTGCTAGTGTTGGTACCTCACAATGCGGAGGGGTGCGGGTATTTTTACCCCGATGAGTGTTGACACGATAATAGTGAAGATGAGACCCCAGAAGTTATTACATATATCCAGAATTTTAGAGGTAGACAACAGTGAGGAAATATGTGTTCCTTCAAATTTTATCAGAGAGTTAGAATGATTTAAATGTTTATGGGGATTATTTTATAGAACAGTGCGGATATGTTGTAGATGCCTCTGCAAAAGTCGTCAGAATCCACCCAATTATAGTTACAAGGCATTCGTCAAAAAAATATCGGGTGGTGATCAAAAGGACTTTGTGATAAATTTAGCGTTTTTGGTTGTAAGTGAAGGGAAAATCTTGAAGTATTTTATCGATTTTGGGTGGGAAAGAATTTTGAAAGATATGAGAAGGTTGCAAAGATCGGGAAGGATCTGGCTGGATCATAGATCAAATCGAATCTTTCAGTATCGAATATGTTTTAAAATAGTTTTTGCGTGCAAAGTGGGGTCATATATGGTTCCCCAGAAACTGCGAGGGAACCAATATGTATTTAAACCCCGTGATTAATGATGGGTTTTTGTGTACTGGTGCTTTTGCCCTTCAATTTTTTTAAAAAAAACTGCCATGGTATCTATTTGCAGAGCAGTTAATACTAGAGAGGTTTTCTTTCATTCAAAAAATTCATGTGATTTCCCCTTACGCGTGATAAGTTAGGGATTTAGGAAGGAAAATAAAGTGTCATTATATGTTTTCAATTAAGAAAAAGGAAAACAAGATAGGACTTTTTTGGCTATGTGTTAAGGGGAATAAGAAAAAATAAGGACATTATGTGCGGTTTTTGTTGAATGAAAATCATTTGGTTTTAATCAAAGATTTTGAGGGTTGTTAGAAGATAATGTCAGAAAAAGGTGGTAAAGAAGATTTCATAGTTGTTTGATGAAGTTTAATACACAGGAAGAGTTAGATACCCCGAAGATGAGTTAAAAAACAATCAGGTTCTCGTATTCCCCCGGAAGGGAAAAACATTAACTTTGAAAATTTTTTGTATACGCACCAACGAATATATCGGTGTATTTTATTTCGAATGTGCATTTGAACCACTCTCCCGGCAGGTAAAATTGGTTCTCATAAAGCCCTTTCCTATTGTTATTTATATTTGATCGCAAGGAGAAATAGTGTGTATAAAGAGTTTAAGGGGGAGGATGTGTTAATCATTTTTTTAAAAAGTTGTGGTGAATGGAATAAAATAAAGTTTTGAAGACAGTATCATGAAATCCATTGTCAGAGGAGGATAAGATTTAGGGTGATTTCAGAAACTTGTGAATTATGTGGTAAAACCCCCCCAAAAAAACCCCAAGGACAAACTAAAACCATGACCTACTTTAAATTTCAAAATTATTTGGGAGCCCTTTTTGCACGTTTTAATATGCGTGTAAGCAAAAGGAGAAATTAGCTTTTTTTTCATAACATGTCGTATGTTTAGGGAAAAATTTTTTAAAAGGAAATTTAAGTTTATAAATATAACGTTGAAATTTTTTATTCGAAAAAGGATTAAATTTTTTGAAAGTAGACATAGGGAAGGTTTTGGGTTTTAGGATTCACTGTTTTTTATTGAATGGATCCTTTCCACGTTAGCGAACAACTATCAAGGCAGGTAATCCCTGAAAAAATTTAAAAACTTTCTGAAAGAGTGCCCCCGAGATGTCTTACCCTTTTTTTTTTTTTTTTTTTTTTTTTTTTTTTTTTTCACACGGCCGATTCCCCCCAAGGAGGGGGGGCCCGAAAAAAAAAAACTTTCACCCTATTCACTCCCACTGTCTTGCCGAAGGGTGCTTTACATTTCAGTTTTTAAAATGCAACTTAACACCCTCCCTTCAGAGTGCAGGCACTGTACTTCCCATCTCCAGGACTCAAATCCGGTGCCGTTTTTTTCCCGAATCCCCTTTAAAAAGTTACTTTGCTCACACTCCAAAAAGCACGTCAAGTATTAAAAACCATTTGTCTCCATTCACTCCTATCAAACACGCTCAAGCATGCCTGCTGGAAGTCCAAGCCCCTCGCACACAAAACCTCCTTTACCCCCTCCCTCCAACCCTTCCTTGGCCGACCCCTACCCCGCCTTCCTTCCACTACAGACTGATACACTCTTGAAGTCATTCTGTTTCGCTCCATTCTCTCTACATGTCCGAACCACCTCAACAACCCTTCCTCAGCCTCTGGACAACAGTTTTGGTAATCCGCACCTCCTCCTAACTTCCAAACTACGAATTCTCTGCATTATATTCACACCACACATTGCCCTCAGACATGAATCTCCACTGCCTCCAGCCTTCTCCTCGCTGCAACATTCATCACCCACGCTTCACACCCATATAAGAGCGTTGGTAAAACTATACTCTCATACATTCCCCTCTTTGCCTCCAAGGACAAAGTTCTTTGTCTCCACAGACTCCTAAGTGCACCACTCACTCTTTTTCCCTCATCAATTCTATGATTCACCTCATCTTTCATAGACCCATCCGCTGACACGTCCACTCCCAAATATCTGAATACGTTCACTCCTCCATACTCCTCTCCCTCCAATCTGATATTCAATCTTTCATCACCTAATCTTTTTGTTATCCTCATAAACCTTACTCTTTCCTGTATTCACCTTTAATTTTTCTTCTTTTGCACACCCTACCCAAATTCATCCACCAATCTCTGCAACTCTCTTCAGAATCTCCCAAGAGCACAGTGGTCATCAGCAAAGAGCAGCTGTGACAACTCCCACTTTGTGTGTGATTCTTTATCTTTTAACTCCACGCCTCTTGCCAAGACCCTCGCATTACTTCTCTTACAACCCCATCTATAAATATATTAACAACCACGGTGACATCACACATCTTGTCTAAGGCCTACTTTTACTGGGAAAAAATTTCCCTCTTTCCTACATACTCTAACTTGAGCCTCACTATCCTCGTAAAAACTCTTCACTGCTTTCAGTAACCTACCTCCTACACCATACACTTGCAACATCTGCCACATTGCCCCCCTATCCACCCTGTCATACGCCTTTTCCAAATCCATAAATGCCACAAAGACCTCTTTAGCCTTATCTAAATACTGTTCACTTATATGTTTCACTGTAAACACCTGGTCCACACACCCCCTACCTTTCCTAAAGCCTCCTTGTTCATCTGCTATCCTATTCTCCGTCTTACTCTAATTCTTTCAATTATAACTCTACCATACACTTTACCAGGTACACTCAACAGACTTATCCCCCTATAATTTTTGCACTCTCTTTTATCCCCTTTGCCTTTATACAAAGGAACTATGCATGCTCTCTGCCAATCCCTAGGTACCTTACCCTCTTCCATACATTTATTAAACAATTGCACCAAACCACTCCAAAACTATATCCCCACTGCTTTTAACATTTCTATCTTTATCCCATCAATCCGGCTGCCTTACCCCTTTCATTTTACCTACGCCTCACGAACTTCCCCCACACTCACAACTGGCTCTTCCTCACTCCTACAAGATGTTATTCCTCCTTGCCTATACACGAAATCACAGCTTCCCTATCTTAAATCAACATTTAACAATTCCTCAAAATATTCCTTCCATCTTCCCAAATACCTCTAACTCTCCATTTAATAACTCTCCTCTCCTATTTTTAACTGCAAATCCATTTGTTCTCTGGCTTTCTTAACTTGTTAATCTCATCCAAAACTTTTTCTTATTTTCAACAAAATTTTTTGATAACATCTCCCCCAACTCTCTCATTTGCTCTCTTTTTACATTGCTTCACCACTCTCTTAACCTCTCTCTTTTTCTCCATATACTCTTCCCTCCTTGCATCAACTTCTACTTTGTAAAAACTTCTCATTGCTAACTTTTTCTCCCTTACTACTCTCTTTACATCATCATTCCCCCCAATCGCTCCTCTTCCCTCCTGCACCCACTTTCCCGTAACCACAAACTTCTTTCTGAAGACTCTAACACTACATTTTTAAACCTACCCCATACCTCTTCGACCCCATTGCCTATGCTCTCATTAGCCCATCTATCCTCCAATAGCTGTTTATTATCTTACCCTAACTGCCTCCTCTTTTAGTTTTTAAACCTTCACCTTCTCTTCCCTGATGCTTCTATTCTCCTTGTATCCCATCTACCTTTTACTCTCAGTGTAGCTACAACTAGAAAGTGATCTGATATATCTGTGGCCCCTCTATAAACATGTACATCCTGAAATCTACTCAACAGTCTTTTATCTACCAATACATAATCCAACAAACTACTGTCATTTCGCCCTACATCTATCGTGTTATACTTATTTATCCTCTTTTTCTTAAATATGTATTACCTATAACTAAACCCCTTTCTATACAAAGTTCAATCAAAGGGCTCCATTTTTCATTTTTCACCCGGGGACCCCAAACTTACCTACCACACCTCTCTAAAAGTTTCTCCTACTTTAGCATTCAGGTCCCCTACCACAATTACTCTCTCACTTGGTTCAAAGCCTCCTATACATTCACTTAACATCTCCCAAAATCTCTCTCTCTCCTCTGCATTCTCTCTTCTCCAGGTGCATACACGCTTATTATGACCACTTCTCGCATCCAACCTTTACTTTAATCCACATAATTCTTGAATTTACACATTCATATTCTCTTTTCTTCTTCCATAACTGATCATTTAACATTACTGCTACCCCTTCCTTTGCTCTAACTCTCTCAGATACTCCAGATTTAATCCCATTTATTTCCCCCCACTGAAACTCTCCTACCCCCTTCAGCTTTGTTTCGCTTAGGGCCAGGACATCCAACTTCTTTTCATTCATAACATCAGCAATCATCTGTTTCTTGTCATCCGCACTACATCCACGCACATTTAAGCAACCCAGTTTTATAAAGTTTTTCTTCTTCTCTTTTTTAGTAATTGTATACAGGAGAAGGGGTTACTAGCCCATTGCTCCCGGCATTTTAGTCGCCTCATACGACACGCATGGCTTACGGAGGAAAGATTCTTTTCCACTTCCCCATGGACAATAGAAGAAATAAAAAAGAACAAGAGCTATTTAGAAAAAGGAGAAAAACCTAGATGTATGTATATATATATATGCATGTGCGTGTCTGTGAAGTGTGACCAAAGTGTTAGTAGGAGTAGCAAGATATCCCTGTTATCTTAGCGTGTTTATGAGACAGAAAAAGAAACCAGCAATCCTACCATCATGCAAAACAATTACAGGTTTTTGTTTCACAGTCATCTGGCAGGACGGTAGTACTTCCCTGGGTGGTTGCTGTCTACCAACCTACTACCTACCTTTATTATGTAAAGGAAAACAAATTTTGTGTTATGATTATATTGATAGTTTAAAGAAGCTCGATGAAACAAAATTACCGAGTAAAGATCATTTTTTTAATTCTTTGAGAAATAGTGCTATCAGCCAAGAAGATTATGAACATGCATTGAAAGTGTTTGAGTTGGGTAAATGTAAGACTTTAGGAGATTACTTGATGTTATATCTCAAGACAGATGTTGGTTTGTTAGCCGATGTCTTCATGGAGTGGCGTAAAACACTCAAAGATATTTATAAGTTAGACGTTAGTAATTATATAAGTTTACCATCATTCAGTTGGGATGCATTCCTGTTGAAAACTAATGTAAGATTAGATATGATATATTCCCATGAATTATATGACTTGATTAAAAGGAATCTCAGAGGTGGGTTTACCTGCGCAATTAATCAGTATTCTAAAGCAGATAATCCCCTAATTAACCCTAATTTTGATGTTGAGAGTGGAATGGGCACTCATATTCTATATCTAGATTTAAATCCTTTGTATGCTAGTGCGATGGTTGAAGCTCTTCCACAGAATGGTATCAGAAAATTATCGAATGACGAGAAGAATGCTATCCTCGATGTGGGATTAAGTAATGTTTCCTGTGAAGGTCAAAAGGGATATTGGATAGAATGTGATACCAAGCACATATCCCCCGAGGTAGCTAGACTCACTGATGAACTTCCTTTAATATTATCACACATGAATATATCAGAAGAGATGTTATCTCCTTATTGTGAATCTATATTGAAAAATGAAGGTAGAAAGATCCCCAAATCTAATGGGAAATTAGTGGGCAGTCATTTACCTCAGAAAAATTATTTAATCAGTCTAGAATTGTTACAGTTATTACTGGAACTTGGGTTAGAGGTGGAAAAGGTTCATACAATATATGAATATACACAGACAAAATTTTTAGAACCTTTCATATCAACTAATATTGCACAGAGAACAGCTACAAGATGTCCTATCAAGTCAAAAGCCTTCAAATTAACTAATAACGCCATATATGGGAAATCATTGTTGAATATTACAAAGTATGCTGAGAAATATAGATATATCAATAATGAGAAAGCATTTATTAGAGCGAGTAAAGATCCTTTGTTAAAAAATATCACACATTTAAATCAAGACAGAGTGATTTGCACATTCAATAAAGATATATTAGAAGTTAAGCAACCACTTTATCTCGGTTTTCAAATTCTTGAGATAGCTAAAAAGAAATTGTATCATTTTTGGTATAAAGTTTTAAAACAACATCATGGTGATGATGTAAGACTTCTTTATACCGATACTGACTCCTATATTAAAACAACATCATGGTGATGATGTAAGACTTCTTTATACCGATACTGACTCCTATATTAAAACAACATTATGGTGATGATGTAAGACTTCTGTATACCGATACTGACTCCTATATTTTTAGCTTGAAATGTAAAGATTTGTACACTGAGTTAAAAAGTGAACCATTGTTAGGTTATATGGATTTTTCAAATTTCAGCCCTGATCATCCCTTATATGATGATAGTAGAAAAGGGGAGCTGGGGTTATTGAAATCTGAAATGTGTGATAACCATATTAGCGAGTTGATAGCCCTGAAAGCTAAAACGTATTCTGTCAAGATTGCTGGAAGATCAACTACTGTCAGCAGAGCCAAGGGTATTCCTTCGCAATTTATGCCATTATTAACACATGCAAGATATAAGAATGTTTTATCAAATGTAGATAGAGAATTATTCACGTGTAAGTCTATAAGTAATGTTAAAGGTGAAATATGTACGGTAAGAATTAATAAGAGAGGTTTGTCAGCCTTTGATGATAAAAGATATCATTTGAATACTAATGAATCCTTGGCTTATGGACACCCTGATATTCCACCATCTAAATGTAGGAGAATAGAGTGATGTATTGCTTGTATAATAAATAAATACTGAAAAAAATATTGTGTATTAGTGTTATCCTGAAATGTGTCTTTCTGATGATGAAAATGTTTTCCCTATGATGTAGGTACTATGTCCCCTTATTAACTTTAATGAACTAAAAGGATCGACAAGTTTCAACCTGTGTGCGCGTGACGTCACTACTATGTCCCCTTATTAACTAAAAGGGTCGACAAGATTCAACCTGTGTGCGCGTGACGTCACTGACCGCCGAGTAAACACCCTTCATTTGACTTGTTTAGACCTGTAGTAAGCATGCTTACCCCCAGAGGGGGTATTCCAAAAACTTGATCCGAGGAATTGGAGAATTTCGAAAACCCCATAGGGGGGAATCCAAAAACTTGATCCGAGGAGATGGAGACTTTGATTTCGAGAAATTTTGGGATGGGGGTGAAAGTGAGAGGGGGAATGTTACGCAGAAAGGTGGGATCCTGGGGGCTTGAGCCTGGTCTAAGGGTAAAGGTAAAAGTTACACACCACTCAGGCATAAACAGGCCACCCAGGGCTATCCCAGTAAAAAAAACAGAAAGCGCTAAACCAGTATGTGTTACTTCAAGGGGTTGGTTAACAGAGGGTTAGGCAAAAATCCCAATTAGGAAAATATATCTATTTAATCACCATAACATAAAAACCTTAATTCTACACGCCCAAATGAAGGTACACACAGCTGGCTGGAGGTTCAGCCACCATAACACTAGGCTTCGTCAGCGTCAGGCCGTCATGGCACCACAAACCTCATTTCTTACTTCATCACTCATCCCACAGCACCCTGACCATGTCACTGCCTGGGTTAACATACAGGTAAGCCATATGAAAGCCTATGGCTTGAATTGGATAAACAAAATGAGTGTATTATTGCAAACTTAACTTAAAATATACAGCATCTCCGACGCCAGCTTCTACCGCCATGCTAACGTCACGTGACCTCCTCCCCCACGCTTACTCTGCGTACCCAAACATCCTTGGAAAATAAATCACTAACTCCATTCTTTATAATTATAGTTAGAGTACTTTACAGTACCTCCAAAAGCACATTATGAATTATAAAATTATTCCTTACAACTACAATATTCATATTATTATGGCACACTTCCCCACTAATATGTACATACGATGTCATGCAGAACCCTGCATAACACCCCCACCTCCAGACCATAGGTCTCACTCTGCTAGCGGGGTCCCAACGGACACCGCTAGGCAAAAAGAAAAAAAAAAAAGAAAATAAGCCCCACATTAAGGTCTGAGGCAACTGGCAAAATGATAACTGGGGAATGACCACCATACAATCACGGTCTTTTGGTACTACAAATATGCAATATTTACAAACTGAGGTACTAGAGTGCAGACATATGAAACTCGTCGAACATAAAAGTGATCAAGTTCTATGCCCAACGAGCTCACAGTCACACTCTTAGACAGCTGTTTTAGGAAAAGGAACCATTACAACACAGCGCTGGCCAGGCGCTGGCGTTGGTGCATTTTACCTAAATTACATCAAGCAAACTTATAAACAAGCAAGTAAACTTTGTACAAAAGTGCCCCTGAGGAATGCCATTTTATGAAGTAACACCAAAGTTCAGTATGTTGCAAGGCAGACCAAACTGTAGGTGCCACCAAAAAAACTTTTAAACAGTAAGTACATTTTCCAGGAGTTCAAAGAAAAGAAAAACATATGTTACATGTTAAATTCTACGGAGAAAACAACATCACATTATCACTCCCATCTCACAGCAATCTTTAGTAAACAAAACTGGTTCCCCATGACACACCTCTGCGAGAATCAGGAGAGCACAGGAGAGGGGAAAATCTCAGGCCCCTAAAAACAACGGGTGGATAGGCACATAAATCTTGTTGGTGGGACTGCAGCCGTAAAACCCTGGAGTCATCACTGAAGACCCCGAAAAGGTGGACCTCCCAGGCCGCAACCTACATGTCATTCCAAGGACCTTGGAGTCACCCCAGTGGTGATCCAAAAAGGAAAAATTGAAAAAGAGTCCTGGAGAACCAAAACACCTCGGATCAAAAGACATGACCCAAACAGTGGAGGGCATCACCGCCAGCCCCACATTCACTAAAACATTAGGTCCAACAGTCCCTATACCAACATAAAACAGAGGCGAGGCATTCCAGCCAACACCTAAAAAACGTAGCATACCTTTCCTAGGCATGGTCTTTGATGTGACTACCCCCCTAAATACACACACACTAGGGAATCCTGATACCTCCAGCTCCAGCTCAACCTGCCCTTCTCCTTTGGGTGGTCCAGGGTTCCATCTACTCATCTACCGCAAATCACTGCAAAATAAGAATAGATAAGTAATCTATACACAACATTGTGCACTTTAAACACAAGACAAGGTATTAGCAATCACATTCTCCGCTCCCTTCACATAACGAATCACCAGATTAAGAGGTTGGAGAAACAAGGCCCACCTCGTAAGTCTCTGATTGTGGTTCCTCATTAAGTGAAGGAAACGTAAAGGAATATGGTCACTATACACAATTAAAGGGTGAACTGATTTAGATATATGCACCTCAACATTTTGAAATGAAAACCCTAAAGCAAAAACCTCCTTTTCTATGGAGGTATGATTTCTTTGGTGCCTGTACTTTTTGGGAAGCGGGCCGAGTGGCATTACTTTCCTGCTTACCCTGCAACAAGATGCCCCAAAACTCTGTATCATTTTTGCAAAACCGGGGTGGGTAACTCAGGATTACACAAAAAAGATCTTGAGGGGGTTAAATGGCATACAAAAGGTATGGGACAGAGATATTAAAGTTCAAAACGGTGTGTCCTTGGCACACATGGTCGGGGGGAAGGATGCGCACCATGTTCTTTTCACACTTTTTGCATGTAGTTATAAAGAGGAGACAAAACCTTATTTTTTAATGTAATGGGGGCAGTCAGTGCACTTTTCAAGGTATCACTAGTGTGAACCGTAAAAAACAACGTCCCGACTCTCGCTGGTTTACAAACACAGTCTCTGAAATAAAACCCTTCCTTCCTTCAAGGAACCTATTTACCCAGCTTCTCATGCCGACCTCTGACATTTCACAAATTGGGAAAACCTCTCCCTCATGGGGTTTAAAAGGGCCCCCATTTTTCGCACCCCAAAACTCTTTCACTAAGGTTGCCCAATGGCTGAGCCAACACTTCAACGTCTTTAAAAGATCAAACTTCCCCAATCTCTTACAATTTTCCCTGCTTACATTTCTTTTCGGGATTTACATCCATTTTGAAGTCCCCACACATTTCCATCTTGCCTTCCCCAGGCCCGGGTTTCCCATGCCAACCCATCCTCCAGCTTCCAGAATGTTTTTTGCACCACCTCATAGTCCCCGTACCCGGGGCGGATGGCAGACTGGTGCACTAGTGCCTCGACCTCATCTTACCCAAAAGAATTTTCTGAAACGGAAAAAAACCGGGGGGAAAAATCACCTCCTCCGTGCACATGCCTTATGATTCCAGAGTCTTCCCACACGGAAATAAAAAGGGAGGGGAATTCCTCCCCCCAGTTTCTGGTTGGGGAAAAAAAGCTTGCCCTGAGAGACGGGGAAAAAACCATGGGCTTTTCTTTGACTCCAGGTGATAACTTGGTAAATTTAACCTCAAGTAGGCCTCTCAAAACTACATGTTTTCTTAAATATGACTTTGGGTGATTTATGAAAAGACTAAGAGAAAAAAATTTTTCACCAGAAATCTCAAAACTACACACCAAAATTTTTCGAAAGGGTTAGACTCGGGGAAACCCTGTTGAAAAGGAATTTATTAAAAAAACACTGATTATTTAGCTCTCCCGTCTTAACCTGAAATCCCGTTCCTTAGAATTTTGTAAAAAATATGACAAAGACACTTTAATAGTTCGCTGCGCCACATAAGAAGGGTCCTCTTAAAAAGAGTCTTGCTCTTTGATAAACTCTGAAAAAAAAACAGGGAAATTGGGAAAACCACATCCCCCGCTTTCCCGGAGGTCAAAACCTTCCCCGGGCCTCCTAGTGCTGCAGGTGGGGGTTTTTTTCCCACATCACCCCCAAGACCACTTCCCCAACCGATTTCCCGGGTTTGGCCCGGTTCACCCACTGCTCAGGTCTCCTGCGGTTAGATCAATGAAAGGTCCCTCCCCAACCATCACCCAGTGTGGCAGAAGGGTCACAGGGGGGCCCACCTTCCTTGTTCCCTGTTTAGTCCGAAAGCACTTAAAAAATTTTCAGGTCCCTTGCCCCAATTTGGGTCATTACCCTTGAAAAAGCAGGGTCCTGAAAAAACCAACATCCTCACTTTGGGAGTTCAAAGTTGTTGCCTAGTAGAGGTCAACCCCTGAAAAAGGTAATTTCTAAAATACCTACGGTGGGTCCCCAGCTGGTAGAGACTCTCCCCATAACCTGTGCACTGGAGTCCAGACGGGACTCCGTTCCCCCTTTTAAGAAAATGTCCAACCCGGTGTAGGTGTCATCCGACACTGGAATACCCCCCTGCGAAGAAGGTGTATGTGTAAAAGTGTCCCTCAAACTAACCTGTGCCCCTACCTTATTTTGGTTAAGGCCCCAGTAGACTTACTTCATCCGAGGGTCAAAGACTGCTGGTCTTCTTTGGATACTTGGGGCAAGAGCAAGCAAGCCACTCATGTGTAATCGGTGTTTTTACTGGAGAAGCATCTGCCGCAGCCTGGTCCCTAAGCATTTTTCGACAAAATGGCTGCAGGTGGCCCTGTTTATTGAAATATGTACAGTGAAGGTAAAGGCCCCCCCCCATTTGACTAGTTTGGTCCTTGGTTCTGGGGAACGGGGCTCGTCCCACCTGTTCCTTTAGTCCTGGACCTGTGACAGTGATTTAAAAACCCCCTCGGTGGGTAGGGAAAATTGGGTTTTAAAAACTCTTGTTGTTAATTGGCTGAAAAATGGGGGGCTTAAACTTCTGAAATGTCTTATTCCTTTGGGGGGTGGAGAAAAATTACCTTATTAGTTTTTGGGGGTGTGGTAACTACTCCCCAAAATTTTTTTGGTTGCTAAAAATCTGTCACCCAGCTCAAAAGCATTATTAAAATCATCAAGACCCTTCTCTAAAGATATGCCTTAAGGTAGGAGGAAATTTCTAAAAAGATCCTTAAAAAAATTTTAGGTAATTAACCCTCTAATTCCCTACCCCCCCCTTTTGAGCGCCCACTTATTTAAAAGTGACATTTCTCCTTACCATTTTCCCACCAAAAGACTGCCTGATAAAAACTTTGCCCTCTGAATTTGCCTGTACCTTTCCGGGCAATTGATAAGCCAGTAAAACTCCCTCTTTTAGCTTATAATAATCAAAAAAGGGAGACCTTCAAAAAGAACTAATAGCCTGTAACCCTTTACAAACAAATTGGGTTTTGTAAAGTCGCCCATCCTTTTTGGGCCCAAAATTGGGATTTGGCCGTACTTTCAAATAACAGAAAAAAATGGTTTGGGGTTTTCTCTAGGAATTTGGGGCACAAATTTTTATGGCTTTACCCAAAATGAAAAAAAACTACCCTTGTGTCTGTGT
Organism: Cherax quadricarinatus; assembly: GCF_026875155.1. Taxonomy (NCBI): domain Eukaryota; kingdom Metazoa; phylum Arthropoda; class Malacostraca; order Decapoda; family Parastacidae; genus Cherax; species Cherax quadricarinatus. Next base: position 18,189,208 of record NC_069492.1, on the reverse strand, counting down.
TGGGTGAGAAGCAAGCTCCCTTTTTTTATCTTTTTTTGACCCCTAGCTTTTAAAGGCTCTCTGTTCTGGATCTTTGTGCGCTAAATCTTTACCTTTCCTTTTCTTTGCAATAGGGAAATTTTTCTTTTGTAAAATTACTACTTCCTTTCCAGGTCCCTATATGGGGAGTGATTAAAATGTCACCTTTCCAATGCATGTCATCTCAAAAAACTTTCACCGTGTCAGCCATTTTGGGAAATAATAGCCCAAATTTATTTCCAGCCACGAACTTTGATAAAAAATAATAAAGCACCGCAAGGAAATATCGGGAAGTGAAAATTTCACAAGAAGTTGTCATGGACTCCTCAAATTAAACAGGATTGCACACAAAAAGAAAAAAAAACGGGGCAAAAAAAAAAATAAGAGTTACCACTGAAAAGGTAAATTATTTCCAGAAATTTAGGTTAGAATTTAAACCCCCAAAAAACAGCAAGATTGTACCTGCAAGGGTAAATTATGCACAAAATATCAAGTATTTTAAAAACCCTAAAAATCAACAAATGGCACGAAAAGGGAAAAATTTTTGGATTAAATTTTAAAAACACCCTAAAACCACAATTTATCGAAAGGTAAATTATTCCCCGGGTATTTAAATTATAATAAACCCTAAAAACCGCAATATTGCCACAAAGGTAAAATTATTTTTTGTGTGAGTGTTATAGTGAATGCTTCCTCTGACAACCAGTAAAAAATGATTTTGACTTTCCAGTTGCAAACATGAATTCACATAAAATTTTTAATTTTCCCATTTAGGCCCCATGTTACGCAAAAATGTGGGGTAGCTGGGGGGTTGAGCCTGGTCTAAAGGGGAAAGGTAAAAAATTTAAAAACCCTTCAAGCCCAAACCGGCCCCCCAGGGGGGGTATCCCAGTCAAAAAAAGAAAGCGCTAAACCAGTGTTGTTACTTAATGGGTTGGTTAACAGGGGTAGGGAAAAATCCCAATTAGGAAAAAAATATCTATTTAAACACCTAAAAAAAATAAAGGAAAAAAATTAATTCTAAAAAGTCCAAATGAGGGTCACACGTGGGTGGAGGTTCACCCCAACCACTAGGCTTCCCTCGGTGGCCGTCATTTTTAATACAAAACTTTTCTTCTTCATCATCCCCCCACAGCACCCTGACCCTGTCAGGCCTGGTTGAACATACAGGTAAGCCCCATGAAGCCTATGGGTTGAGTTGGATAAACAAATGAGGAAAATAAAACTTATCTTAAAAACACAGCTTCCCACGCCAGCCTCCCACCTGCTAACGTACGTGACTCCCCCAAACCCCGCTTACTGGTACCCCAAAAATCCTTGGAAAAAAATTTAAAAGAATTTTTTTTATAATTTTGTTGAGTCTTTACGTACCCCCAAATGCACTTTTTAAAAAATAAAAATTTTTTTTTACAACTTTTAAAAATTCATTTATTATGGCACACTTCTCCAATAATGTACATTTCGATGTCATGCAGAAAACCCGCTAACACTACCCCCCTCCCCTTTTTTATGCATCATCACTCCTATTTCCCTTTTCTTTTTGTTTTACTCTAATTTGGTAATAGCTTGCGGAGTGAGTGACCCGTATCTAACAGTGGCAGAGAACAGAATCTGAAAATGAACCCAGTAAGTGGAAGGCGTGCACTGGCAGTGTTGCGATGGGAAAATTTCCGTTGCTGATTGTTGTGTAAATGGTTTCTAACACTATTTTGAAAAACCCTTCAAAACCCAAAAGTTATATCATTTATGCTTGTATATCCTGGTCCCCAGGTGTTTTAGTTTACTTTTGGTAAATACACTTACTTCGGTAATTTTCATTTTTATTTTTTTAAATGGCAAAAACCTATTTTGACGTCAGCTTCAAGAAGGCCTATCCTGACCCCCCTTCCTTAGTTTTTATTTTTTTTTTCTCCCCTTTTTTTTTAATTTTTCACTCCATGTATGCGCCCCCTTTTTAATTGTTAACCAACCCCTCGTAAATTTTTGAATCCTTTTTTCACATCGTTTGATCTTTGTTATTTTAACCGTGTGGCAATGGGTGCTACTAGGCCCCATTGTTTCTCACCCATTTGACTACCTTTTTTTTGGGTTGCAGGGGTCGATTCATGCTCTGGCCCCGCTCTTCATGATTTCTACTAGGTCCTCTCTCTCCCTGCTCCATGAGCTTATCATACCCCACCTTAAAATATGTATGGTTCCCCCTCCCCTTATTTATTTCCAGCTTTCCTGGCTTACTACTCTATGATGAGAAATATTTCCCCATCCCCTTTTATTCTGAGTCTTCAACTTCCAATTTTGACCTCTTGTGTTTGTCCTTTTTGGAACACCCGTTTTTGTCCCCTCGTTATTCCGTGCAGTATTTTTATGTCGTTTTCAGTCTCCCGACCCCCCTTGCCCCCGTGTCGTCAGGCCGATTTTTCCCCAACCTTTCTTCGTAGGGAAAAACCCGAGTTGGGGCTAGTCTTGTTTAAACCTTTGCACTTTTTTAAATTTTTGACGCTTTATAGGTGTGGATTCAAACTGGTGCTGCTATCCAGTTGGGCCTGACGTATGGTAACAGAGTCTTGAAAAGTCCTTAGGGTTCGGAAACGCTTCCGTAGGTTTTCAGGCGCCGTAGGCAGCAGTTATTGATTGGGGTGCGCCTGGGGTATGTCGGTGTTTTCTCACCCCCGATTTTTCTTTAGTGGGTTTGCAGACTTTGGCCGTTTTTAAACTATATTGTGTTGGGGTTTTTTTGTCCCTTTTCCAAACTTCATGATTTGCAGTTGGCAGGGTTTTTAAAATCAAAGGGGCCCGTTGCTGGACAGGCTTGTAGACTATCCCGGTCTCTTTGTACTCCTGCCTGATCCTATCCGATTTTTTCTTCTCATTAATTCACATCGTCCGCAAAAAAAAGGCACTTTTGAGTCTATCCCTTGTTTGTTATTTACTATACCAAGAACAGCACGGGGCCTAGGGTGACCCCTGTGGAACCCCCCTTTTCAGGGCCCCCTCTAACCTGTCACGTACCATTGCTCGTTGTTGTCCCTGTCAGGTATTTTTGATCCATTGCAGTGCCTTTCCTGTTTTTTGTGCCCATCCCCTTTGCTTTTGCGAAAAATCTTGTGAGGAACTCTGCCGATGGCCTTCTTGCAGTCCAAAAAATGCAGTCGATCCCCCCCTCTTCTTGTTCCCCCTTCTGTCCCTTGTCAAAAATCCAGAGTTTTTGGACACAGGTTTTCCTTTCCCCGAAACCATGCTGGTTTTCAATTATACACTGTTTCTTTCAGGGGCTCACCCCTTCCCCCTGATGATCTTTCCCTGACCTTGCATACTATACACGTTAGTGATACGGCTGTAGTTTTGTTCCATGTCTGTCTCCCTTTTTAAAAAATTTGGGGCTTCTTTGCCCCCTTCCCTACCCCAGGGAGTTGCCCAGTTTTAAAGATGTGTTTAAGATCTTTGTTAACGGTAAAGAATTCTTGCTCCCTTTTAAGGACACGGAGAGTGTTGTCTGGTCCCCCCACCTTTTGAGGTGTTTGTGTGTGTACTCATCTAATTGTGGTTGCGGGTCGAGACTCAGCTCTGGCCCCGCCTCTAAATGTATACTGGGTCCTCTTCTCTCTGCTTCCTGGCTTTGTCATACCTTTCTTAAAAATATGATGGTTCCTGCCTCCACTACTTCACTTGCTAGGCTATTCCACTTGTGACAAATCTAAGTGAGAAAATACTTTTTACGTCCCCTTTACTGTTGAGTCTTCGCTTCCAGTTTTTACCCTTTCCCCGTGTCCCATCTTGGGAAAATCCTATCTTGTCCCCTTGTCTATTCCCCCCAGTTCTTGTATGGTCGTTATCTGTTCCCTTGACCCTTCTGTCCTCCAGTGCCGTCAGTCCGATTTCACTTAACCTTTACTCGTACGACATTCCCTTGAACTCTGGGACTAGCCTTGTTGCAAACCTTTGTACTTTCACTAACTTCTTGACTTGCTTGACCAGGTGTGGGTTCCAGACTGGTGCTGCATACTCCAGTATGGGCCTAACATACACAGTGTACAGTCTCTTGAACGATTCCTTATTAAGGTATCGGAACGCTATTCTCAGGTTTGCCAGGCGCCCGTATGCTGCAGCGGTTATTTGGTTGATGTGTGCCTCCGATGATGTGCTCGGTGTTATGGTCACCCCAAGGTCTTTCTCCCTGAGTGAGGTCTGTAGTCTTTGTCCACCTAGCCTATACTCTGTCTGCAGTCTTCTTTGCCCCTCCCCAATCTTCATGACTTTGCATTTGGCTGGATTGAATTCGAGAAGCCAGTTACTGGACCACATGTCCAGCCTGTCCAGGTCTCTTTGCAGTCCTGCCTCATCCTCGTCAGATTTAATTCTTCTCATCAACTTCACGTCATCTGCGAACAGGGACACTTCAGAGTCTATTCCTTCCATCATGTCGTTCACATATATCAAAAAAGAGCACTGGTCCTCGAACTGACCCCTGTGGGACCCTGCTCATAACAGGCGCCCACTGTGATACCTCTTCACGTACCATGACTCGTTGCTGCCTCCCTGTCAGGTATTCCCTTATCCATTGCAGTGCCCTCCCTTTTAAATGCGCCTGATCCTCCTGAACTGTGTCAAAGGCCTTCCTGCAGTCTAGGAAAACGCAATCTACCCACCCCTCTCTCTCGTGTCTTCTGTTACCTTGTCATAAAACTCCAGGAGGTTTGTGATACAAGATTTGCCTTCCATGAACCCATGCTGGTTTTCATTTATAATCTTGTTCCTTTCCAGGTGTTCGACCACTCTCCTCCTGATAATCTTCTCCATGACTTTGCGCACAATACATGTCAGAGACACAGGTCTGTAGTTTAGTGCCTCGTTTCTGTTTCCTTTCTTAAATATGGGGACTACATTAGCTGTCTTCCATTTCTCAGGTACTTGCCCAGTTTCAAGGGATGTGTTGAAGATTGTAATTAGAGGCACGCACAGCATCTCTGCTCCTTCTCTAAGGATCCATGGGGAGATGTTGTCCAGTCCCATCGCCTTTGATGTGTCAAGGTCACTTAAGAGCTTCTTCACCTCCTCCTCAATTGTTCGTATGTCATCCAACACTTGTTGGAATATTCCCTCTTGATGTTCCCTTCTGTGCTGTCTTCCCACAGCCCTTCCTGTCTCTACTGTAAAAACTTCCTTAAATCTCCTGTTCAGCTCCTCACATACCTCCTGATCATTTCTTGTGAGTTCTCCACCTTCTGTCCTTAATCTGATCACCTGGTCTTTGACTGTTGTCTTCCTCCTGATGTGGCCATACAACAGTTTCGGGTCAGTCTTGATTCTCGATGCTATGTCATTTTCATACTGTCGTTGGGCCTCCCTCCTTACCTGTGTGTACTCATTCCTGGCTCTGCGACTGATCTCCCTATTTTCGTGTGTTCTCTGCCTTCTGTACTTTTTCCATTCTCTATTGCATTTTGTTTTTGCCTCCTTACACCGTCGGGTAAACCAGGGGCTCGTTCTGGTCTTCCAGTTGTTACTGTTGCCCTAGGGAATAAACCTTTCCACTGCCTCCTTGCATTTTGTTGTTACATATTCCATCATTTCATTTACTGGCTTTCGTGCCAGTTCTCTGTCCCACTGGACCTCCCGCAGGTAGTTCTTCAACCCTATGTAGTCCCCTCTTTTATAGTCAGGCTTTTCCCATTCAACTCCTGTTATTCTCTCCACTTGCAGCTCTACTATGTATTCAAGAAGAACCCGTGGTCGCTAGGGTCCCAGGGGACTCTCATACTTTATGTCCTCAATGTCTGAGCTGCCCAGGATGAACACAAGGTTTCCCAAATTTTGCTGGTTCATCCTCCCCTCTCACTCTGGTAGTGTCCTTAACATGTTGGTGCATGAGGTTTTCCAGCACCACGTCCAACATCCTGGCTCTCCATGTTTCGGGACCCCCATGTGGCTCCCGGTTTTCCCAGTCAATCTCCCTGTGGTTGAAATTTCCCTAACCAGCAACTTTGCTCTGCTGGAGGGGAGCCTTCTTGCCACCTCAGCAACTGTGTCCCATTGCTCTGTTGCTCTCTTCATATTCCTCTCTTGGCCTCCTGCAGTTCTGTGGTGGATTATACATCACTGCGATGACCACTTTGTGTTCCCCAGACTGAAGGGTACCTGCTATGTAGTCTCTTTCTCCCGTCTCATCTATGCCTCCCATTTTCTCGAATTTCTATCTGTTTTTTACGAGCAGAGCAACCCCACCTCCCCATCTGCCACTTCTATCTTTCCTTATGATCTGGTATCCTGGTGGGAAGATTGCATCTGTTATTGTCTCCGTGAGTTTTGTTCCTGTAACTGCTATGATGTCTGGGGACTTCTCAGTGATTCTTTCTTGCCATTCTCATGTTTATTCGTTAATCCATCTGCATTTGTGTACCAAACCTTCAACTTCTGTTCTAATACTGTAACTGTGGTGCGGGGGGTGGAAACAGAGGGATTGGTGTGTGATGGTTGGTTTGGATTGTTCAGTTGCCTTGGGGGTGTCGTGGCTGGAGTCCTTCTGCAGGTGTTTCTGGGGGGTGCGTTTGTCTTTCCATTTGATCCTGGGTTATTCTGCTCTCCTTTTTCATTTCCTCCCATTTCTCCTTTCGTTTTTGAACTCTCTTTCATTGTCTTCCTTTCGTCCTGTGTTCTGTCTCGATCGAGGTACACACTCCGTAACTCCTGCTTGCCTCTCAGCTGTACTTTCTCCTGCAGGATCCTGTTCGGGTTGTTCTGCTGAAAATTACTTGAGACCCGTTCCTTTTCTTTGTGAACACCCATTCTCGAATTGCCACCTGGGTCATGTCCTGCTATCCCTTCTGATATCTTCATCGCTTTTACTCCTCCTGTTTTTTCTATAGTTTACCCTTTAGCTTCGTCTAGCCATGACACCAGGGATCTCTCCGTTTCCACCTCCACTGTGACTCATCTGCATCTCTGATGGTTTTAGTTCCTTCCATGGAGTGTTCCTTCCTTCAGTCCCTCCTGTTAGTGGCCCCTATGCTTTTGGTATGGTTCCTTCCGCCTCACATCTTCTGGCCCCCAAGGTATCTGGTAGGTCCTTGCCATGTCGTGTTCCAATTCATTCTTCTAACCTCTCTTTGTCTAAGTGCTCCCTGTCATGGTGTTTGGCCCCATGTGGGTTGACGACCTTCTGGCACAGTTTAGTTCCATGCTTTCATTCAGACCTGTTGTCTGTGTTTGATTGCCATTGCGATGCTACTCTGTATTCTTTGTCTCTGTGCGGTTAGATGTCTCAGCTCTCTTCTATCTCTCTTCTTGATCTCGCTGTGTGGCCTGTTGTTCCACTTCTGATCTGTGCTAACTCTCTTCCATCTTCCTTTCCAGCTCATCTAGTCTCCTTCCCCAGTCTTCCTACCTTTTTTTGAGCTCTACCTCCCATTCCTCCACCCAGATTGTCCTTGGAGCCCTTGTCTCATCCTGGTTCTGGGTTCCCCGTTGTCCACAGAGGGGACGGGTGGTTATGGGAGGGAAATAGATGGTTAGGAGAGAGGGGATGGATGGTTGTGGGGGAAGGGAAAGAATGGTTATTGGAGGGGTAGGATAGTTGGGGAGGGTTAGCTTATTTGAGGGCTGAGAGGGGATGGATGGTTATGGGGGAGGGGGGGTGGTTATTGGAGGGATGAGGTATGTTGGGGTTAGATGGTTTGGGGAGGGGTTAGGTGGTTGGGAGGGGTAGGTGGCTTAAGGTGAGGTGGTTGGGAAGGAGGAGAGGTGGTTTGGGGAGGGGGGGTAGTGTTGTGTAATGTTTGGCAAGTGGTGGGAGGGTGTGTAGTGGTTGGTGTGTGGTGTGTGGGTGTGTGGGTTGGTGTGTGGTGTGTGTGGGTGTGTTGTGTATGGTGTGTGTGTGTGGGTTTTTGTGTGTTGTGTGTGGTGTGTTGTGTGTGGTGTGTGTTGTGGTGTGTGTGTGGGTGATGTGTGTGTGGGGTTTGTGTGTGGTTTGTGTGTGTGTGTGTGTGTTGTGTGGTGTGTGTGTGTGTGTGTGTGTGTGGTGTGTGTGTGGCATGGTGTGTGTGTGTGTGTGTGTGTGTGGTGTGTGTGTCGGTTGTGATGTGCTGTTTTGTTGTGTGTGTGTGTGGTGTGTGTGTGTGGGTGATTGTGTGTGTGTGTGTAGTGTGGTGTGATGTGTGTGTGTGTGTGTTGTGTGTGTGTAGTGTTAGGTTGTGTGTGTTGTGTGTTGTGTGTTTTATGTGTGTGAATTGTGTGTCTTGTGTGGTGTGTTGTTGTGTGTTGTGTGTGTGTGTGTGGTGTGAGTGTTTGTGTGTGTGTGTGCTTGTGTGTGTATGGGGGGGGTTAGGGGGGTAGGGGGTGTGGTTGAAAGATCTGTCGTGTAGGCACAAATTTAGTCTCACTTATCTTTCCCAATTATGCTACTCTCTCCACTTATTGCCCTTTGGATTTACATATTAATTGTTGCTAGTTATTATCATTTTCCTTGTTCACATTGAGAGAGGACTTCCTAGCTTCCTAAGTATTCTTACTGCTAATAACTACCGGTAGTAACACTGCCTGTGTGCGTGTGTGCATGTGCATGTGTGTGTGTGTGTGTGAGAGAGTGTCTTGTGCGGTATAATGACTGGCCGCAACTTCTTGTGACCTGACACAACCCTCCTGGGACTTGACCCTAGCACCGTCTTACAATGTTGCCCTTAAAAGCTTGTCCCACCTACCTTCTCACACTCGTCAACACTATATTCTCTATGTCTATGCTATTTCTATTCTAATTCTGGTAATAGCTTGCAGGAGTGAGTGACCAGTATCAAACAGTATGCAAGGCCAGCCAGGGCCGTCAACATGCAAACCACAAATAGGCGAATAAACTTGCACTGCAATGGTGCGGTGACAGTTGCCAGTCGTACATAGTCGTCGTACATAGGCCTTAAATCCCTATTTTGGAGATCCTTCACCCGTGATGTTTATAACCATATATTCTCATACATCCCGCTTCCTCACGCGATTTCACTCTTCACTTATGATAGTATACACTTCACATTATATACACTTCACTTTATATGTATAATGGCACACAACTTGTCATGACGTCACTTCTTCAGGCCTACCGCTGCCAATGTGGCAACAGCGCCTAAGACCCCCAATGGTTTGCGCTTTGAAATATTATGATTTCAGCTTTCCTCTCACTTTCTTTAACTAATAACTTTAATTATCACTTGTAGTATTGTTCAGTGACGTTCCACTACCACTGATTTCTGCTAGCTGTTATTGCACGCCTTACAACGCTAAGGATCTCGGAGCCTTGTTACCCACGTCTGCACCCCACGGACCCACGCGTGTGTATGTCTGCGTGTGTGCGTGTGTTTTGGGAACAGTAACAATGTCTCATACTTAACGTTTACTGCAGGCAAAACAGAGAAAAGGAGAGGGAGAAAGAGAGAGATAGATGACAGAGAGGAGGAAGAGAGAGAGAGAGAGAGAGAGAGGGGAGAGAGAGAGAGAGAGAGAGAGAGAGAGAGAGAGAGAGAGAGAGAGAGAGAGAGAGAGAGAGAGAGAGAGAGAGAGTGAGAGAGAGAAAGAGAGAGAAGGTTAAAGAGATGAGAGACAGACATACATTGTTAGTGTCGATTACAGAGTCTACCTGGGTGTGGTTCATTGTAGTCACATGAAACAGAGAAGGTCACAGCAGCTCCTGGGGGAAACTGTCAAATCCTCTCATTGTGGTCAGTTTCTTTCGTGTTTATTTTCAGGGGCTGACCTGCGTGTTCAATATTTTTGTAGAATACGATTACTGTTCAATTTTTTTCTATGAAATGAGAAAAAATCCACACACAAACTAGGAGGAGTGATAATGACATAAACAGCAGAGGACAAACAAAGCAGGGCAGAGCAACAAATGGAGGCACACGCAGAACCACCCCTGGAACCCCACAACCAAACATGCTATCCCAACACAAACCACAATCCACACTTACAGGCCCCCACCACACTATACTGTAGAATCCCACAGCACACTGCCAGGTCCCCCACCCTCACAGACTCCCCAGAATACAGAGGTGGAGAGGAAACTTGAGGTATGGTACACCAACACTGATAGAATAACGAACAAGTGGGGGGAGTGGCACGAAAGATTCAAAAAGGCGTCACCGGGCATCATAGCTCTCACAGAAACCAAGCTCACAGGACTGATAACAGATGCCATTTTTCCAATGGGGTATCAGATCCTGAGAAAAGACAGAGGGAATGGAGGGGGTGGTGGAGTGGCACTGCTCATCAAAATCCAATGGGAGTTTGACGAGCTGGAGAGAAGAGACAATGGAGAAACAAGAGATTACATGAGAGGAACACTTCAGTCTTGGGGTCCCAAGGTGGTGATGTGTAACCAGTGATGTATAACCAACCACAGAACAGCAGGA
>NC_069492.1:18035015-18178299 GCF_026875155.1 Cherax quadricarinatus | reverse complement strand
CTTGGGGAACATAGTGACCAGTTGCGTTTCCTAGACAGGGGAAGACGTGGACATCCAAAGAAAACTTCATTTCTATCAAGTCCCGATACCTGTCAAGGTGTTAGAACACCAAATAGTCAGTTAAAAAGAGCAAGGTTGTTACAATTTCTTGTAGATCGGGGGATTGCGCAATTCTTGAGTCACAAGGAGTTTGTAATCAACCTATAATCGGCAGTAAGGTGTGGACTTTTGAGTCCAAACAAGTAAGTATTTCGTCAGCCATCATCGAATGAAATATGCTGACATAACACCCCCTAGGGGAAATTTATACTTACAAATTGTATCTCTTGACAGCCCACTGTTGTGATGGTTTCGACAGCTTCTAGACCTCGTCTGCAGGGGCGGCTGTGTAGACGATTTGCTGTCATTTATCAGCTAAGTGTTCATTATATATAATTATATCTTAGCTGGTAAGGCCAAAAAATCTCAACAGGGTTAAAAGATAAAGAATCTAACAGTGTGAGTTGTCGCAGTTGCTTTTTGCTGATGACACTGTGCTTTTGGGAGATTCTGAAGAGAAGTTGCAGAGGTTGGTGGACGAGTTTGGAATGGTATGTGAAAGAAAGAGAAGGTGATGAGGATAAAAATTTTGGGCAATGAAAGGTTAAATATCAGATTGAAAGCAGGGAGTATGGAAGAAGCGAATGTATTCAGATATTTGGGAGTGAACGAGTTAGCAGATGGATCTATGAAAGACATGTAAATCATAAAATGATGAGGGGAATGTATCCATGGAAGCAAAGAGGGAAATGTATTTGAGTATAGTGGTACCTATGCTTTTATTTGGGTGTGAAGCATGGTGGTGACTGTTGCAAAAGGATGGGTGGATGCAGTGGAGATGTCATATCCGAAGGCAATGTGCGGTGTGAATATACTGCAGAGAATCCGTAGCTTGGAGATTAGGAGGTGTGAGGTTTTCTTAAAGTATTATCCAGAGGGCAGAGGGAAAGGGGTTTAGGCAGTTGAAAATGGAACAAAAAAAAAGGATGTCAGGGTGGGGGTTTGTCCAAAGGGGAAAGGGTTTTGGAGGGGGGCTTCCGGGAAAATTTGGTGTATGAGCATGTTATATAGGAGTCAGGGGAAATTTAAAATGGTTTTTATGATTGAAATGCTTTTTGGAATATAAAACAAAATACCATTTTTTAAAGGGGGATTCGGGGAAACTGGCTAGCCGGGACTTGAGGCCGGGGGATGGGTTTTTGATTTTTTTTTTATTATCACAGGGGCCTCATTTCCCCAAAGGGCCCGGGTTGGCCCAAAAAAGGGAAAAAATTTTTGTCATCATTTACCCCCATCACTGCCCCCCCTTCCAGAAGGGGGGTTTTACATTTCCCTTTTTTAAACTCCCAACCCATTAACACCCCTCCTTCAGAGTGAGGCACTTTTATTTCCCATCCCCAAAGGGCTCAATTTCCGGGCCCGGGCCGGGTTTTTTCCCTTTATCCCCTTCAAAAATGTTATTTTTTCTCAATTTCCAACAGCAAGCCCAAGTTTTAAAAAACCATTTGTCTCCTTTCACCTCCAAATCAAAACCTCAGGCCATGCCCCGGGAAGTTTTGGGCCCTCGCACACAAAAACCCCCCTTTTTACCCCCTCCCTCAACCTTTCCTAGGCCGACACCTACCCCGCCTTCCTTCCACTACAGACTGATACACTCTTGAAGTCACTCTGTTTCTCTCCATTCTTTCTACATGTCCGAACCACCTCAACAACCCTTCCTCAGCCCTCTGGACAACAGTTTTGGTAATCCTGCACCTCCTCCTAACTTCCAAACTACGAATTCTCTGCATTATATTCACATCACACATTGCCCTCAGACATGACATCTCCACTGCCTCCAGCCTTCTCCTCGCTGCAACATTCATCACCCATGCTTCACACCCATATAAGAGCGTTGGTAAAACTATACGCTCATACATTCCCCTCTTTGCCTCCAAGGACAAAGTTCTTTGTCTCCACAGACTCCTAAGTGCACCACTCACCGTTTTTCCCTCATCAATTCTATGATTCACCTCATCTTTCATAGACCCATCCGCTGACACGTCCACTCCCAAATATCTGAATACATTCACCTCCTCCATACTCTCTCCCTCCAATCTGATATCCAATCTTTCATCACCTAATCTTTTTGTTATCCTCATAACATTACTCTTTCCTGTATTCACTTTTAATTTTCTTCTTTTGAACACCCTACCAAATTCGTCCACCAATCTCTGCAACTTCTCTTCAGAATCTCCCAGAATCAGCAAAGAGCAACTGTGACAACTCCCACTTTATGTGTGATTCTTTATCTTTTAACTCCACGCCTCTTGCCAAGACCCTCGCATTTACTTCTCTTGCAACACCATCTATAAATACATTAAACAACGACGGTGACATCACACATCCTTGTCTAAGGCCTACTTTTACTGGGAAATAATTTCCCTTTTTCCAACATACTCTAACTTGAGCCTCACTATCCTCGTAAAAACTCTTCACTGCTTTCAGTAACCTACCTCCTACACCATACACCTGCAACATCTGCCACATTGCCCCCATATCCACCCTGTCATACTCCTTTTCCAAATCCTTAAATGCCACAAAGACTTCTTTAGCCTTATCTAAATACTGTTCACTTATATGTTTCACTGTAAACACCTGATCCACACACCCCCTTACTTTTCCTAAATTCTCCTTGTTCATCTGCTATCCTATTCTCCGTCTTACTCTTAATTCTTTCAATAATAACTCTACCATACACTTTACCAGGTATACTCAACAGACTTATCCCCCTATAATTTTTGCACTCTCTTTTGTCCCCTTTGCCTTTATACAAAGGAACTATGCATGCTCTCTGCCAATCCCTAGGTACCTTACCCTCTTCTATACATTTACTAAATGTATGGATATGTTGCAGTTTTTTAACTGTAGTGTGGGCATGATTCTGACAAGACAGTGATGGAATGAATGATGATGAAAGTGTTTCTTTTTTTGGGCCACTCTGCACTGGTGGGAAACAGCCGATGTGTTTATAAAAAAAAGGTTTGTACGATTATGTCAAATTTGATATGATGATGCAGAACTAAATTCTCACCTTCACAAATGCACAGTGTGAGCCCAGCAGATCTTCCATGGATATACTTAGTTATGCTTAATGTAAGTTTTATTTTAAGACTTAAAATGCTGAGTTTATAAGAAATTTGGAAGTTAGTTATTGAATACATATGAGGTACATCAAAGTTTATTCTCTATAAGGATTACAATGCTGAGTTTACAGAATTTGGTTATTGTGTGGTTTACATGTAGTAAAATAATAATTACAGAGTGTACCACTAGAACACCTAGCATGGCTAGGCATTTCGGGCAGTCTTAAATTAAATCTTAAGTTTAAAATATTACAAAATTATGAGGTAAGTTGGTATTATGGCTAAGTGACTAAATACTAGTTTGTGAGTTTAGCAATGTGAATGCTTTTTGTTTTGGCACTAATACACAGTTTTCAGTATTGGAGTATCACAGGCCAACTTATGACTATTTTAAGATTCATTATTTTGAGATTGAATTGATATTTCTGTTTATGCAAGTGGGTGAGTGAGTGTAACTGTTAACCACCAGGTGGTATTCGTGTAATTAGTTGACAGGGTGTATCAGGGAGATAAGATGTTTTCTGATGGTATTTTTTGAAGGTGATGAATGTGTCTGCAGTTTTAAAATTTTTTCAGGTAGGGTGTTCCAGATTTTAGGGCCTTTGACATACATTGAATTTTGTAAAGGTTTGGGTCGGACACGGGGAATGTCATAGAGATGTTTGTGTCTAGGGGTTGTGCCTGTGGATTCTGTCGCAACTATCAAGAAAGCTTTTTAGGTCAAGTTAATATTAAAATTTTAAAGGTCCTGTAGATGTAGATTGCACGTAAGTAAGTGTGGATGTACTGAACAGGGATAATTTTAGATCTATGACGAGTGGGGGGGGGGGGTGTTGCCAGGGATGGGATTTAGTGATTATTCTTACTGCGGCTTTTGTTGGGTTATTATTGGCTTTAGGTGTGTTTTTCTGCAGTTGAAAACCCCCAAACACAGATAGCATAGGTGAGGTTTTGGATATATAATTTAATGGGATAGTGGAGAAGGGCAGTTTGCGGCACGTAGTATCGTATCTTGGAGAGGGTCCCAACTGTTTTGGATACTTTTTGGTTATGTGTTGGATATGGGGGCTGAAGTTCAGGGTTTTTGTCGAGGTAAAGGGCCTAGGAATTTGCCCTCATTATGCCTGGCAATTAGAGTGTTGTCGATCTTAATGTTAATTTGCACGTCTCCTGCTCTGCTACCAAACATAATGTATAGGTTTTGTCAGTGTTAAGCGTAAGTTTATTGGCTGTCATCCAAGTCGATATTTTGATCAGCTCCTCATTAACAATGGGGTTGAGGGGGGTAAGATTAGGGGGAGAGATGACATAAGTCGTGTCGTTTAGCAAAGAGAATGGGGTTCATGGAGTTGAGATACGTTTGGAAGATCAATTGATGTATATGAGGAGAGCAGGGGACCAAGGACACTCCCCTGCAAAACTCCAGTATCAAGTGCTGTGTTTGTTGAAGCTGTGTCTTTAAATGGTGACATACTGATACCTATTAGTAAGGTAAGATTTGAAATATGCAAGCGCATGTCCTCTTATACCATAATGGTCAAGTTTGTGGAGTAGGATGCCGCGGTCTACTGTGTCAATAGCTTTTCTTAGGGCAAAAAAAATTCCCAGTGGATATTCCTTATTTTCCAATGCTGTGCAAAGCAGATCTAGCATTTTGATGATTGCATCGTTAGTGCTTTTATTTTCTGAATCCAAATTGGCAGGGGTTGAGTATGTTTTGTGCCGTTATAAATGAATATAGTCTCCTGTGCACGAGTTTCTCAAAGATTTTGGATAGCAATGGTAAGTTTGATATTGGCCTATAGTTGTTTAAATCTGTAGGGTCACCACCTTTATGTATTGGTGTAACCCTTGCCGTCTTGAGTAGTTTCGGGAAGGTGCTAGTTTCTAGTGACTTGTTAAAAAGTATTGAGATAGCATGCGAGAGGACATGGGCCGCTCTCTTGTACAATAATGGTGGGACATGAGACAGATTCCCTGAGTTATTTTTAAGTGACTTTATATTCTCGATGACTTCCATGGGCTCAGTTGGAGCAAGATAGAAGGAATTTGGGAAATTCCCATCTAGGTAGTCCCCGGCATGGGCATTGGTGCATGGGATTTTATTGCCGAGATTAGAACCTATGGTTGAGAAGAAGTCGTTTATCTTGTTAGCTGTGTCAGTGGGATGCAGTGGTGTTTCATTAGGTTTAGTTAGGGCAATATTCTTTGTTTTTTTCAGTTTGTGGGTCCCTAGAATCTGAGAGAGTGTTTTCCAAGTCTTTTTTATATCTCCATCTTGTGCCAGTGAATCTACTGGAGTAGTATAGTTGTTTGGCTTTCTTTATTACTTTGGTGAGGACTGATGAATAGTGTTTAAGAATATCTTTGTGTATTAAGCCCTGTCTATATTGCTTTTCATATTGGTGTTTCTTATCAATGGATTTCAGAATGGTGCTGGTTAGCCATGGGCAACCAAGCCGTTTGTTTTGTGTTTTCTGTTTCTTTTTTTATAGGACAATTTTGTTGTAAAATCTAAGAAATTTTTACGAAAAATGTTTTTCCAGTCATCATACCATTTGGCCTTTGGAGAAATTCTGTAGGCCAGTCAAAAATCCCCCTAGCCCAGCTGTGAACCCCTTATTGAGGCCTCATCAGGAGTCAAAATAAACGTTTTTTGAAACAAGTGGTGGTTTACTAATTTTGTCAAAGGGGAAAAGGTAGGGTAGTGGCTATAGGGGTTTCTGGGGTTATCCCTGTTTTTAAAAGGGCTAGAAAAATTGGGTTTCCATATTGGTGAAATTTAAGGTTGCACTTTTTTTTCAGTGAGCCCTGTTTGGTTTAGTTATTGATGGTATGAAAATGGTTTTCATATTTTTGATAAAACATTACGCGATCATCTAGTAGGGGCCCAAAGGTTGGGTGTTTTAAGTCTCCAGCTAAGAGAAGGTGTGCTTATTCATTTTTTCTGTTTGTTTAAAAAGTGCCTTTTTGTTTCTCACTGGGAAAATTTTAGATTTTGTGTGGGGGAAACCGGGAAAAAGGCACCGATTGTTTTTAGGTGTTCCCTTTAAAGGGTTTTTTTCAGTAAAAATTTCAAAAAAAGTATTTTCCATAAACATCACTAAAGCAAGGGGTGCTAATACAAGATAATTGGTTAGTGTAATAGATTGCAATACCACCCCCAACTTGGTATGGTCTGCATTTGTGAATTGCTGTGTATCCTGGTAAGAGTAGATATCTATTGTGTCCTGATTAAGCCAGGTCTCAGTAAGAATAATGCAGGAGAAGGGTGTCTTTAGTGCTTCAAGGAGTGCCAGGAGGTCATCATAGTGTTTGCTTAAGGACCTGATGTAGTAAAGTACTGATAGACTTTTAGCATTGTTTAGGATAGTGCTGGCTTGTGATGCTGTGTAATGAAGGCAGTTACTTTCCAATAGGTTTCGATTGGGTGTCAGATTAGGGCGGTTTAGATCAGGGTCAATGTGATCAATCATCTTCTAGATTTAAATTATGGTTATTTATATCCTGAGTTGTAGGTTGAGTTTTAGTACTGATATCTGTAGTGGTGGGAAGTTGGACAAGTATATAGCTAGAGCATTTTGGTCATATAGAGTATAGTCACTAATACACATAATGGAGTTGGTGTTGTCTATGTGTTGTGCTGGAATGAGCTAAAGTACAACTATGTATAAACTAATAATATAAAAATACAAATTAAAATACACAAGACTCTCACTTGTAATTGCACTAAGGTCTAATGTAATGACTTTGGTATAGTCTATGTATTGAGCTAGAATGAGCTATAGTACAAACTAGGTTTAATCTAATAATATAAAAATACAAATTAAAAATAGCCCCAGACTCTCACTAGTAATTACACTATGGTCTAATATAATGACTTTGGTACTGACTATGTATTGAGCTAGAATGAGCTATATACAACTGAGTTTAATTAATGATATTAAACAGGCAAAAGACTCTAAATTTGTAATTGCACAAAGGTCTTATATAAGTTGTTTTCAAGATTAGAGTATACTAGATTTAAATTGACAAGATAAAATATACAAGTTAAGGTAGCAAAATAATAAAAAAAAGTAAAAAATTTAAAATAATATGAGGTAGTTGGTACTAGTTAGCAAAAGGATAGTTAAGGGCCTTGAACAATAATATAATTGAAATATACACTAATTGCACACACAATATAGTCACTAAGATATGAAAACAATCTTAGAATAGGACTTTTAATATTAAATTTAAATAAGTAAAAATACAAATTGAAATGGAGCTTGCAATTGCACTAGGTCTGGTATAGGTTGTTGACAAGATCAAGAGTATAGACTAGATTTAAATTGACAAAATAAAATTCACAAATTAAAGTACCAAAAGAATAATAAGTAAAAATAACAATGGCAATGTCATGGTAAAATTTTGATATAAGATGGTAGACAGGTACACAGGTACAGAGGCACACAAGTGCACAGTAACACAGGTGCAAAGGATAATATAAAGGTTGAAGTTGAATATACATACTTGAAATTTGGAATCAAAATGTTATGGTAACCTGTCTATCTTTTCAGTTTGGGATGACAGAGAGGGTCACCTGTCAATCAACGAGAAAAACTGACGAAAGACGGACTAAGTCCTGTAGACTTCCCATATTGGATTTAATTAAACCTGTGAAACCTGTATGAAATTGCAGACGTAAACCCACATACAATTACACGGTAAAGAACCTCTTATGTCATCGGAAATAGAAATACTCATGCGATACTCTGTGAAGAACTAGCCGGTGGTGGTCACCAACAACTGCGACCCCCCCTCCCTCCCACCACATCACAACGGCTAAGATTTCAACAACACGAAGTGTCACAAACACCAGACACCCAATATATATATTAGCGTTGAGTTACAAAGTTAATTTTTTCATTCATTTTCAGTTTCATTTCAAATAGGATTTACTAGTATGTATTTAATGTTTTAATGTTGCTTTAATAAATAATAAAGTGTTTATCTTGTAATTTTTATTTCGTTTTCTATTCATATAATTACCTGGGGAGGAACCAGCTTTGGTAATACATCTGAAGTTGTTACAGAGCTGAGTAAGCCTTCACACGAGGCATTTACAAGCTTGTTTGTAAACTTTCAGTTTACATGTGTCGTCAGGGTCACTGTGTATCAGGGTCACTGTGTCGTCAGGGTCACTTTGTCATCAGGTTGACTGTGTCGTCAGGTCACTGTGTCGTCCATGGTCACTGTGTCGTCAGGGTCACTGTGTTGTCAGGGTCACTGTGGTCGTCAGGGTCACTGTTTCGTCAGGTCATGTGTTGTCAGGGTCACTGTGTCGTCATGGTCTTGTGTCGTCAGGGTCACTGTCGTAAGGGTCACTGTGTCGTTAGGGTCAACTGTTTCGTCAGGGTCACTGTGTCGTCAGGTCACCCCTGCCCGTCAAGGTCACGTCGTAAGGGTCACTGTGTCGTCAGGGTCACTGTTTCGTCAGGTACTGTGTCGTCAGGGTTACTGTGTGTCAGGTCAATCTGTGTCAGGTCAATGTGTCGTCAGGTTCACTGTGTTTTTTAGGTCACTGTGTTGTCATTTTAAACTGAGGTAGGCATTTTCCCACTGTGTCCTCAGTCACTGTGTGGTCATGGTCACTGTCGTAGGGTCACTGTGTCGTCAGGGTCACTGTTTCGTCAGGGTACTGTGTCGTCAGGGTCACTCTGTTGTCAGGTCATCTGTTCCCAGGGTCACTGTTTCGTCAGGGTCACTGTGTCGTCAGGGTCACTCTTTTTGCCAGGTCACATCTGTTGCCTTAGGGTCACTTGTCGTCAGGGTCACTGTGTCGTCAGGTCACTGTCGTCAGGGTCACTGTGTCGTCAGGGTCACTGGTCGTCAGGGTCACTGTCGTCAGGGTCACTGTGCGTCAGGGTCACTGTGTGGGGTCAAGTGTCACTGTTATCGGTCAGGGTCACTGTGTCGTCAGGGTAAATCTGTCGTCAGGGTCACTCTGTTGTTAGGGTCACTGCTTCTTGGTCAGGTCACTCTGTCGTCAGGGTCACTGTGCCTGTCAGGTCACTGTGTCGTCAGGGTCACTGTGTCGTCAGGTCATTGTGTCGTCAGGTCACTGTGTTGTCAGGGTCATCTGTGCCACGTCCAGGTCACATGCAGTATTCGTCGGGTCACTTTGGTGCTATACGTACAGCGGTCACTGTGTCGTCAGGATCACTGTGTCGTCAGGGTCACTGTGTGCCAGGGTCACTGTGTTGTCAGGGTCACTCTGTCGTCAGGGTCACTGTTTCGTCGTGCAGGTCACTGTAGTGTCAAGGGTCACTGTGTCGTAAAGGTCATTGTGTCGTCAGGTCACTGTGTTGTCAGGGTCACATGTGCCGTCAGGGTCCAACTGTGTCGTCAGGGTCACTGTGTTGTCAGGGCCCACTGTGTCGTCAGGGTCGCTGTTTCGTCAAGGTCACACTGGTCGTAAGGGTCACTCTGTCGATCAGGGTTCCACTGTGTTGTCAGGGTCACTCTGTTGTCAGGGTTACTGTTCGTCAAGGTCACTGTGTTGTCAGGGTCACTGTGTCAGCCCATGGTGACTGTGTCGTCGGGGTCACGTGTTTGTCGTCAGGGTCACTGTGTCGTCAGGTCACTGTGTCGTCAGGGTCACTGTGTTGTCAGGGTCACTGTGTCGTCAGGTAAATTTGGGTCGTCAGGGTCACTGTGCTGTCAGGATCACTCTGGGTACGTTCAGAGCCACTGTGTCGTCAGGGTCACTGTGTCGTCAGGGTCACTGTGTCGTCAGGTCACTGTGTCGTCAGGGTCACTGTGTCGTCAGGAGTCACTGTGTCGTCAGGGTCACTGTGTTTCTCAGGGTCACTGCATTGGTCAGGTCACTGTTGTCAGGGTCACTGTTGTCAGGGTCACTGTGTTGTCAGGGTCACTGTGTTTTCAGGGTCACTGTGTCGTCAGGGTCACTGTGTTTTCATTCAGAGTCACTGGTTGTTTCAGGGTCACTGTGTCAGGGTCACTGTTGTCAGGGTCACTGTCGTTGTCAGGATCACAGTTGTCAGGTCACTGTTGTCAGGGTCACTGTGTTGTCAGGGTCACTGTGTCGTCAGGGTCACTGTGTCGTCAGGGTCACTGTGTTTTCAGAGTCACTGGGTTGTCAGGGTCACTGTTGTCAGGGTCACTGTTATCAGGGTCACTGTGTTGTCAGGGTCACTGTGTCGTCAGGGTCACTGTGTTTTCAGAGTCACTGGGTTGTCAGGGTCACTGTTGTCAGGGTCACTGTGTTGTCAGGGTCACTGTGTCGGGAGGGTCACTGTGTCGTCAGGGTCACTGTGTCGAGTTCAACTTATAACGTTCTTCAGAGTGTTATTTTATTTTTACATATTTAGTACTAGAATATTTTGCAGGAAATAAAAGAGTGGAACTGTATAACGAAATAAGTTGAGCTGTAGCTCTTGGTACTACTGTCAGGGTCCAGGATTCCAGTGAGAGCAAAATTAATGCTGACAACAACTGTGTATAAATGCTGACATATTATTGAATGTAAAACACTAAGAAGTAATACCATTTTGTATCACTGTCCTCTGTCTGCTGTCTTACCCTCACTCTGCTGTCTTACCCTCCCTCTGCTGTCTTACCCTCACTCTGCTGTCTTACCCTCACTCTGATGTCTTACCCTCACTCTGCTGTCTTACCCTCCCTCTGCTGTCTTACCGTCACTCTTCTGTCTTACCCTCACTCTGCTGTCTTACCCTCACTCTGCTGTCTTACCCAACTCTGCTGTCTTACCCTCACTCTGCTGTCTTACCCTCCCTCTGCTGTCTTACCCTCCCTCTGCTGTCTTACCCTCACTCTGCTGGTCTTACCCTCACTCTGCTGTCTTACCCTCACTCTTTCTGTCTTACCCTCACTCTGCTGTCTTACCCTCACTCTGCTGTCTTACCCTCACTCTGCTGTCTTACCCTCACTCTGCTGTCTTACCCTCACTCTGCTGTCTACCCTCACTCTGCTGTCTTTCTCTCACATGCTGTCTAACCCTCACCTGCTGTCTTACGCTCACTCTGCTGCTTTAACCCTCACTCTGCTTCTTACCTTCATTCTGCTGTCTTAACCTCATCTGGCTGCATCATACGCTCACTCTTGCTGTCTTACGCTCATCTGCTGTCTTACCCTCACTCTGCGTCTTACTCTAACTCCTGCTGTCTTACCCTCACCTCTGTCATACTCTCACTCTGCTGTCTTACTCCCATTCTCTGCTGTCTTACCCTCACTCTGCTGTCTTACCCTCACTCTTCTCACCTTACCCTCACTCTGCGTCTTACCCTCACCTCTGCTGTTTACACTCACTCAGCATCTTTACTCTCAATCACTTCAGTCTTACACCCACTCTGCTGTCTAACCCTCACTCTGCGGTCTTACCCTCACTCTGCTGTCTTACCCTCACTCTGCTGTCTACGCACACTCTGATGTCCTTACTCTCAATCTCTGTCTTAAAACTCACTCGCTGCTTCCTCACCTCACTCTGCTGCTGTCTGAACTCCACTCTGCTGTCTTACCCTCACTCTGCTATCTTACCCTCACTCTGCTGTCTTTACGCTCCCTCTGCTGTCCTTACCCCACTCGCTTGTCTTACCCTCACTTCTGCTGTCCTTAACCTCACACTGCTGTCTTACGCTCACTTATCTGCTGTCTTACGCTCACTTCGCTGTCTAAAACCCTCACTCTGCTGTTTTACTCTCACTCTGCTGTCCTTACCCTCACTCGCTGTCTTCCTCTCACTCTGCTGTCTTACTCCCATTCTGCTTCTTAACCCTCACACTGCTGTCTTACCCTCACTCTTCTGTCTTACCCGCTCAATCTGCTGTCCTTACCCTCACATGCTGTCTACACTCACTCTCTGTCTTAACTCTCAATCTGCTGTCTTTACACCCTCCATCTCTGCTTCTCACCCTCACTCTGCTGTCTTACCCTCACTCTGCTGTCTTACCTCTCACTCTGCTGTCATTACGCTCACATCTGATGTCCTTACTCTCAATTCTTCTTTCTTACCCTCACTCCTGCTGTCTTACCCCCACTCTGCTGACTTAACTCCTCACTCAGCTGTCATACGCACACTCTGCCTGTCTACCCTCACTCTCTTGTCTTACCCCCACCCTCACTCTGCCTGTCTTACGCACACTCTGCTTCTTACTCTCACTCTGCTGTCTTACTCTCACTCTGCTGACTACTCTCATTCTGCGGTCACTTACCTCACTCTGCTGTCTTACCCTCACTCTGCTGTCTTACTCTCCACTCTGCTGTCTTACTCTCATTCTTCTGTCTTACCCTCACTCTGCTGTCAACCCTCACTTGGCTGTCTTACTCTCCGTCTGCTGCCTACTCGCTCCACTGCTGTCATAACTCTCATCTGCGTCCTTACTCTCAATCTGCTGTCTTACCCTCACTCTGCTGTCTTACCCTCACTCTGCTGTCCTTACCCTCACTCTGCGTCTTACCCTCACTCTCTGCTTACTCTCAGTCTGCTGTCTTACCCTCACCTGCTGTCTAACCCTCAACTGTTCTGTTCTTACCTCACTCTGACTGTCTTACTCACTCCTACTGTCTTCACTCTCATTCTCTGCTGTCTTACCCTCACTCTGCTTTCTACCCTCATCTCTGCTGTCCTTAACCCTCATCATCTCTGTCCTACTCTCACTCTGCTGTCTTACCCACACTCTGCTGTCTTACCTCACTCTGCTGTCTTAACCTCACTCTGCTGTCCTTACTCCACTCTGCTGTCTTACTCTCACTCTGCTGTCCTTTACTCTCATTCTGCTGTCTTAACGCTCCACTCTGCTGTCTTACCCTCACTCTGCGTCTTACCCTCACACTGCTGTCTACATCACTCTGCTGTCTTACTCCTCCTCAGCTTCTTACTCCATTCTGCCTGTCTACCCTCACTCTGCTGTCTAAAACACTCACTCTGCTGACTTAACCTCACTCTGCGTGTCTTACCACTCACTCTGCTGTCTTACACTCATTCTGCTGTCTTACCTCACTCTTCGTCTTACTCTCACTCTGCTGTCTTACTCTCATTTCTGCTCTCTTACCCTCACTCTGCTGTCTTACCCTCACTCGGCTGTCTTACCTCACTCTGCTGTCTTTACTCTCACTCTGCTGTCATACTCTCATTCTGCTGTCTTACCCTCACTCGCTGTTCTACCCTCCACTCTGCTGTCTTGACGCCACTCTGCTGGTCTTACCCTCACTCTTCTGTCTTACCCTCATCTCTGCTGTCTACTCTCATTCTGCTGTCTTAGCCTCACTCTGCAGTCATACCCTCAATCTGCTGCTCTCTTACGCGCACTCTGCAGTCTTTTACGCTCACTCTGCTGTCTTACCCTCAATCGCGTCTTTACTCTCCCTCTGCTGTCTTACCCGTCACTCTGCTGTCTTACTCTCACTCTCTGTCTTTACCCATTCTGCTGTCTTAACCCTCACTCTGCTGTCTTAACCTCACTCAGCTTCTTACCTCGAACTGCTGTCTTACGACTCACTCTGCTGTCTTACCCTCACTCTGCTGTCTTACTCTCACTCTGCAGTCTTACCCTCACTCTGCTGTCTAACCCTCACTCTGCTGTCTTAACCCTCACTCTGCTGTCCTTAAAACTTATTTTTTTAAAATTAACCCTCCCTCACTCTGCTGTCCTACCTCACATCTGATGAAGGTCTGGGGTTCTTACTCTCATTCTGCTGTCTTACCCTCACTCTGCTGTCTTACCCTCACTTCTGCTGTCTTACTCTCACTCTGCTGTCTTACGCACACTTCTGCTGTGCTTACCCTCACCTGCTGTCTTACGTCTCACTCTGCTGTCTACCCACACTCAGCTGTCTTAACCCTCACTCTGCTGTCTTACGCTCACTCTGCTGTCTTACTCCACTCTGCTGTCTTCGCACACTCGCTGTATTACTCTCCACTCTGCTGTCATACTCTCACTCTGCGTCTTACTCTCAATTCTGCTGTCTTACCCTCACTCTGCTGTCTTACCTCACTCCTGCTGTCTTACTCTCACTCTGCAGTCCTTACTTCCTCATTCATGCTGTCCTTACCCTCACTCTGCTGTCAAACCGCACTCTGCTGTCTTACCCTCACTCCTGCGTCTTATCGCTCACTCTACTGTCTTTACTCTCATCTGCTGTCTTTACCCTCACTCTGCTTCTTACCCTCACTCCTGCTGGTCTAACCCTCCTCTTGCTGTCTTACTCTCACGCTGCTGCATAACCCCACTTTCTGCTGTCTTACCCTCACTTCGCTGTCTTACGCCCCCCATTTTTTGTTCACTCCTGCCGTCTTACTCTCACTCTGCTGTCTTACCTTCACGCTGCTGTCTTACTCTCATTCTGCTGTCTTACCTCACTCTGCAGTCTTACCCTCACTCTGCTGTCTAACCCTCACTCTGCTGTCTTACCATCACTCTGCTGTCTTACTCTCACTCTGCTGTCTTACTCTCATTCTGCTGTCTTTACCCTCACTCTGCTGTCCTAACCCTCACTCTGCTGTCTTAACCTCACTCTGCTGTCTTATACCCTCACTCGGCTGTCTACTCTCACTCTGCATTCTTACCACTCACTCTTCTGTCTTACTCTCAACTCTGCTGTCTTAACTCTCATTCTGCCTCTCTTACCTCACCTCTGCTGTCTTACCCTCACTCTGCTGTCTAAACCCTCACTCTGCTGTCTTACTCTCACTTCTGCTGTCTCACTCTCATTCTGCAGTCTTACCCTCACTCTGCTGTCTTACCCCACTCTGCTGTCTTACGCTCACTCTCTGTCTTACCCTCACTCTTCTGTCCCTTACCCACACTCTGCTGTCTTACTCTCATTCTGCTGTCTTAGCCTTCACTCTGCTGTCTTACCTCACTCTGCTGTCTACGCGTCACTCAGCTGTCTTACGCTCATTCTGCTGTCTACCCTCACTCCTGTGCTTCTTACTCTCACTCTTGCTGTCTACCCACACTCTGCTGTCTTACTCTTACTCTGCCTGTCTTACCCCATTCTGCTGTCTTACCCTCACTCTGCTGTCTTTCCCTCACTCTGCTGTCTTAACCCTCACCTGCTGTCTTAACCCTCACTTGGCTGTCCTAACCCTCACTCTGCTGTCTTAAACCTCACTCGGCTGTCTTACCCTCACGTCTGCTGTCTTACTCTCAACTCTGATACTGCTGTCTTACCCTCACTCTTCTGTCTTACTCTCACATCTGCAGTCTACTTCTCATTCTGCTCATCTTACCCACACTCTGCTGTCTTACCCTCACTCTGCTGTCTTAACCCTCACTCTGAGCTGTCATTATCTCACCTGCTGCTCACTCTCATTCTGCTGTCTACCCTCACTCTGCTGTCTTACCCTCACCTGCTGTCTTACGCTCACTCAGCTGTCTTAACCCTCACTCTTCTGTCTTACCCTCTAACTCTGCTGTCTTACTCTCAGTTCTGCTGTCTTAGCCTCACTCTCTGTCTTACCCCACTCTGCTGTCTTACGCTCACTCTCTGTCTTAACGCTCCATTCTGCTGTCTTACCCAACCTGCTGTCTTACTCTCTCTCTGCTGTCATTCCCCACTCTGCTGTCTTACTCTACTCTGCTGTCTTACTCCCATTATGCTGTCTTACCCTCTACACAGCTGTGCTTAACCCTCACTCTCTGTCTTACACCCTCAACCTGGCTGTCTTACCCTCACTTGCTGTCTTACTCTCCTCTGCTGTCTCTCTCATCTGCTATCTTACCCTCACTCTGCTGTCTAACCCTCACTTCTGCTGTCTTAACACTCTCTCTGCTTTCTTAACCCTCGACTCGCTGCTTTACCTCACTCAGATGTCTACTCTCATTCTGCTGTCTTACTCTCACTCTGCTGCTTACCTCACTCAGCTTGTCTACTCTCACTCTGCTGTCTATACGCACACTCTGCTGTCTTAAACACTCACGTATTCGTCTTACCCTCACTCTGCTCCTCTTACGCACACTCTGCTGTCTTTACTCTCACTCTGCTGTCTTTACTCTCACTCTGCTGTCTTACTCTCATCTGGCTGTCTTACCCTCACTCTGCTGCTACGCCACTCTGCTACTTACTCTCACTCTGCTGTCTTACTCTCATTCTGCTGTCGTTACCCTCACTCTGCTGTCTAACCCCTCAACTCTGCTTCTTACCCTCACTCGCCCCCCTTTTTTTGGTCTTACCCTCACTCTACTTGTCTTAAAACTCTCATTCTGCTGTCTTACCCTCACTCTGCTGTATTACCCTCACATCTGCGTGTCTTACCCTCACTCCTGCTGTCTACTCTCACTCTGCTGTCTTACCCACACTCTGCGTCCTTAACCCTCACCTGCTGTCTTACGCTCACTCTGCTGTCTTACTCTCACACTGCTGTCTTACCCTCACTCTGCCTGTCTTACTCCATTCGGCTGTCTTACCCTCACTCTGCTGTCTTATAAACCCTCACTCTGCTCTCTTACCCATCACTCCTGCTGTCTTAACCCTCCTCTGGCTGTCTTACTCTCACTCTGCGTCTTACTCTCTTCTGCTGTCTTACCCTCACCTGCTGTCCTAACCCCTCGGACTCTGGCGTCTTAATACCCTCACTCTGCTGTCTTACCCTCACTCTGCTGTCTACTCTCACCTCTTGCTGTCTTACCCTCAACTCTTCTGTCTTACTCTCACCTGCTGTCTTACTCTCATTCAATGCTGTTTACCCTCACTCTGCTGTCTTACCCTCACTCCTGCTGTCATACCCTCACTCTGCTTCCCTTACTCTCATCTCTCTTTTCTTACTCACATTCTGCTGTCCTTACCTCCTCTGCTGTCCTTACCCTCACTCTGTGCTGTCTACTCTCATTCTGCTGTCTTATACCCCACTCTGCTGTCTTGCTCATCATTCTGCTGTATTACCCTCACTCTGCGTCTTACTCTCACTCTGCTGTCTTACCCTCACTCTGCTGTCTTACATCTCATTCTGCTGTCTTACCCTCACTCCTGCTGTCTTACCCTCACTCTGCTGTCTTACTCTCACTCTGCTGTCTTAACCCCACTCTGGCTGTCCTTACTCTCACTCTGCTGTCTTACCCTCCCTTCTGCTGTCTTACCTCATCCTGACCTGCGTCTTAACCCTCACTCTTCTGTCTTACCCTCCACTCAGCTGTCTTACCCTCGCCATCTCTGCGTCTTACTCTCACTGTCTGCTGTCTTACTCTCAATCTGCTGTCTTACCCGCACTCTGCAGTCTAACCCTCACTCTGCTGTCATACCTCACTCCCTGCTGTCTTACCCTCACGTCTGCTGTCTTACCTCACTCTGATGTCTTACTCTCATTCTGCTGTCTTACCTAACCTCACTCTGCTGTCTACCCCACTCTGCTGTCGTTACTCTCACACTGCGTGTTCTCACGCACACTCTGCTGTCCCTTACCCTCCACTCTTCTTCTTACGCTCACTCCTGACTCTGCTGTCTTACGCTCACTTCTTGATGTCTTACTCTCATTTCTGCTGTCTTACCCTCACTCTGCTGTCTTAACCCTCAATCTGCTGTCTTACCCTCACTCTGCTGTCTTACCTCACTTCTGCTGTCTTACATCCTCACTCTGCTGAGTTTACTCCACTCTGCTGTCTTACTCTCATTCTGCTGTTCTTCCCTCACTCTGCTGTCTTAAACCCTCACTCTGCTGTCTTACCCTCACTCTGCTTTCTTACTGTCACTCTGCTGTCTTACCCTCACGCTGCTGTCTTACCCTCACTCCAGCTGTCTACCCTTCAATCTGCTGTGTTTACGCTCACTCTGCTGTCTTACTCTCACTCTGCTGTCTACCCTCACTCTGCTGTCTTAACGCTCACTCTGCGCCTTAACACTCACTCTGCTGTCTACTCTCACTCTGCTGTCTTTACCTCACTTCTGCTGTCTTACCCACCTCTGCTGTCATACTCTCACTCTGCTGTCCTTCCTATCAATCTGTTTGTCTTAATCCCATCACTCTGCTGTCTAACCCTCACACTGCTGTCCATTACCCTCACTCTGCTGTCTTACCCTCACTCTGCTGGTCTTACGCTCTCGTCTGATGTCTTACTCTCATTCTGCTGTCCTTACCCTCACACTGCGTCTTACCCCACTCTGCTGTCTTAACCCTCACTCTGCTGTCTTACCCTCACTCTGCGTCTTACCCACCACTCTGCTGCCTTACTCTCACTATGCTGTCCTTACTCTCCCTCTTCTGTCCTTTACTCTCATTCTGCTGTCTTACCCTCCACCTCCTGCTGGTCTTACCCTCACTCTTCTGTCTTAACCCTCACTCTGCAGTCTTACCCCTCACTTTGCTGTCTTACTCTAACTCTGTCTGCTGTCTTACTCTCAATCTGCTATCTTACCTCACTCTGCTTTCACCCCTCACTCTGCTGTCCTTACCTCACTCCTTTCCTTACCCTCACTCTGCTGTCTTACGCTCCACTCTGATGTCTACTCTCATTCTGCAGTCCCTTACTCTCACTTCTGCGTGTCTTACCCTCACTCTGCAGACTTACTCCTCACTCTGCTGTCTTACGCACACTCTTCTGTCTTACACTCAATCTTCTGTCTTCCCCTCACTCTGCAGTCTTACGCACACTTCTCTGTCCTTACTCACACTCTGCTTGGTCCTTACTCACACTCTGCCGGTCTACTCTCATTCTGCTGTCTTACCTCACTCTGCGTCTTTCCCTCACTCTGCTGTCTACTCTCACTCTGCAGTCATTACTCTCATTCTGCTGTCTACCCTCACTCTGCTGTCTAACCCTCACTCATGCTGTCTTACTCTCACTCTGCTGTCTTACCCTCACTCTCCTGTCTACTCTCATTCTGCTGTCCCTTACCTCACTCTCTTGTATTACCCTCACTCTGCTGTCATACACCTCACTCTGCTGTCTTACTCTCACTCTGCTGTCTTACCCACACTCTGCTGTCTTCTCCTCACTCTGCTGTCTTACGCTCACTCTGCATGTCTTACTCTCACTCTGGCAGTCTTAAACCCCTCACTCTGCGTCTACACTCATTCGGACTGTCTTACCCTCACTCTGCTGTCTTACCCTCACTTTCTGCTGCTCTACCCTCACTCAGCTGTCTTACCCTCACTCTGCTGTCTACTCTCCACTCTGCTGTCTTACTACTCTCATTCTGCGTCTTACCCTCTCTCTGGCTGTCTAAAACCCTCACTCTGCTGTCTTAAAACCCACAACTCTGTAACGCTGTCTTACCCTCACTCTGCTCTTACTCTCACTCTGCTGATCTTACCACACTCTTCTGTCTTAATCTCACCTGCTGTCTTACGTCTCATTCTGCTGTCTTACCCTCACTCTGCTGTCCTTAACCCTCACTCTGCTGTCTTACCCTCACTCTGCAGGTTCTTACTCTCACTCAGCTGTCTAACTCTCAACTCTGCTGTCTTACTCTCATCTGCTGTCTACACTCACTCTGATTGTCTTACGCTCACTCCTGCTGTCTTACTCTCCCTCTGCTGCTTCTCTCATTCTGGCTGTCTTCACTCTCACTCTGTTTGTCTAACCCTCACTCTGCTGTCTTACAGCTCACTCTGATGTCTATACCCTCACTCTGCTGTCTTAACCCTCACTCTGATATCTACCCTCAATCTGCTGTCTGTATACGCTCACTCTGAATGTCTTACATCACTTCTGCTGTCTACCTCACTCTGCTTCATACCCTCACTCTGCTCTACTCTCACTCGCTGTCTACGCACACTCTGCTGTCTTACAATCACTCTTCTGTCTTACCCACACTCTGCTGTCTTACGACACTCTGCTGTCTACTCTCACTCTGCCTGACTTACTCCTCACTCTGCTTGTCTACTCTCATTCTGCTGTCTTACCTCACTCTCGTCTTTACCCCACTCCTGCTGTATTTACTCTCACTCTGCTGTCTACTCTCATTCTGCTGGTCTTAAACCCTCACTCTGCTGTCAAACCCTCACTCTGCTGTCTTACCCTCACTCTGCTGTCTTACACTCACTCTACGTCCTTCACTCATTCCTGCTGTCCTTTACCCTCACTCTGCTGTATTACCCCACTCTGCTGTCCTACCCTCACGCTGGCTGTCTTACCTCACTCTGCGGTCTTACCCACACCTGCTGTCTTACCCTCACTCTGCTGTCTAAACGCTCACTCTGCTGTCTTACTCTCACTCTGCTGTCCGTACCCTCACTCTGCTGTGTCGTCTCCATTCTCATTCGGTCTGTCTACCCTCACTCTGCTGTCTTACCCTCACTCTGCTCGTCTTACCCTCACCTACTGTCTAAACCTCACTCTGCTGTCTAATCTACATCTGCTGTCTTACTCTCATTCTGTCTGCTGTCGCTTTACCCTCACGTCTGCTGTCCTAACCCCTCACTCGGCTGTCTTACCCTCACTCTGCTGTCTTACCCTCAACTCTGCTGTCTTACTTCTACACTCTGCTGTCTTTACCCTCTACTCTTCTGTCTTACTCTCACTCTGCTGTCTTTACTCGCATTCTGCTGTCTTTAACCCTCCTCTGCTGCCTTAACCTCACTCTGCTGTCATACTCTCACTCATCTGTCTTACACTCACTCTGCTGTCTTACTCTCATTCTGCTGTCTTACCCTCACTCTGCTGTCATACCCTCACTCTGTCTGCTGTCTATACCTCCACACTGCTGTCTTACTCTCACTCTGCGTCTTACTCTCATTCTGCAGTCTTAACCCTCACTCTGCTGTCTTTATCGCCTCACTCTGCTGTCTTACTCTCCCACTGCTGTCTTACTCTCATTCTGCTGTCTTACCCTCCTGTGCTGTCCTAACTCCTCACTCACTGTCCTAACCCTCACTCTGCTGTTCTTATTACGCCTCACTCTACTGTCTTACTCCTCATTCTGCTGTCTTAACCCTCACTCGCTGTATTAAACCCTACACTCTGCTGTCTTACCCTCACGCTGCTGTCTTACTCTCACTCGCTGTCTTACCCACACTCTGCGTCTTAACCCTCACACTTCTGTCATACGCGTTCACTCTGCTGTCTTACTCATCACTCTGCAGTCTTACCCTCACTCTGCTGTCTACTCCATTCGGCTGTCTTACCCTCACTCTTCTGTCTTACCCTCACTCTGCTCTCTTACCCTCACTCTGCTGACTACCCTCACATCGCTGTCTTACTCTTCACTCTGCTGTCTTACTCATCATTCTGCTGTCTTACCTCACTCTGCTGTCTAACCCTCACTCTGGCTGTCTTACCCCTCACTCTGCTGTCTTAACCCTCACTCTGCTGTCTTAAATACTCTCACTCTGCTGTCTTAACCCTCACTCTTCTGTCCTTACTCTCACTCTGCTGTCTTCCTCATTCTGCAGTCTTACCCTCACTCTGCTGTCTTACTTACCCGTCACTCTGCTGTCTTACCCTCACTCTGACTGTCTTACTCACACTCTGCTGTCTTACCCACATTCTCTGTCTTAACCCTCACTCTGCTGTCTACCCTCACTCGCTGCCGTATTACCTCTCATTCTGCTGTCCTTACCCTCACTCTGCTGTCTGCTCGGTCATTCTGCTGTCATTACCCCTCACGTTCTGCTGTCTACTCTCACTCTGCGTCTACCCTCACTCGGCTGTCTTAAACTCACATTTCTTGCTGTCTTACCCTCACTCTGCTGTCTTAACCCAACTCTGCAGTCTTATCTCTCACGCTTCTGTCTTACCTCACTCGCTGTCTACTCTCACTCTGCTGTCATACTCCCATTCTGCTGTCTTACCCTCACTCTGGAATCTGCTTCTTACCCTCACTCTTCTGTCTTACCCACGACTCGCTGTCTTACTCTCACTCTGCTGTCTTACCCTCACTCAGCTGTCTTACTCTCACTCAGCTGCTTACTCCCATTCTGCTGCTTAACCCTCACTCTAGCGAGTCTTAACCTCACCTCTGCTGTCTTTCTCTCACCTCTGCTGTCTTACTCTCAATTCTGCTGTCTTACCCTCACTCTCTGTCTAACCCTCTCTGCTGTCTACCCTCACTCTGCTTGTCTTACCTCACTCCTGCTGTCTACGCTCACTCTGATGTCTATCTCCTCATTCTGCTGACTTACCCTCACTTCTGCTGTCTTACCCTCACTCTGCTGTCTTATCTCACTCTGCAGTCTTACGCACACTCTGCTGTCTACCCTCACACTTCTGTCTTAAACGCTCACTCTCTGCTGCTGTCTTACTCCACTCTGATTTCTTACCTCTCATCTGCGTCTTTACCCTCACTCTGCTGTCTTACCTCACTCCTGCTGTCTTACCCTCACTCTTGCTGTCTTCCTCTCACTCTCGTCTTACCCTCACTCTGCTGTGTTACTCCCACTCTGCTGTCTTACTCTCAATCTGCTGTCTTATCCCTCACTCTGCTGTCTTACCTTCACTCTGCTGTCCTTACCCTCACTCAGCCTGTCTTAACTTGTCACTCTGCGTCTTAAACCCTCACTCTGCTGTCTTACCTCACTCTGCTGTCTTATTAAACCCCACTCTGTCTGTGTTACCTCACTCTGCTGTCTTACTCTCACTCTGGCAGTCTTACCCTCACTCTGCTGTCTTACGCTCACTCTGCTGTCTACACTCACTCTGCTGTCTTACTCTCACTCTCTAGTCTACCCTCCTCTGTTTTTTGTCTTACCCTCACTCTGCTGTCTACTCTCACTCTGCCTGTCTTACTCTCATCTGCTTATCTACCCTCTACTCTTCTGTCTAACCCTCACGTCTGCGTTCTTACGCCTCCTCGCTTTCTACCCTCACTCTGCTCTTACGCCACTCTGATGTCTTACTCCATTCTGCTGCCTTACTCTCATCTGCTGTCCTTAACCCTCACTCAGCTGTCATCTCTCACTCTGCTTGTCTTACGCACACTCTGCTGTCTTACACATCACTCTTCTGTCTTACCCTCACTCTGCTGTCTTACGCACACTCTGCTGTCTTACTCTCACGTTGCGTGTCTTACTCTCACTCTGCTGTCAAATTACTCCATTCAGCCTGTCTTACCCATCACTCTGCTGTCTTACCCCTCACTACTCTGCTGTCTTACACTCATCTGCTGTCTTAATCTCAATCTGCTGTCTTACCCTCACATCTGCTGGTCTAACCTCTCAATCTGCTGTCTTCCCCCACTCTGCCTGTCTTACCCTCACTCTACTGTCTAACTCTCATTCCTGCTGTCTTACCCTCACTCTGCTGTTTACCCTCACTCTGCTGTCATACCTCACTTACTGCTGTCTTACTCTCACTCTGGCTGCTTACCATACTCTGCTGTCTTACCCTCACTCTGCTGGACCTTACGCCCACTCTGCAGTCTTACTCTCCACCGCCTGTCTTAACCCTCACTCTGCTGTCCTTACTCTCATTCGTGCTGTCTTACCCTCACTCTGCTGTCTTAACCCTCACTCTGCTCTCTACCCTCACACTGTCTGTCCTTACCTCACTCTGCTGTCTTACTCCTCACTCAGCTGTCTTACTCTCATTTCTGCTGTCTTACCCCTCACTCTGCTGTTCTAACCTCACTCTGCTGTCTTAACCCTCACTCTGCAGTCTAACCATCCCACCTGCTGTCTTACTCTCAGACTCTGCTGTCTTACCCTCCTCATCTGTCTTACCTTCACTCTGCTGTCTTACTCTCATTCTGCGTCCTTACCTCCTCTGGCAGTCTACCCTCACTCTGCAGTCTTACCCTCAACCTGCTGTCTTGAACTCTCATTCCGGCTGTCTACCCTCACTCTGCTGTCTTACCCTCACTCTGCTCTCTTACCCTCACTCTGCTGTCTTACCCTCACTCTGCTGTCTTACTCTCACTCTGCTGTCTTACTCACATTCTGCTGTCTTACCTCACTCTGCTGTCTAACCCTCCCTCTGCTGTTCTTACCCTCACCTGCTGTCAAACCCTCCTCAACTGTCTACCCATTTCTGCTGTCTTTACCACACTTGCAGATATTACCCTCACCTGCTGTCTTACCCTTCACTCTGCTGTCTTAACATTCCCACTGCGTCTTACCCACACTCTGCGTGTCTTACCTCACTCTGCGTCTTACGCTCACTCTGCTGTCCATACTCTCACACTGCTTGTCATACCCTCACTCTGCTTTCTACTCTCATTCGGCTGTCTTACCCTCAATCTGCTGTCTACCCTCACTCTGCTCTCTTACCCTCACTCGGCTGTCTTTTACCCCTCAATCTGCTGTCTTACTCTCACTCTGCTGACTTACCCTCATTCTGCTGTCTACCCTCACTCTCTGCTTTCCCTCTTCATTCTCTGCTTACCCTCACTCTGCTGTCTAACCCACTCTTTTCCCCCTTGCTGTCTTACCCTCACTGCTGCTTACCTCACTCTACCTCCTTGTGTCTTACTCCTCACTCTGCTGTCTTACCCTCACTGCTGTCTTACCCCACTCTGCTGTCTTACCTCACTCTCTTTGCTGTCCTTCTCTCACTCTGCTTTTCTTACTCTGCTCACTCCTGCGTTTACCTCCTCTGCTTGTTTACCCTCACTCTGCCTTTTTCTTACACTCCACCTGCTGTTTACCCTCCTCTGCCTGTCTTCCTACCTCACTGCGCTTCTCACCTCCTTTCCACTCTGCTGTCTTAAAAAAAAAAAAAAAAAAAAAAAAAAAAAAAAAAAAAAAAAAAAAAAAAAAAAAAAAAAAAAAAAAAAAAAAAAAAAAAAAAAAAAAAAAAAAAAAAAAAAAAAAAAAAAAAAAAAAAAAAAAAAAAAAAAAAAAAAAAAAAAAAAAAAAAAAAAAAAAAAAAAAAAAAAAAAAAAAAAAAAAAAAAAAAAAAAAAAAAAAAAAAAAAAAAAAAAAAAAAAAAAAAAAAAAAAAAAAAAAAAAAAAAAAAAAAAAAAAAAAAAAAAAAAAAAAAAAAAAAAAAAAAAAAAAAAAAAAAAAAAAAAAAAAAAAAAAAAAAAAAAAAAAAAAAAAAAAAAAAAAAAAAAAAAAAAAAAAAAAAAAAAAAAAAAAAAAAAAAAAAAAAAAAAAAAAAAAAAAAAAAAAAAAAAAAAAAAAAAAAAAAAAAAAAAAAAAAAAAAAAAAAAAAAAAAAAAAAAAAAAAAAAAAAAAAAAAAAAAAAAAAAAAAAAAAAAAAAAAAAAAAAAAAAAAAAAAAAAAAAAAAAAAAAAAAAAAAAAAAAAAAAAAAAAAAAAAAAAAAAAAAAAAAAAAAAAAAAAAAAAAAAAAAAAAAAAAAAAAAAAAAAAAAAAAAAAAAAAAAAAAAAAAAACCTCACCCTCACTCTGCTGTCTTACTCCTCACTCTGCTGTCTTACCCTCACTCTTCTGTCTTACTCTCACTCTGCTGTCTTACTCTCATTCTCTGTCTTACCCTCACCCTCTGCTGTCTTACCCTCACTCTGCTGTCTTACCCTCACTCTGCTGTCTTACTCTCACTCTGCTGTCTTACTCTCATCTGCTGTCTTACCCTCACTCTGCTGTCTTACTCTCATTCTGCTGTCTTACCCTCACTCTGCTGTCTACCCTCATCTGCTGTCTTACCCTCACTCTGCTGTCTTACTCTCACTCTGCTGTCTTACCCTCACTCTGCTGTCTTACTCTCATTCTGCTGTCTTACCCTCACTCTGCTGTCTTACCCTCACTCTGCTGTCTCTTCTCACTCTGCTGTCTTACTCTCACTCGCTGTCTTACTCTCACTCTGCTGTCTTACTCCATTCTGCTGTCTTACCCTCACTCTGCTATCTTACTCTCACTCTGCTGTCTTACCCTCACTCTGCTGTCTTACCCTCCCTCTGCTGTCTTACCCTCACTCTGCTGTCTTATTCTCATCTGCTGTCTTACTCTCACTCTGCTGTCTTACCTCACTCTGCTGTCTTACTTTCATTCTGCTGTCTTACCACTCTGCTGTCTTAACCCTCACTCTGCTGTCTTACACTATCCTCCCTGCTGTCTTACCCCTCACTCTACTGTCTTACCCTCACTTTTCTTTCTTAACCTCATTCTGCTGTCTTATCCTCACTCTGCTTCTTACCCTCAATCTGCTGTTTACCCTCACTCTGCTGTCTTACTCAAATCTGCTGTCTTACCCTCACTCTGCTTGTTTCCCTCACTCTGCTGTCTTACCCTCACTCTGCAGTCTTACCCTCTCTCTGCTGTCTTACCCTCACTCTGCTGTCTTACCCTCACTCTGCTTGTTTACCCTCACTCTGCTGTCTTACTCTCACTCTGCAGTCCTACCCTCACTCTGCTGTCTTACCTTCACTTTGCTATCGTACCCTCACTCTGCTGTCTTACCCTCACTCTGCTGTCTCATTCTCACTCTGCTGTCTTACTCTCACTCTGCTGTCTTACGCTCACTCTGATGTCTTTCATTCTGCTGTTTTACCCTCACTCTGCTGTCTTACCCTCACTCTGCTGTCTTACCCTCACTCTGCTGTCTTACTCTCACTCTGCTGTCTTACCCTCACTCTGCTGTGTTACTCTCACTCTGCTGTCTTACTCTCATTCTGCTGTCTTACCCTCACTCTGCTGTCTTACCCTCACTCTGCTGTCTTACCCTCACTCTGCTGTCTTACTGTCACTCTGCTGTCTTACCCTCACTCTGCTGTCTTACCCTCACTCTGCTGTCTTACGCTCACTCTGCTGTCTTACGCTCACTCTGCTGTCTTACTCTCACTCTGCTGTCTTACCCTCACTCTGCTGTCTTACGCTCACTCTGCTGTCTTACTCTCACTCTGCTGTCTTACTCTCACTCTGCTGTCTTACCCTCACTCTGCTGTCTTACCCTCACTCTGCTGTCTTACTCTCACTCTGCTGTCTTACTCTCAATCTGCTGTCTTACCCTCACTCTGCTGTCTAACCCTCACTCTGCTGTCTTACCCTCACTCTGCTGTCTTACCCTCAATCACTTTTTACGCTCACTGTGTCTTACTCTCATTCTGCTGTCTTACCCTCACTCTGCTGTCTTACCCTCACTCTGCTGTCTTACCCTCACTCTGCTGTCTTACCCTCACTCTGCTGTCTTACTCTCACTCTGCTGTCTTACCCTCACTCTGCTGTCTTACCCTCACTCTGCTGTCTTACTCTCACTCTGCTGTCTTACTCTCAATCTGCTGTCTTACCCTCACTCTGCTGTCTAACCCTCACTCTGCTGTCTTACCCTCACTCTGCTGTCTTACCCTCACTCTGCTGTCTTACGCTCACTCTGATGTCTTACTCTCATTCTGCTGTCTTACTCTCACTCTGCTGTCTTACTCTCATTCTGCTGTCTTACTCTCATTCTGCTGTCTTACCCTCACTCTGCTGACTTACCCTCACTCTGCTGTCTTACCCTCACTCTGCTGTCTTACCCTCACTCTGCTGTCTTACTCTCACTCTGCTGTCTTACTCTCATTCTGCTGTCTTACCCTCACTCTGCTGTCTTACCCTCACTCTGCTGTCTTACCCTCACTCTGCTGTCTTACCCTCACTCTGCTGTCTTACTCTCATTCTGCTGTCTTACCCTCACTCTGCTGTCTTGCCCTCACTCTGCTGTCTTACCCTCACTCTGCTGTCTTACTCTCACTCTGCTGTCTTACCCTCAATCTGCTGTCTTACCCTCACTCTGCTGTCTTACGCTCACTCTGCTGTCTTACTCTCACTCTGCTGTCTTACTCTCACTCTGCTGTCTTACTCTCATTCTGCTGTCTTACCCTCACTCTGCTGTCTTACCCTCACTCTGCTGTCTTACCCTCACTCTGCTGTCTTACCCTCACTCTGCTGTCTTACTCTCACTCTGCTGTCTTACTCTCATTCTGCTGTCTTACCCTCACTCTGCTGTCTAACCCTCACTCTGCTGTCTTACCCTCACTCTGCTGTCTTACCCTCACTCTGCTGTCTTACTCTCACTCTGCTGTCTTACCCTCACTCTTCTGTCTTACTCTCACTCTGCTGTCTTACTCTCATTCTGCTGTCTTACCCTCACTCTGCTGTCTTACCCTCACTCTGCTGTCTTACCCTCACTCTGCTGTCTTACTCTCACTCTGCTGTCTTACTCTCATTCTGCTGTCTTACCCTCACTCTGCTGTCTTACTCTCATTCTGCTGTCTTACCCTCACTCTGCTGTCTGACTCTCATTCTGCTGTCTTACCCTCACTCTGCTGTCTTACTCTCACTCTGCTGTCTTACCCTCACTCTGCTGTCTTACTCTCATTCTGCTGTCTTACCCTCCCTCTGCTGTCTTACCCTCACTCTGCTGTCTCATTCTCACTCTGCTGTCTTACTCTCACTCTGCTGTCTTACTCTCACTCTGCTGTCTTACTCTCATTCTGCTGTCTTACCCTCACTCTGCTGTCTTACTCTCACTCTGCTGTCTTACCCTCACTCTGCTGTCTTGCCCTCCCTCTGCTGTCTTACCCTCACTCTGCTGTCTTATTCTCATTCTGCTGTCTTACTCTCACTCTACTGTCTTACTCTCACTCTGCTGTCTTACTTTCATTCTGCTGTCTTACACTCTGCTGTCTTACACTCACTCTGCTGGTCTTACACTCACTCTGCTGTCTTACCCTCACTCTACTGTCTTACCCTCACTTTTCTTTCTTAATCCTCATTCTGCTGTCTTATCCTCACTCTGCTTTCTTACCCTCAATCTGCTGTTTTACCCTCACTCTGCTGTCTTACACTTACTCTGCTGTCTTACCCTCACTCTGCTTGTTTGCCCTCACTCTGCTGTCTTACCCTCACTCTGCAGTCTTACCCTCTCTCTGCTGTCTTACCCTCACTCTGCTGTCTTACCCTCACTCTGCTTGTTTACCCTCACTCTGCTGTCTTACCCTCACTCTGCTTGTTTACCCTCACTCTGCTGTCTTACTCTCACTCTGCAGTCCTACCCTCACTCTGCTGTCGTACCTTCACTTTGCTATCGTACCCTCACTCTGCTGTCTTACCCTCACTCTGCTGTCTTACTCTCACTCTGTTGTCTTACCCTCACTCTGCTGTCATCACTGTCACTCTGCTGTTATCAATCTAAACCACTGTTCTCTCTGCCCCCACCCTTCCACATCACAAACTCCACTCCTACAGCAGCCCCCTATGGGCACTCTGCCGCCACCCTCCCCATCACAAACCCCACCCAAACTGCGACAACCTCAATGTAACTCCCAGTCTAAGCCGAAACCCACGCTGTGTTCCCTCTCGCCCCACCTCACACATCACAAACCCCACCCTTACAACTGCTCCCCATAGGCACTCTGCCCTCACAACCTTCACAAACCCCAACCACACTGCAAACCCCCATAGGCCCCCTCCAGGGCTCCCGCTCCCCCAACCCCAATATTTTCCCAGGACCACCGTGATAGATAAGAGGTTGAAGGTGTGGTACACGTACGCAGAGGTGGCACGAAGAGCACAATAGTGCAGAGCAAAGTTACTGGTTATGGGTGATTTCAACCATAGGGAGACCGATTGGGAAAACCTGGAGCCTCACTGGGGTCCTGATACATGGAGAGCCAAGATGATGGATGTGGTACTGAGAAAACCTCATGCATCAACACGTCAGGGACACTACCAGAGAGAGAGGGGAAGATGAACCAGCAAGACTGGACTTTGTGTTCACCCTGAGCAGTTCAGACATTAGGGACATCACATATGAGAGGCCTCTTGGAGCAAGCGATCACGTGGTTCTGAGTTTTGATTACATACAGCCGCAAGTGGAGAGGGTAACAAGAGTAGATTGGGAAAAGCCATACTACAAAAGGGGGTACACAGGTATGAGGAACTTCCTGCGTGAGGTTCAGTGAGACAGAGAGCTGGTAGGAAAGTCAGTGAACGAAATGATGGAATATGTAACAACAAAATAGAAGGAGGCAGAGGAAAGGTTTGTTCCAAAGGGCAACAAAATTAATGGGAAGACCAAAGTGAGTCCTTGGTTTACCCGAAAGTGTAGGGAGGCAAAAACTAAGTGCATTAGAGAATGGAAGAGGTACAGAAGGCAAAGGACCCAGGAAAATAAGGAGATCAGTCGAAGAGCCAGAAACGAGTATGCACAAATAAGGAGGGAGACGCAACGACAGTATGAAAACGACATAGCATCAAAAGTCAAGTCCGACCCAAAACTGCTGTATAGCCACACTAGGAGAAAGACAACAGTCAAAGACCAGGTGATCAGACTGAGGAAAGAAGTTGGGGAACTCACACGAAACGATCAAGAGATATGTGATGAGCTCAACAAGAGATTTAAGGAAGTATTCACAGTGGAGACAGGAAGGGCTCTGAGAAGACAGGACAGATGGAGACACCAACAGGGAATACCCAACAAGTGCTGGATGACATACACACAACTGAGGAGGTGAAGAAGCAGCTAAGTGACCTTGATACGTCAAAGGCAATGGGACCGGACAACATCTCCCCGTGGGTCCTTAGAGAGAGAGGAGAAATGCTGTGTGTCCCATTAACCGCAATCTTCAACACATCCCTTGAAATTGGGCAACTACCTGAGGTATGGAAGACATAAGAATATAAGAAAGAAGGGACACTGGAATAGGCCTACTGTTGCGATAGCTGTGAGCACGAAGAAGGGACATTTCATGCAGACGTTATTTGGACACCCTTCTTCGTGCTCACAGCTATCGCAACAGACACAACTTCCTACAAGATTGCCTGGCAGAGAAGGTGCTCCCTAAGTCTACTCCTGCACAACTCTCCAACTCCAAGCACCCCTTCTCTCCAGCTACCCAAGCTTACTTAACTGAATGTGCCGAAGAACTTTCTAACATCGCTAAGGAAACCTTTGAAACTGCAAGGAATATGAGGGCCAATCTTCAGATTGACCAACACACTGCTGAGCATATTCTCAGCACAGTCACCACAGCTAACCTCCAATAGAAGATCAAACTCAGTCGCAAACTTCAGTACGTCTGCACTAACAGTCGATGGAAGGAAATGGGACGCGAATCCCTGATAAACAACTTATCGTCACGCACCTTAACCGACTACGAGAAACAAGCACGATGATGAAAGTGTTTTCTTTTTGGGGATTTTCTTTCTTTTTGGGACACCCTGCCTCGGTGGGAGACGGGCGACTTGTTATATATATATATATATATATTATATATATATATATATATATATATATATATAATATATAATATATATATATATATATATAAATATATATATATATAAAAATATGCATATGCAAGGAATTCGCAAGAGCAGGGGAAATATACACAAACACTTATCTCTGGCTGAAGGAGATTCGAACCTACGAACCTTGGAACAAGGTACGCAGTGCTATACCAATCTACCCACACTGGGCAATAC
This sequence comes from Cherax quadricarinatus, assembly GCF_026875155.1. Classification (NCBI taxonomy): domain Eukaryota; kingdom Metazoa; phylum Arthropoda; class Malacostraca; order Decapoda; family Parastacidae; genus Cherax; species Cherax quadricarinatus. Next base: position 18,146,880 of record NC_069492.1, on the reverse strand, counting down.
CTTGGCGTGCAACTTGTAAATTTCGCCTGCTCTTGCGAATTCCTTGCATTGTTAAAATTTCTAGTAAGACTGATGCATGCAGGGGATGAGATGAAAAGCTACAAGCCTTCTTTCCCGAAAAAACGGCTGCCTTGGTCAACTGTGGAATTGCACGCCAAGGTATTGTCCCCGTGGGGTAATTGGTACAGACTGTGTACCTTGTTCCAAGGTTCCAAGGTTCCAAGGTTCCAAGATTCCAAGGTTCCAAGGCTCGTAGGTTTGAGTCTCCTTCAGCCATATATATATATATATATATATATATATATATATATATATATATATATATATATATATATATATATATATATATATTATATATATATATATATATACATATATATATATATATATATATATATATATATATATATATATATATATATATATATATATATATATATATATATATATATATATATATGATGGGGTCCACCTCTGGTGTAAATTGTGGGACCCATTGCCTCGGAGAAGTGCATAAAAAGACTTCAAGGAAGAATATTTGGATTTGGATTTCTTCCTGAAGCCGTTTGAATATTCCACTTCCCCTACCACCCCATCTTTTAGTATATTTTTTTTTTTTGCCAATAGGAATATTTTATTACATAATATGGTACAGAAGATTTAAGAGATACATTGTTGATATAAAGGTGGCATATACGGTACATGTTGTTACGTGTGTATCACCGATTATAAGGCGAAAATCTCATCCAGCTCCTCAGAGCTGGGGCGTGTGCCCAAAATACAGCAGGCATTACCCCTCTGAACAGCCGCACTGAGCCGCTGGAACAGAAAACTAGCTGCCCTGGGATCCCTAGTTACCCTGATGAGTCTTTTTTCCCAGCTCCTTAAGGAATTTAGATGCACTCTTTTCCCCATGAGCCAAGGGTCTCTGAGCCTATGGGAACAAACATATAATGATGGGCAAGTTCTCCATATTTTCTAGACTTTTGGGACTCCCTGAAGCTGGCAGCTGCCCTCCTTCCTCCCTGGTTATTGGAGATAGGTATCAGCCAAGGTAGATGCACATGTATAGTCCCACACCACCTGCTCCCATCTGTCCAGGCTTGAAGGGTGATACCATCTGGACGCTTCTGGCTGCCATCAGATCTGCATAGTTGGGGTGGCTCCCTTACTGCTGGGCATCCAGCTGTTGTGAGGCTCCTCTTGATAATGTTATTAACCTCCTCATGTCTTGCAATCTTTCCCTCGGATTTACGGCACACAAGACCATGGTACCCGAATCGGTCTGCTGCTTCACTGCCACAAATACACCTGTGTTCGGCGAGAATAGGGGCGGCAAGTCGAAGGGCAACACCGATGCGGATGGTCTGTGGGTCGAGACGTGTGCCAAGGCTGGAGTTGGGAACAGCCAACAGAAAATCCCCAGCATGAGGGGCTCTCACTGCCAGGAGGCGGGCTCTATCCTTCCCTGACACACTCTGAAGCATTGTTGAGGCAATATTTTCCACTATTGGACCATCCCAGTGCGATTGTTTGTAGTTGTTGGGGGGAGTAGGTCTGGCTCCAGAGCCCGTTAGATTATCCCAGATCATTGCTCCGTCAATGAATTTTTGGTCCTGGACTCCTACCTTGTCCCTAAGATGTTCAGGGAGAATCGCTGCTACAAGCTCTCTGGATGCAATACACGAGGACAGAAAAGCAGGTAACGCAATCTGTGATGACTTGCGGACACCAATGCCTCCTAGTCTGACTGGAAGTGTAGCTTGGTTCCACTGCCCGTCTTCTAGAGTAAGGTTAAGTACTTTCGTAAAAATCTGCCTCAGAATACTGTCATATTCGTGCAGTATAGGGTTATCATATGAAGGTGCACATCTTAGAAATATGTCAACCTGGCAGACTCAAGCACTTTGTGAGAAGGTACAAGGCATCGTGGGTGTCCAGATTGCCTATTCGTTGTTCCATTCTCCTTAACTCTTCCAATTTCTTAATATATATATATATATATATATATATATATTTATATATATATATATATAAATATATATATATATATATATATATTACTGTAGTACACTATGTTGTGTTGTACAGTGATGTGTACATGTTGTCTGGGCTATTCTGGGTTGCTAACTCTCAGTGGGTTATTCTGGGTTACTAACTCTCAGTGGGTTATTCTTGGTTACTAACTCTCAGAGGGTTATTCTGGGTTACTAACTCTCATTGGGTTATTCTGGGTTACTAACTCTCAGTGGGTTATTCTGGGTTACTAACTCTCAGTGGATTATTCTGGGTTATTAACTCTCAGTGGGTTATTCTGGGTTACTAACTCTCATTGGGTTATTCTGGGTTACTAACTCTCTGTGGGTTTCTGGGTTACTAACTCTCATTGGGTTATTCTGGGTTACTAACTCTCTGTGGGTTATCCTGGGTTACTAACTCTCAGTGGGTTATTCTGGGTTATTAACTCTCAGTGGGTTATCCTGGGTTACTAGCTCTCAGTGGGTTATTCTGGGTTACTAACTTTCAGTGGGTTATTCTGGGTTACTAACTCCCAGTGGGATATTCTGGGTTACTAACTCTCAGTGGGTTATTCTGGGTTACTAACTCTCAGTGGGTTATTCTGGGTTACTAGCTCTCAGTGGGTTATTCTGGGTTACTAACTTTCAGTCGGTTATTCTGGGTTACTAACTCCCAGTGGGTTATCCTGGGTTACTAACTCTCAGTGGGTTATTCTGGGTTACTAACTCTCAGTGGGTTATTGTGGGTTACTAACTCTCAGTGGGTTATTCTGGGTTACTAGCTCTCAGTGAGTTATTCTGGGTTACTAACTCCCAATGGTTTATCCTGGGTTACTAACTCTCAGTAGGTTATTCTGGGTTACTAACTCTCAGTGGGTTATTCTGGGTTACTAACTCTCAGTGGGTTATCCTGTGTTACTAACTCTCAGTGGGTTATCCTGTGTTACTAATTCTCAGTGGGTTTGTCTGTGTTACTAACTCTCAATGGGTTATCCTGGGTTACTAACTCTCAGTGGGTTTTTCTGGGTTACTCTCTCATATAGATAATGTAAGTCTTAATCTGGTAATTTTATATTTTCGCCAGAAGTTGACATATCTATCCATTTCTTGCAATATTGCCTAAGTGATGGTGAATGTGTTTCTTTAATTGGCTTATGAACATAAGCTTGATATTTCCGTATTGTTCCTGCAAAATAATGTATTTGTTTTTCTTGTTCTAGAATAATATTATTGCATATAATGCTTGTTTCAAACTTTTCCCTTTAACATTGCTGTTATTCCCTCATTATTCCGTTATCTTCCTCTTTTTTCATCTTCGTCTACTCCCTTCATCTTCACTCCTCTCATCACTTTCGCTCTTTATTCATCTTCATCACTATTGTGTCTTACCTAAGTTTACTTTCATCTCGGTAACCCTTTTATCATCTCCCTCATTATCTATTACCACACCAGTGCCATATCCTATATTCCTTAAAATAACAAATTTATATGAAAATGGTGAAAAGAATTAAAACATTTATAGTAGTGTAATGTACGTGAAAAAGTTTGAACCTAAAAGTTATGGTCAGTAAATATGTAAACAGAAACAAAGCGTGTACAAGGTGAGATCTCTTGATAATTCCCACTAACAAGCTGGATCACTGGTGAAGTCTATTACAAGTTTACTGGTGCCATGAACCAGTCTATTGGTCATAACTCGACACTTAGGTATATATGCGTTGTAAAACCTTCGTTATCCAGGAAGATTCGTAGCCTAATAGTGAGATCGGCAGAAGGTGTTGTTAAGGTCCCCAAGTCCAGCTCATCTACTGCGGTGTCTTCTTTTTTGTGTTGGAAAATGCAGATACCTCCATTAATCACGAGTACTATTTTTCCTACTTTAATATTCATATCAGTTGCAAGAAAAATAGGATAAAGAAAATAGGAGAGTGTACTAATAGCAGTAATAAAGATAAGGTTTGAGGTTATTTTAGGCTCTCAGGATCCAGCCTCCCATGACTGATAGTCAGGATCCAGCCTCTCATAAGTGATAGTCAGGATCCAGCATCCCATGAGTGATAGTCAGGATCCAGCCTCCCATGAGTGACAGTCAGGATCCAGCCTCCCATGAGTGATAGTCAGGATCCAGCCTCCCATGACTGATAGTCAGGATCCAGCCTCCCATGAGTGATAGTCAGGATCCAGCCTCCCATGAGTGACAGTCAGGATCCAGCCTCCCATGAGTGATAGTCAGGATCCAGCCTCCCATGAGTGATAGTCAGGATCCAGCCTCCCATGAGTGACAGTCAGGATCCAGCCTCCCATGAGTGATAGTCAGAATCCAGCCTCCCATATGTGATAGTCAGGATCCAGCCTCCCATGAGTGATAGTCAGGATCCAGCCTCCCATGAGTGATAGGATCCAGCCTCCTATGAGTGATAGTCAGGATCCAGCCTCCCATGAGTGATAGTCAGGATCCAGCCTCCCATGATTGGTAGTAATTTCACCCTCCGTTTGTTCAACTAAATCCTGTTGTTCATCTTATATCTTCACTTGTTATTCATCTTACATCACCTGTTGTTCATCTTACATTACCTGTTGTTCATCTTACATCACCTGTTGCTCATCTTATATCTTCACCTGTTGTTCATCTTACATCACCTGTTGTTCATCTTACATCACCTGTTGTTCATCTTCACCTGTTGTTCATCTTTTATTTTCACCTGTTCTTCAACTTACGTCTCCACCTGTTGTTCATCTTACATCACCTGTTGTTCATCTTACATTACCTGTTGTTCATCTTACATCTTCACCTGTTGTTCATCTTACATTACCTGCTGTTCATCTTACATCTTCACCTGTTGTTCATCTTACATCAACTGTTGTTCATCTTACATCAACTGTTGTCCATCTTACATCGCCTATTGTTCATTTTACATCACCTGTTGTTCATCTTCACCTGTTCTTACTTTTCACTGTTTCTTTTCTATTTACATCAGTTCACTTCACATGTTAGGTTATTCACATTTCTTTGTATTTTATTTTGAACTTGCCAAGTTACGTTCCACTTTAAACTTTATCAACTCGTGTTTTACATTCCTTACAGTTTTATTAACTCGTGTTTGTCGTGCAAAACTTTAATGAATAATTTTTCTCTCTTTGAGAATATTTGCCATGTCATACAATTGCTCTGTATAGAGCTTTATCAAGTCTAGTTTCGCTCTATTACGAGATTTAAGTCTTGTATCGCTTCCTATAGAGATTAATGTATTCATGTTTTCCTCTGTATAGAGTTTTATCAAGTAATGTTTCGCTATGTGTACAGCTCTATCAATATATGTTCAGCTCTATGAAGATTTCTCGGTGTTTCGCGTATTATGACTTTATTAAGTAACCTTTTCTCTATGAAGAGCTTTATCAAGTGTTTTGTAGTTTGTAGAGACTTAACATGTTTCACTTTCTATACCTTTATTGATTTTTATTATTGAAACATTTTTTTAAAAAAAAAAATTCTATAAAAGTTTACTATGTTTTTGTTTAGTCTTTACAATCCTTGTTAACAACGTTTTTGCTCACTATATTGATTCATAATTATTTCGTCTAATAATGTCACCGATGGAACTGGTGTAATATACTGCACTTGATAAATTCCCAGTTTCACCACTCTGGGATCAAGAAGTCCTTCGCTAGGAGTCAGACAGCCTCATAGAGGTACAAAAAGCCAGCACATTTTGCCTAAAGTCTGTTTAAAAAGGATAATTTAACACCATTTTTCTTACCACACAGATGATGTCCAGAAACTTGACACTATAATACATTAATAATACAATAATATGAAACTGTGAGGAGAATTAGAAAAAAATATGTAATATTAGGTGAACACATAGTGTTTGAAGTTGTAAATTACAGTACATAAATAACCCGCACAGAGAAGAGAGGAGCTTTACGACGACGTTTCGGTCGTCGTAAGATGATGCTGGTACTTGTATTGATAATGTTCAGCATTTATTCGTTCTCCATTATTTATATTTTGTAAGAAATATTGTAGAATTAATTGAGATTTAATACTTAAGGCGAATTAAAGTTAAGGTTTAAGTTTTAACTAAGAACAATCAAGGTCCAGCTGACTGATAGTTAATTAATTCTTCCAATGTTGGTATAACTCACTAAAAAACTCCACCAGTATCCTTTCACTTTCACTTCTAGTTCATCTTTCACTTTCACTTGTAGTTCATCTTTCACTTTCACTTGTAGTTCATCTTAAACTTTCACTTGTAGTTCATTTTACACTTTCACTTGTAGTTCATCTTACACTTTCACTTGTAGTTCATCTTACACTTTCACTTGTAGTTCATCTTACACTTTCACTTGTAGTTCATCTTACACTTTCACTTGTAGTTCATCTTACACTTTCACTTGTAGTTCATCTTACACATTCCGTTGTAGTTTCATCTTACTCATATACTTGTAGATCACGTATAAAATTATCTTACAATTTCACTTGTAGTTCACTAGTAGTTCACCTTACACTTTCACTTGTAGTTCATCTTACACTTTCACTTGTAGTTCATCTTACACTTTCACTTGTAGTTCATCTTACACATTCACTTGTAGTTCACTAGTAGTTCATCTTACACATTCACTTGTAGTTCACTAGTAGTTCATCTTACACTTTCACTTGTAGTTCACTAGTAGTTCATCTTACACTTTCACTTGTAGTTCATCTTACACATTCACTTGTAGTTCACTAGTATTCACTTACACTTTCACTTTGTAGTTTCACTAGTAGTTCAATCTTACACTTTCACCTTGTAGTTCATCTACACTTTCACATTGTAGTTCTATCTTACACTTTTCACTTGTATCTCATCTTACTACTTTCACTTGTAGTTTCATCTTACACTTCAGCTGTAGTTCATCTTACACTTTCACTTGTAGTTCATCTTACACTTTCACTTGTAGTTCATCTTACACTTTCACTTGTAGTTCATCTTACACTTTCACTTGTAGTTCATCTTACACTTCACTTGTAGTCACCTTTCACTTGTAGTATCCATCTTACACTTTCACTTGTATTGTCACCTTACACTTCACTTGTGTTCACCTTTCACTTGTAGTTTCCCATCTTACACTTTTCACTTGTAGTTTCCTCTTACTTTTCACTTTGTAGTTCAACTTACACTTGTATTCAACTTACACTTTCACTTGTAGTTCATCTTACACTGTTCACTGTAGATCTCACTTCACATTGAGTTCATCTTACACTTTCACTTGTAGTTCATCTTACACTTTCACGTTGTATTCATCTTACACTGAAAGTTCATCCACACTTTCACTTGTAGTTCATCCTTACACTTTCACTTGTAGCATCTTACACTTCACTTGTATTTCACCTTTCACATTGTATTCATCTTACACTTTCACTTGTAGTCCATCTACACTTTCACTTTTGTAGTTCATCTCATCACTTTCCCCCCCCCCCCCCCCCCCCCCCCCCCCCCCCCCCCCCCCCCCCCCCCCCCCCCCCCCCCCCCCCCCCCCCCCCCCCCCCCCCCCCCCCACCCCCCCCCCCCCACTTTGTGGTTCATCCTACACTTTCACATTGTAGTTCATCTACACTTTCCACTTGTAGTTCAACTTACACTTTCACTGTAGTTCAATCTTACACTTTCACTTGTAGTTCATCTTACATCTTTCACTTGGTATTCATCTTACACTTTCCACTTGTAGTTCATCTTACACTTTCACTTGTAGTTTCATCTTACACTTTCACTTGTAGTCATCTTACACTTGTATTTTCATCTTACAACTTTCACTTGTAGTTCATCTTACACTTCACTTGTATTTACATCTTACACTTCACTTGTAGATCATCTTACACTTTCACTTGTAGTTCATCTTACAACGTTCACTTGTAGTTCATCTGTACACTTTCAACTTGTAGTTTCATCTTACACTTTCACTTGATTAGTTCACTCTTTCACTTTAGTTATCTTACACTTTCACTTTAGTTCAACTTACACTTTCACTTGTAGTTCATCTTACACTTTCACTTGTAGTTCATCTTACACTTTCACTTGTAGTTCATCTTACACTTTCACTTGTAGTTCATCTTACACTTTCACTGTATCATCTTACACTTTCCCCCACTTGTAGTTCTCTTACACTTTCAGCTTGTTAGTTTCATCTAATTACACTTTCACTTGTATTCACTTACACGTTTCAAATTTGTAGTTCAATCTTACACTTCACTTGTAGTTCATCTTACACTTTCACTTGTAGTTCATTTTACACTTGTAGTTCATCTTACACTTTCACTTGTAGTTCATCTTACACTTTCACTTGTAGTTCACCTTTCACATTAGTTCATCTACACCTTTCACATTTATTCATCTTACAACTTTTCACTTGTAGTTCATCTACACTTTCACTTGTATTTCATCTTACACTTTCACCTTGTTAGTTCATCTTACAACATTCACTTGTAGTTTCTCTACACTTCACTTGTAGTTCATCATAAACACTTTCACTTTCGTTCATCTTACACTTTCGCTTATAGTTCACCATACACTTTTCACTTGCAGTACATCATACACCTTCACTTTAGTTCATCTTACACTTTCACTTGTAGTTCTTCTTAAACTTTCACTTGCAGTTCATCTTACACTTTCACTTGTAGTTCATCTTACACTTTCACTTGTAGTTCTTCTTAAACTTTCAACTTGCATTTCATCTTAAACACTTTCACTTGTAGTTCATCTTACACTTTCACTGTAGTTCCATCTTAACATTCATTGCAGTTCACCTACAATTCACTTGTAGTTTCATCTTACACTTTCACTTGTAGTTCATTTTTCACTTGTAGTTCATCTTACACTTTCACTTGTAGTTCATCTTACACTTTCACTTGTAGTTCATCTTACACTTTCACTTGTAGTTCACCTTTCACTTGTAGTTCATCTTACACTTTCACTTGTAGTTCATCTTACACTTTCACTTGTAGTTCATCTTACACTTTCACTTGTAGTTCATCTTACACTTTCCATTGTAGTTCACACCTTCACTTGTCGTTTCATCTTACACTTTCACTTGTAGTTCATCTTACACTTTCACTTGTAGTTCATCTTACACTTTCACTTGTAGTTCATCTTACACTTTCACTTGTAGTTCATCTTACACTTTCACTTGTAGTTCATCTTACACTTTCACTTGTAGTTCATCTTACACTTTCACTTGTAGTTCATCTTACACTTTCGCTTATAGTTCACCTTACACTTTCACTTGCAGTTCATCTTACACTTTCACTTGTAGTTCATCTTACACTTTCACTTGTAGTTCTTCTTAAACTTTCACTTGCAGTTCATCTTACACTTTCACTTGTAGTTCATCTTACACTTTCACTTGTAGTTCTTCTTAAACTATTCAGCTTGCAGTTCATCTTACACTTTCACTGTTGTAGTCATCTACCCTTTCACTTGTAGTTCTTTCTTAAACTTTCACTTGCAGTTCATCTTACACTTTCACTTGTAGTTCATCTTACACTTTCACTTGTAGTTCATTTTCACTTGTGCAGTTCATCTTCAACTTTCACTGTAGTTCTCTTACACTTCACTTGTATTTCATCTTAACACTTTTTCACTGTATTCAACTTACACTTTCACTTGTAGTTCATCTTAAACAACTTTCACTTTAGTCAACTTACACTTTCCTTATAGTTATAAACATCTTACACTTTCACTTGTATTCATCTTATACACTTTCACTTTGCAGTTCATCTTACACTTTCACTTTTAGTTCATCTTACACATCTCTTTTAGTTCATCTAAACTTTCACTTGTAGTTTTCTTTAAACTTTCACTGCAGTTCATTCTTACACTTTCACTTGTAGTTCATTTTCCACTATAGTTCATCTTACACTTTCACTTGAGTTCATCTACACTTTCACTTGTAGTTCATCTTACATCTATCACTTGTAGTTCATTATTCACTTGTAGTTCATCTTACTCATTCACTTGAGTTCATCTTACACTCTTCACTTTAGTTCATCTTAAACTTTCACTTGCAGTTCATCTAAACACTTTCACTTGTAGTGTCATTTTTCACTTGGTTAGTTCATCTTACACTTTCACTTGTAGTTCATCTTACACTTTCACTTGTAGTTCATCTTACACTTTCACTTGTAGTTCATTTTTCACTTGTAGTTCATCTTACACTTTCACTTGTAGTTCATCTTACACTTTCACTTGTAGTTCTTCTTAAACTTTCACTTGTAGTTCATCTTACACTTTCACTTGTATTCATCTTACACTTTCACTTGTGATCATCTTACACTTTCACTTGGAGTATTCATCTTACACTTTCATTGTAGTTCATCTTACACTTTTCACTTGTAGTTCATCATACACTTTCACGTTGTAGTCCAACCTTACACTTTCACCTTGTAGTTCAACTTACACTTTCACTTGACGTTCATCTTACACTCACTTGGCAGTTCATCTTACACTTTCCACTTGTAGATTCATCTTACCCTTTCACTTGTAGTTTATCTTACACTTTCACTGTAGTTTCATCATTCAAACATCACTTGTAGTTCATCTTAACACTTTCACTATGTAGTTCATCTACACTTTCACCTTGTAGTTTCATCTTACACTCTCACTTGTAGTCCCTCTTACACATTCACTTGTAGTTCATCTACACTTTCACTGTAGTTCATCTTACACTTTCACTGTATTTTCATCACACACTTTGACTTGTAGTTTTTTAAAACACCACAGCCATCATAACTACCACTATACCATAAACCCCCCACTGCAAACCAAACCACTAATATGCCCAAAACTACACACTACCCCAACCCAACTACCATCACCACTACACCATCACCATAGTACCATCATCACTACTACCATCACCACCACTATAATCCTCACCACAAAACCATCCCCAATACTACCATCACCCCCTACACCATCCCACTACTACCACACCACTACTACACCCCAAATACTCCCATCATCACAATACCATCCCCCCATTACAATCCCCCCCCAAAAACCCTTCACCCTAAACCATCACCACTACTACCAAATCACCACTACTACCTCACCACTACTACCATCACCCCACTACCATCCCACCAACAAAACCATCACCACCACTACCCACCCACAATGCCAGCCCACCACTACCATCACCCTACTAATTCACCACCGTTACTGTCAACACCACTACCAAACTCCACCACTACCTCACCATATTTTCCATCACCACTACTACCACAACACTACTACAATCACCACTACTACAATCCCCTTTCCATTTTGCCATCACCCTACTACCATCACCCTACAAAACCCACCCCTCTACACCATCAACACTAAACCATCACTACACTACCATCACTACCAATACCCTCCCATCACTACCATTACCACTACTACCATCACCACTAATACCGCACTACCAACCATCCCCCACTCTACATCACCACAAAAACCATAAAACCGAAATACCGTCACTACCACTACATCACCAATACTACTTTTACCACTACCCCCAAAAATCACTACGAAATCAACACTCTATCCCCACACTACCAACGCCAAACACTAACCCACTACCCCCATGACAACCACTACCATCACAAAAATTAACCATCACCAATACACCATCAAACCCCATTACCGTCACCACCAAAAACCTTACCACTACCCCTTACCACCACACAATCAAGGCTACTACCACCCACCACCATTACCATCACCACCATCCCACTCCACCCAAAACCCCACCCCACTACAATCACCAACTACTACCACACCACCACTCCCAAAATCACCACTACTACCACCACAACTACTCCCATACCACTACTCCCAAAATCAACACTACTCCCACCCCCACGCCATAACAAAACTACCATCACCATATTTTTCCATCACCACTATTTTCCATCACCACAACTACCACACCATCACTTTCCCCATCACCACTAACTCCCATCATCACTACTACCCATCACCACTCCTACCATCACCACTACTACTATCACCACCAAAAACCACATCACTACTACCACCCCACCAATAAATCCCCACCAAAACCCTTTCACCATTACAACCATCACCACTATACCATCACCACACACCTTCACCTTTACTCCCAAACACCCCACATACCATCCACCACACTACCATCACCACCACTACCTCACCACTACTACCATCACCACCACTACCATCACCACACAAAATATCACCACCGCTACTGTCAACACACTAAAAACCCGCCACTACCATCACCACACACCCCACCACTATTTCCATCAACATACTACCATCACCACTACTTCATCACCCACCACTGACTCCCACTACTACCAAAACCACTACTACCAACACCATTACTACCACACCACACTACCATCAACACTCTACCGCACTATACAACCACACCCCCAAAAAACCCAAACCCCACAAAACCACACCCAATACTACCATCACCACTATTTACCGTCACTACCCAAACCACACCAAAACTATCTCCCCAAAAAAACCCCATCACCGCACACCGCACACACTACCATCCCACTACTACCAATACCAACTACTTCACCACTACTACCCTCACAACTGCTATAAAATCCCATACACCATCACCACACATCATCACCACTACCTCCAATACCACATTACCACACCCACCACACCAAACCACTACAAACCATCACCACGCTATCATCACCAATACTACCAATTCAATACTAAAATCACCACTAAACCACACCACTACTACCAATACCACTTCTACCATCAACCCCTAAAAACCATCACCACTACTACCATCACCACTACTCCCCATCACTAAACACCATCACCGAAATACCACACCCACATACCACCATCACTACACCATCACTTCCACTATAACCCCCCACACTACCTCACCACACAACCATCACCAATCAAACAATCCCCACTCTACCATCACCAAAAAATTAACCATCAACACTGCACCACACCATACTACAATCTCCCCCCCACCGTTAACACACTACCCACCCATTCCCATCACCACCACTTCCATCCCCACACTCCACACCACTCTTCCACACCACTTCACCATCACCACTACACCATCCCCCACTACATCATCACCATTTTACTACCTTTACCACTTTTACCATCACCACTACACCATCCCACCACTGCCATCACCCCCCACTTCCATCACCACTTTCAAACCGTTACCATACTACCACACCACTACAACCATCACCCACCACAAAACCCATCAAAATTACTACCATCACACTACACCATCACCACTACTACTTTTTACACCATAAACCACACTACACCATAAACCAACTACCACACCACACACCATCACGACCACTACCATCACCCCCACACACACTACTACTACCACAACACTACACCATCACCACCACACCATCACTACCACTTACACACCACTACTACCACCAACAACTTCTAAACCACCTCACACAAACCATACTACAACTACCACACCAAATACCCACACCACCACACTATCCCCAAAACCACACCATTACCACCACTTCCCATCACCACTGCTACCACAAACACGACTAAAAACTATCATCACCAACAATACCATCACCATCACTACCACCCCAAATAAAAACCATACAACAAATACCTCACTACCACTATCATCACCACACTACACACCACAATGCCATCACCGTTACTACCCCCCACTACTACACCACCCCCACTACTACCATCACCACTACTACCACACACTACACCAATACCAACAAACAACAAAACCCACTACTACCCTCACCACTGCTACAATACCAGGGCTGAATCACCATACTATATCACCATACAAAACCATCCCCACACTACCAATACCACTACTACTATCCCCACTAAAAACCATCACCACTACTACCATCACCCTACTACCACACCACTACTACCATCACCACTACTACCATCACCACAGTACCATCACACTACTGCCATCACAACCACTAAACCCCCACCACAACCACACCACTTCAACCCCATCCCCAAATACTACTACACCACTACTACCATCCCCAGACTACCATCAACACTGCTACCCCACCAGACACCATCCCCAAACCACTACCGTTACTACACTACCATCACCACCACTACCATCCCACCCACCATCACCAAAAACTTCCACACCACTACCTACCATCACCACACTCCCATCACCACTTCTACCAACACCATATCCCATCTAAATATTTTACCACCAACACTACCTACCAAACCACTATTACCAAAAATTACCCACTACAAAACCATCACCACTTTTACCATCACCACTCACCATCACCACACTTACACACCACCACTTCCACACCACTTCTACCGTCACCACTACTACCATCACCATACTAACCAAACCACCCAAAACCCATAAACCACAACTCCCCAACACCACTACTTCCATCACCACCACTACATCACCACTACGCCAATCCCCCATCACACAACACCACACTACCAAGCAAACTACCATCACAACTACATTATTACTACCACTACCACCATCACTCACCATCACCACACTACCATCACCACTACTACCATCACGACCACAAAACCATAAAACCACACTATCATCACCATACTACCATCACCACTACTACATCACCACCCCTACCATCACCACCACTTCTCAACCTACTACACCATCACACAACTACCATCACCATTTCTACCATCCCACCACTACCAACACCACTACTACCATCACCACACCCCCCACTTCCACCACTACCACACCACCAATTCCATCACCTCACCCATCACCCCCTATACCACACTACCACAACCACCCCACATTTACCATCACCCCTACCCATCCCCAATTTAACCACCCCACCACACCATCACCCCCCACTTGCACACCATGCTAAACACCCCTACTACTACCACACCACAAAACTACCATATACTACGCCATCACAACTACTCCCATCACCACCCTACCATCCCCCCACCAATTACTTTCACCACTACTAACCATCACCACTACTACCATCACCACTTCTCCCATCACCACTACTACCATCACCACATCATTTTACCTCCACTACGATCGCCATCACAACTCACACTACTTCCTCACCACCACACTATCCCCCACTAAACCCCCCCCACTAACCGTCACCACTACTACCATCACACTACTATGACCAAAATACTCCCCATCACACCACACCATCACCATTATACCAATCCCTCTAATACCATCACAACTACACCATCGCTACAACTACCATCACCACTACACCACCTACCATTTTCCATCACCACACTACAATCACCACACTACCATACTACTACAAACCACACTCCATACCAAAACCCCCTACACCATGTTGCAACCCCCTGAATTTTTCAATGATTTTTTAATGTATATAAAAATTATTACCTTTTCATTTAATTTTTTATATTGCTTTAAATTTGCGATAAAGCTAAATGTAAATGTATTATTTTTAAAATTGTTATTTGACTAGTTCCTTTGTTAGGTCGGATGTAACATATTATTGCTCATTCAAGTCTTGATTTCTAACTACTGTAATTATCGCTCTTGCTCGTTATCTGCCCGGGTTCTGCTTCTTGCTGGGGGACTTTCTTCCACGGGCCTATCACGTGATCGAGGGGGGGAGGGTGTCCCCACCTCCCTGAAGTATTCGTCTGGTCTAACCTCTTTGTGGTTTGGGGCAATTGTCTTTCCCCCAAATTTTTCTTGTTAGTTTTTTGTAGAACTCCCGTTCACAAACATTGATAGACTTTTGTGGTTTTCGACGTTGTACTGAGGTTTGGGGCCTGAGTGTAACTTCCTCCCTTTTTCTTGTGCTGGTATCTGTGTATTATCACAGTCCCGGGGGGTTTTCTTATGCGAACTTAGATTTATAGTAGGGAGTTTTGTGACTTTTGGGGAATCTGCAGATGGGCCCAAATTAGTGCGTTAAAATTATCTCCTTGTTCCTGATTCTGTTCGCAGTTGCTTGTTATTTGCTTTGGGCTTACATTCTTTTTGTTGTTAGGCAGACGTTTTGGGTTTCCAGCGTCAAAAAAAGTTAGTTTTTTTGAGGAATTTGTCAGTCCACTTGTTTAATCTAGTCGAGTCGTGAGACAGAGAACTACTTAGAGCACTTACAACATACACACTTACTTGTACTATTTGTAATATCCCCTTTCTAAATTTAATGTACCAAGGGGACTTAAGAATTATAAATTGATATGTGCTTTTTCCCAAAACAATACTTTTTTTTATACGGAGAGATTTTAAATTATTTTGATTACTGTGATTAATTTAATTTAATTTAATTTGATAATAATCCTCTAGACTTTAAAAAATTTTTTTTAAAATTTAATTTCCTAGTTGTACCCACCATTTTAATTCTGAAGCACTATTGAATTATACTTAATTCTAAATGGATAATTGGACAAAGGGTACTACTAAATTGTTACGAAAACCCCCTAAAAAGGCTGAATGAGAAGGGGAGTCCCCCTTTTTTTATATTCACTGGGGATCTCTAAGCTCTTAGAATCGCGTTTTTTTTAACATACCATCACAACTTTTACCATCACCACCACTTCCATCAAAACTACTACCATCACTAAACCCTTACCATCACCAACACTAAACCCCACCCCCCCCTTTTCACACCACACTTTCCATCACCACACTTTCCTACCACTACTACCATCACCACCACTTTTCCATCCCACCACTTCCATCACCACACACCATCACTACCATTACCATTACCACCACTACTACACCCCCACTTACATCACCCCTACTACCCCAAAAACCACTATATCATCACCACTACTACCACCCACTACACCATCACCCCCCACACCAACACCACCACTTTTTTTCACCACTACTTCCCCCTCACCACTAATTTGCCATCACTGCCACTACCACACCACTATTACCCTCAAACTACACCATGACCATACTACCATCTCCACCCCCACCATACCACCACTTTTCATCACCACTACACCATCACCACTACTACTACGGCCATAGTACCATCCTCCCCACAACCAACACCACCACTACCATCTCACTACTACTACACTACTCTACAATCTCCACTACTAAAACCCTCTCCACCACTACCATCACCACCATTTACAGCTCACAAATACCACACCACTAACATCATCACCACTTCTACCATCACCACTACGCCATCACCACTACCAAATCACCACCACTACGATCACCCACCACATCATCACCACTACTTTTCCCTCACCACCACCATACCTTTGCGACACGGGCCACCACCACTACCGTCACCCCTAGTACTATCACCTCTACTCCAAACCACTACCTACCATCACTACCCCTACCAAACCCCCACTACTTCCATCACCACACTTTAAAAACCCTCACCACTACACCATCACTACCACAAAACCCCACCATTACTACCAATGCCTCTACCCCCCTTACCATCACCACTACTACCATCATACCACTTTTATCCCACGCTACAATCCCACTTCTACCATCACTAAATACTAAACCATCACTAAAATCCACCCTACCACTACTACCATCACTACTAAAATACCATCACCAAAAACCACTTCCATCAACACTACTACCGCTCTACCAACCATCACCAACCTACCACACGCCCCCATTACATCCTAATACACCATGACCCTACTAAAAACCCCCCCACAAACCATCACCACCGCTAAAACCCTCACCCCCACTTTTCACACCCCCTACAAAAAAACACCCCCTACTACCCTCCACACTACTACCCCTCATACCGTTTTCAAAAAACCCCTTTTGTTTTTATTTTAAGTAGACTGTTTCTATTGTTTATTTTTAAAAATTTATTTTTTTTTATTTTTACTTAATATTATTTCAGGAAAGTTTTTCCCTTTTAGCTAAAATGGTTCCCAAATCGACTTGAATATTATCTGGTCGTATTACTTTTTTTTTGTAAAAAGGGTTTGGTTGTTTAATTAGTGTCAAAGCTGTCAACCCGGGCCCCAAACATCAGTAGGTGTTTTTTAGCTGCTCAACCCCGCTCTGTCCGAGTCAAATGGGCTTTTGGGAAAAACCTCATTGATTTTAGTTTTTAACCTTCCTCTGGACCAGGGAAGGGGCTTTAAAGTGTCCACCCTAGACCAACATTCGCCCTCCTAGAAAAATACCAGGAATTTTCGGAAACTCATTGCTAAGACATATCTCGGTTGGAGAAGACGTTTGGGAAGCTCTTAGAGAAAGTGAAGCCAAGTGATCAAGCCTCTGTGGTGTAGAGGGCTTATTGAAGAGTGAACCCTATGTAAGAGCTCTATCAATGTGGTGTTCAAAATTTTAAAGCAACGCCAGTGCCTGTACATATACTAATATTTCCTGGCTCAATCAGAGCAATTTGTAAATACATAAATACTGTGATGTTTTAATAAGTGTTCTACACATAGTGCAAAATATGAGAAAGTGGATTTAAGTGGATTTGGTTATTAATAAATTAAATAGAAACCAAGGTAATTCCTTGACCTCCACAAATGAAAACCCCTAGACGTGTTAAGTTTGTTAGTTTATTACGAGAAGCACTATAACCCAGGGACCAACTTTGTTCGTAACACTACCCCTACCATCACCACTACTACCATTACCACTACAACCATCACCACTACTACCATCACCACAACTACCATCACCACAACTACCATCACCACTACTACCATCACCACCACTACCATCATCACTACAACCATCACCACTACAACCATCACCACCACTACCATTACAACCCAGGAGTCCAAATGGCCTGTTATCCTGGGTGGAAAGGGAGCAAAATAAACACAGCAGAAAAAGTTTAGACTATATAATTATCCTTCACCAATTTAGAACAGCAATATGTACACTATGTACAGTGATAAGTATTAGTGCACTCCACGGTAAGCAAGGCAGAAATAGAAGCCACAAGATAGCAGACCGTGCTTCAACCAGCTCTAGAATGGGAATGACAAGGGCAGACAGGAGAGTGGTACCCACGTAACCTCTGTGATTGCCAAAACCATCTTCTTATTGCCTGGAACCTGGTCACTAGTTGAACGACGGGGCCCCATCATCAACTCTCAGCAACCTGGTTTGCTGGTTGGTTGAGATAGCCTGTAAATGAGGGTGTGTACATGCGCCGAATAAAGGTTACGTACTCTTTGCATGCCACACCCCCACCCGGAGAAGGCTCAGGATTAGGCTGCCACCTCCCAGTGGTACCCGTGCCGCAATGGCACAAAATAATGGGACCGCCTTTCCTCTCCACTATCCAACTCTTAGATAGAACTCAGCTTTTCTCGTGACAAAAAGCCACACCCTAAACTCAGAGTGAGACAGCAGTCAGTCGGGCTGGCATAGGTCCAAGATACAGGCGGACGGTAGCCCGCATCCCCTCACTGAAAAAAAAAACCCACACCAGGGGATAAAAAAACAGCATGGAAAGGGTTACAACAAGTAACCTAACATCCTAACCTAAGTAAATGATAGTATTAGACTCTAGATAAAGAGTCTGCCAACATATTTTCTTTGCCGGCAATATGTACAATAGTAATATTATCGGGCTGCAGCCTTAGCGTCCAGCGCACGAGCCTTGTGTTGTGGTTCTTCATGGTTTGGAGATATACTAGAGGATTGTGATCACTATAGACGGTGACCACCTGTGATGTCTGGCCCACATAAACATCGAAATGCTCTAAAGCCAGTACCAGCGCGAGGGCTTCTTTTTCAATGGCAGAGTAAGCTCTCTGATGCGGCTGGAACTTGGCTGAAAAGAAGGCTACAGGCTGCAACTCCTCGTTCCCGTTTTGCAATAATACTGCCCCAACCCCAGACTCACAAGGGGAGAGGAGGGAGCCGTTCAGCGCTCTCAAGAAAAAAAATCGAAAAATTGTGGAAACTGAGTTATTAATACAGAAAAATAGTTTAACTCTTTGGCAACACAATGGTACAAGAATCAATGTTCTACAACGTTTCTACAAGAAATTATAGTCATTTATATCAGGTATGGTGGCAACGATGTAGGTAGCGCGTCTGCTCTCAACCCATGTATTTTTTGGATTTTTTTCCTTGTCTTTTATCGCTTTTTCATTGCATTATTCTTTCTAATATAATAATTGATTATTTAGCATCATGTAAGAGTAGATGGAGCTTGTCAATAGACGTCTAGCCTATCAGGAAGCACCTGGGTACACTCGGCAATGCTCCCTCTCCAGAGAGAGCCAGGTGAAATCACTTCATTATTACGCTTATATCAGCTTATATATTAACTATACCGCTTATTTATCTATCAGAATTGATCTAATATGATATAATACACTTAATAACAAACAAACATGTTTATTACTCTAGGCTGAATAAAACAGGCATATTATAGCGAGAGTCAACCAGAAATATTTCGATATAAATGAGTTACTCCTCGTCTCCATGTTGTATTGTTTGGTCTGTGAGTGATAGAAAACGGTATTTTGAAGAGGATAACTGCACTAGAACATCAGTTTACTAAGAAATACACCGAAACAAACGCGATTTTCGCGCAAAAAAAAAAAAAAAAATTGAGGCGGCGTGCCGGCCAGCGTTCTAGGCCTATATCTCAAAAGTAACTTATTCACTTAATTCTCTTAACAACTCCATTATTAATGACACAAGAAATCGTAATCGTAATCCCGGCCGGGGGTATGGTCCATTATTAATGATTGTATTGAAATGATTTTCACAAACAATATAAAACAAAGTGTGTTTGGCAATATAACGTTAGATATTTTGGAATATTTCATTTTTTTTTTATTTTGTGGAGGGTAAAAGGCAGATATTTTGGTGAATGTCAAAAATTCTGTCAAATGTATATTTTTTACCATGATAATAAGATATATTAGATGAAATGGCAATGTGAAAACGTCGTGCTAGATGTATTCTAACAGTTGGGAATGTCGGAAGTGCCACTCGTAGTGCCACTCGTAGTGCCACTCGTAGTGCCACTCGTAGTGCCAATTTGTCATTTCATGCAGCCATATATCATAATTATATTAATATTTTTTCTCTCTGTTGTTTGTTGGCCAATCATACTGAAACTTTGTCACATTCTTCTACATATGCACCTCTAAAAGTACACCAAAAATAAAATAAATCGGTTGAAAAAAAAAAAAAACGATTGATCGCATATCGCGAGGGCTTCTTTTTCAATGGTAGAGTAAGCCCTCTGATGCGGCTGGAACTTGGCTGAAAAGAAGGCTACAGGCTGCAACTCCTCGTTCTCGTTTTACAATAGTACTGCCCCAACCCCAGACTCATAAGCATCAACCTGTAATGAAAAAGGTTTGGAGAAGTCTGGAGACAAAAGAATGTGTGCAGTACACAATAATCTTTTTGCTTTATCAAAAGCATTGTTACAATCTGGGGTCCAATTAAAGGGAACTTTGTGACTGGTAAGAGAGGTAAGAGGGGCTACAATATCTGAGAAATTCTTACAGAATTTTCTGTAAAATCCTATCATGTCTAGAAAACGTTGAAGAGATTTCCTATCATGAGGAACTGGATAATCTTTAATAGCAAGAACTTTAGCAAGTTTAGGAGCAACTTTACACTACCGACTTCATGGCCTAGAAAAGTGACAGTGGCCTGGCCAAAGGAAGATTTAGATAAATTAACTGTTAAATGGGAACTCTGAAAGGTCTCAAAAAGAGCCTTAAGTCTAAGTAGGTGTTGATCACAAGTATCAGACACCACAACAATATCATCAAGGTACGCTGCCGTGCCTTCAAGTCCTTTAATAGCCTGATGGATAAGTTTCTGGAATGAAGAGGGGGAATTTTTCATTCCGAAGGGGGTAACTGTGTATTGATAATGACCTCCTGGAATTACGAAGGCAGAGATTTCCTTCGCCTTATCCGTCAAAGGTACCTGATAGTAACCTTTAAGGAGATCTAACTTGGACACAAAAGTAGCCTTACCCACAAAGTCAATTACGTCATCCAGACGAGGAAGAGGGTAAGTATCTGTAATTGTGACCTCATTCATCTTACGGTAGTCTGTACACATACGAAACCCTCCATCAGCCTTCTTAACAAGGATGCACAGTGAAGCCCATGGACTAGATGACTTCTCCACTAAACCATGCTCTAACAGAAATTCTACTTTCTGCTGAAGTAGCTTCTGCTTTTCAGGATTAGCTCTGTAGGGGGAGAGTTTAATAGGGTTAGAGTTTCCCACATCTACATCATGATAACCTAACGTACATTTTTTCGGCACATCCGAAAAAATATTAGGATATGACTGTAGAAGGTCAGTTAAACTTGTTGCTTGCGTTTCAGATAGTCCCTCCATTAAAGGACTAGGATCCTTGAGGAGGACAGAATTTGAAAGTTTAACATTAATTTCAGAGAGAGAGTGCAAAGAATCAGAGTCGTCCTCAGGTAGAGGACAGAGTCATTACTGAGATTTTATCTGATGTATGAAAAGATTTTATTTGATTAATGTGGCAAGTTTTAGTTTTTGAGGTCTTATCAATGGGAGCTACCACATAATTTACATCAGATAATCTACTTACAATCTGCATAGGTCCCGTAAATCTAGCTTTCAAGGTGTGGCCAGGTACAGGTTCCTGCACCAACAAGTTATCTCCTGGATGGAAGGAGCGGAATTGTGCACTTCTGTCATACCTCTGTTTCATCTTACTTTGAGCTGTCTTTAGGTTAGCCTTGGCTAACTGACGTGCCACCTGCAACCTTGAAGACGGGTTGTAGAGTGTTGAGCTAACGTCTTCTCCCATCCATCCTTCTTTGAGCACCCGACGAGGACCTCGTACATTGTGCCCAAAGATCAGCTCAAACCGGCTATACCCTGTAGACTCTTGCACCGTCTCTCGTGCTGAGAACAGCAACAAAGGTAGTGACTCATCCCAGTCTGTAGGAAAATGCATGCAAAAAGTTCTCATCATAGTTTTTAACGTCTGATGGAATCTTTTCAAGGCGCCTTGAGACTGAGGATGATAGGCAGTGGATAAGTTGTGGATTATCCCTAGCCTAGTTAATGCTTCCCTAAATGCTTTATCAGTGAAGTTAGTACCTTGATCACTTTGAATAGTTTTAGGAATGCCAAAACAAGAAATAAATTTTGTTAAAGCTTTGAGAATAGCTTTAGTATTAATACTGCACATGGGAATTGCTTCAGGATATCTGGTTACTTTATCCATAATCGTAAATAAATACTGATTTCCAGACTTTGACCTAGGTAGTGGACCTACATAATCTATAATTAAATCTGCAAAAGGTTCTCCATCAGCAGGTATAGGTTGGAGAGGTGCAGGTTTAATGGAATGTCCAGGTTTCCCTACTTGCTGACATTCTCGGCAACACCTAATATGATGCTCCACATCCTGTTTTAATTTTGGCCATTAAAATTCTTTTGTGATTCTATACAAGGTTTTTGTAATTCCTAAGTGACCTCCTAATGAAGTATTATGAGCTATATTTAATATTTGAGGTCTATACTTTGTTGGAACCACTAACCTGTCAGACAATTACCGGCCCTCTATCTCCTTTTCCAGTCTCAGTGCAGATCAAATAATCGTTTTTAAGTTCATACTTGACCGGGTGATCCAAAGAGGATTTACCCATGGCTGCCTGAAAGGCGAATTTTAAAGAAGGGTCCTTTCGTTGTTCCTCCCGGAAGGACAGTCCCTCGGGCATGGAAACAGATATATCTGGCAATCCTGCAACCTGGGAATAGGAAGGCTTGATCGGGGTCTGTTCACTTGATTTACGAGGCTCCGGCCGGTGTGCCTCATAAAACAACGTGGCTATTCCGAGATCGGAGTCGTCCAAGGATAGGTCAACATTTTCGCCAGACAACCCTTGGGATGTTGCCCGAGTTATGGCCAACACCGGAGAAGAATTAATCATTATAGGTTCAGGACACACACTAACAGTAGTAATGTTATTACCCAGTAATAACATGGCATCTTTCATGGGGAATCCTTTTGAGACACCTACAGTCAAGTACCCAGTGTAATATTTGCACTGTACATAAATTTTATGCAAAGGGACAGAATATATAGCTCCTCCAAAAGCTTCCAATAAAACAGAGGTATTCAAGGAAGTGTTCTTTGAAAGGGGTAATATTCCTTCTCTTATAAGTGAGCAATATGCTCCAGTATCTCTAAAGGTTTTGACTTCAGTTGTTTCTGAGTTTTCCTGAAGGAAAATAAGACTCTTACAATAATAAGGGGCCATACCTTTTTCTACTTCTCTAGGGGACATGTTACTAGGGATATTAGAGATTTTCCCAATGGGTTGGGGTTTATGGGGGCAGTTGGGACGGATGTGACCTACTTTATTACAAAGGAAGCTCACGTTGCAACTGGTGTCGCTCTGGCTGGTGTCTCTCTGGATACTGTTGTCGAGATGCACCATGTCTCTCAGCAGGTGGGCCATAAGTTGAGAAGCGCGGCTCACCAGGTGACTTAGTTGGCTGACGTAGACGTTCTCCCTCCGGCTGGCATTTCATTCTCCAAGGGTGACGATCTCTGTTCATGCCAGGCTGTTGAAAAGAGAGACGGGACCGCTCGGACAAGGAGCGGTTAGTTTCGAAGGTATCAGCCAACCTTGCTGCCTCCAATGCAGTGGTTAAGTCACGATCCTGCAGAAAGACTCGAACCTCTGGTCCCACAGACTCCAGCAGGTTATCAATCAGAGTAAACTGTACCAGCTCCTCAAAGGTAGAGACACCACTTGCTTTATGCCAGCTGGTAAAAGCTTTGGTTTGCTGTCTCACAAAATCTACCAGGGATTGACCAAGCTGCCGCCTGCTTAGTTTGAAAAGCTTGCAGTATTTGGCTGGGATACATGTATATGTTCCCAACACTGTGGTCTTTACTACTTGATAATCAGAAAATTCAGCGTCATTTAATGCTGACGTAAATTCCTGTGCCTTACCAAACAAGTTGTATGAACCAACGATGCCTAATGCTGTTACGGCCACCTCAAGGCCCGAGCCTGATTTTCGAAGCTTTCGAAAAAAAATTCTGGTTCGGCCTCATTGAAGCGGGGGTCAAGCTGTACTGCTTTCTGTAAACTAAAATCATTTACAGAATGCAAAAACTGCCTCCTTTCTCTTTCCCTATAAAATTCTTCTCTTGCGAACGCTCTCTGTTCCCTAGTTTGCTCAAGATTGATTTTTGCCAGCTCAAGTGCCAACGCCGCTGATTCACCTCGAGACAACCCTGCTGCACTATACTGACCATTTTGTTCTGTTGTATCATCTTCCTCCTGCGAGAACATAGTAGTTTTTTCCCTAGCCCCCGTAGAGGGAGGAGTCTGATGTGCCATCTCTTCTTCTCGAAGTTTCTCATTATTATTATTACAATCAAGGGGGAAGCGCTAAACCCGGAGGATTATACAGCGCCTGGGGGGGATGTGGAAGGCATTCAGGCTTAATTTGGGGAACTGGAGCACAGATCCAATTCCCTAAATCAAGAGCCCCTCACCAACATCAAGGAACCTTCCTTGAGGGGTCGAAGTTTCTCAGCAATCAGTGAACGCAGTTGCGCAGCTGTGAGCGTGCGTTTATATTTAATGCCAATGGAACGAGCAATTTGCTCGTAGGGACAATTGAGGTAGGTTATGCAAAGTATATGCAGACACCAGACTTCTGACTCGTCTAGGTAGCATAAGTTATTCGCTATGCACAGTACGATTGCAGAATAGCCCAACGTAATGTTATTTGCAGAACACGCTTAGCTATGCACAATACGATTGCAGAATACCCCAATGTAACACGTTAATTTGCAGAACACGCTTAGCTATGCACAGTACGATTGCAGAATACGCATACAAGTTGGATACGCAATAGCAAAGTTGACTGCAACTGACACGCAAAATTTGTAAAGCAATGCCAGACGGCAAGCTACACACTGTTCTACAAGATGACCGTAGCGAAGCGAGCACACCGAACAAGCTAGTAGCGAGCTGTTGAACGATCACACAATAGCAAGGCTGACCATAACAAAGTAACTGACACGAAAAAATTTGTAAAGCGTTGGCAAAGCTAATGCAATGCCAGACAGCAAGCTGCACAACGTTCCTGGTACGAGCTTCACCCTGAGCTCAACCGTTTCTCTAAGTCCAGCTCCAGCTCTCGGACAGGCTACCCATATTACAACCCAGGAATCCAAATGGCCTGTTATCCTGGGTGTAAAGAGAGCAAAATAAACACAGCAGAAAAAGTTTAGACTTACATTATCCTTCACCAATTTAGAACAGCAATATGTACACTATGTACAGTGATAAGTATTAGTGCACTCCACGGTAAGCAAGGCAGAAATAGAAGCCACAAGAGAGCAAACCGTGCTTCAACCAGCTCTAGAATGGGAATGACAAGGGCAGACAGGAGAGTGGTACCCACATAACCTCTGCGATTGCCAAAACCATCTTCTTATTGGCTGGAACCTGGTCACTAGTTGAACGACGGGGCCCCATCATCAACTCTCAGTAACCTGGTTCGCTGGTTGGGGGAGATAGCCGGTAAATGAGAGTGTGTACATGCGCCGAATGAAGGTTACGTACTCTTTGCATGCCACAACTACCATCACCAGTACTACCATCACCACTACTACCATCACCCCTACTACTATCACCACTACTACCATCACCACTTCTACCATCACCACTACCATCACCACTACTGCCATCACCACTACTACCATCACCACTACTACTATCACCACTACCATCACCACTACTACCATTACTACCATCACCATTACTACCATCACTACCACTACCATCACCACTACTACCATGTTACAAAAAACGTGATTCTAAAAGCTTAGAGATCTCCAGTGAATACTAGAAAGGACTGCCCTTCTAGCATCCAGCCTGTTATTGGGTTTTCGTAACAAGTAGTCAGTATCCTTGTCCAATTATTCATTAGAATTCAGTATGATTCAGTAGTGCTTCAGGATTACAACTGGTAGGCTACTAACTAGAGAAATTAAAATTTAATAAATTTATTGTCTAGAGGTATATTATCAAATTAAATTAAATTAATCACAGTAATCAAAATAATATCACTTCTCTCGTGTATAATATTATTGTGCTTGAAGCACATATCACATTTATAATTTTTAAGTACCGTCTGGTACATTAACATTTCATAAGATATAACAAATATGTACTAGTTTGTGCGTATGTGTGTAAGTGCTCTAAGTAGTTCGTTATGTCTCATGACTCAACTAGATTTAAGCAAGTCCTCAAATAAACAAAGTCCTCAAATAAACTAACTTCTTGACCAACTGGCAATCAGAACATTCTGCTTGAACAATAAAAAGAATGCTAAGCCCAATAGCAATATAACAAGCAACTGCGACACAGAATCAGGAACAAGAGATAATATAACGACACTAAGTAGGGACCATCAGCAGATCCTCCACAAAAGTCACAAAACTCCCATACTACTGAATCTAAGTTCAGCATAAGAAAATCTCCGACTGTGATAATACACAGATACCAGTACAAGTTAGGTCAGAAGCTACAGCTCAAGACCTGAGTTGCTCAGAGTGTCTTTGAGACACACAACCTCAGTACATCGTCGAAAATCACTAAGTCTATACTATGTCCTGTGAACAGAGTTCTACAGAACTAACAAGAATAATGAGACAGACAATCTGTCCAACCACCAAGTGAGTCTAGACCAGACTGAATACTTTAGGTGAGGTGAGGACAACCCCCCTCGATCACGTGACAGCTCCGTGGGTTGCTGCAGTCTAACGAGCAAAGAGCGATAATTTCAGTAGTTAGACAATCAAGACTTGAACTGAGCACATAATATGTTACATCCTACCTAACCAAAGGAAGCTAAGTCAAATAACAATATAAAACAATACATTTACGATTTAGCTATTATCGAAAATATAAGCAATATAAAATTATATGAAAAGATAATTATATATATACATAATAATCATTGCAACCCATTCTGGGGTTGCAACACCCCCCCAACAAGACAAACGGTCGCACTAGGAGTTGCATTAATGTCTTTTCACACTACTGATTACTCAGGTTACATTACTAACATTTAATATAAAAACAATATAAGAGTCTATCTTGTGCCAAGCACTTCTATAATTTCACAGCGTATATACAATAAGATATGCCCCTAGTACTAGGGCAGTACACAGTATCGTATCTCCGCATACTCGTGGTTATGTACATCAGTGTAGAGACAGGATAACGTAGACAAGCATAATAGACAGGAGACAGCGTTCCACTCTTAAGTAGTGGTTGTGGAATGCTATGCAGTATGGACATCTGAGTATGAAACAGCTTAAGGTGTGTAGTGAGGGGGGGGTCTGCGGCAGGACAGGTGTTGCGCCAAGCAGTAACATCGCCCACACGACACTACCCACTCATCACTCAGCTTATGTCTCCTCCTCATACACATCACTACTGTGAATATATAAATATAATAATTAGACATGAGTATACATAATTAATATGGGCTGGAGGGATTAAGTTACTCTACTGAATTTGACATAGCAAGTAACAAAAAGTATTTGGGCATTAAATTACGTTAATTTAATGTAACTGCTAATTATTAAGGACGTGACAGAGCGTCAGCAATTACATTACAATGACCACTATGTGTTTTATACTAATAGAATAAGGTTGTATTCTGAGGGCCCACCTCATGATCCTAGCATTCTTATTCTTCATAGAGTGGATTGTGGTCTGAAAAAACGTTAATTTTAAATGGGGAAGTGCCCAAATACACGTCAAAATGTTCCAAGGACACCACAAGAGCTAGAGCCTCTTTCTTAATAGTGGCATAATTTTTCTGGTGTCGTTTAAGTTTAGATGAATAGTAACATATAGGATGGAGAATGTCAGTGGATGTTGACTGTTGGAGCAACACAGCACCCACTGCATAGCCACTCGCATCTATATGTAAAAAGAAGGGAAGATTGAAATTAGGACTCTTCAACCCAGGAGCAGAGGATAGCAAGTGCTTCAACCTTTTGAACGAGTCTGAACAATCTCTAGTCCAGGTGAACTGAACTTTGCTACTAGTAAGCTCAGTGAGAGGAGCTGCAATCTGAGAAAAGTTTGGACAGAACCTGCGATAATATCTTGCCATACCCAGGAATCTCTGTACTCCCTTCCTATCCTGTGGCACTGAAAATTCAGAAATTGCATGAACCTTAGCCTCAATAGGAGCAACCTCACCTTGGCCGATACAAAAGCCTAGATAAGTAATCTTGGCTTGACCAAAACTACATTTAGCTAAGTTAACAGTGAAGTTGTAGTGCGCCAGTCTCTCGAACAATGCTCTGAGACGCGTCAAGTGCTGTTCCCACTCATCACTGTACACCACTAAGTCGTCAAGGTAGGCTTCTACTCCTTCTAAGTTGTGGGTCAACTCGTTCATTATACGTTGGAATGAGGAAGCCGCGTTACATAGGCCGAAGGGGGTGACGAGGTAGTTAAACAATCCATCTTGAACAGTATAAGCAGATATTTCTTGAGCACGTTCAGTAAGCGGGACTTGATAATAGCCTCGTAAGAGATCTAAACGACTGACAAACTGGGCTCCTGACACACGGTCAATAAGGTCGTCAATGCGAGGTAGAGGATAACCATCAGGCAAGGTGACAGAGTTCACTTTCCTGTAATCAGTGCACATCCTGAAACTACCTGGATTATCTGGAGATTACCTGGAGAGAGTTCCGGGGGTCAACGCCCCCGCGGCCCGGTCTGTGACCAGGCCTCCTTAGGTCAGTGTCCCAGGATGCGACCCACACCAGTCGACTAACACCCAGGTACCCATTTTACTGATGGGGAACATAGACAACAGGTGGAAAGAAACAAGTCCAGTGTTTCTACTCTGGCTGGGAATCGAACCCAGCCCCTCACCGTGTGAAGCGAGAGCGTTAACCACCAGGCCACCAGAGCCCTTGGCTCTACAGGGAGATGCCCATGGACTTTTACTGCATGTTATGCAGGGTTCTGCATGACATCGTAATGTACATACAGTGGAGAAGTGTGCCATAATAGTATGAATATTATAGTTGTAAAGAATAATTTTATAATTGATAATGTGCATTTGGGGGTACTGTAAAGTACTCTAACTGTAATTATAAAGAAATTCTGTTAATGTTTATTTTCCAAGGATGTTTGGGTACGCGGAGTAAGCGTGGTTTGGGGAGTCACGTGACGTTAGCATGGTGTGTAGAGGCTGGCGTCAGAGATGCTGTGTATTTAAGATAAGTTTGTAGTTGTGCACTCATTTTGTTTATCCAACTCAAGCCATATGCTCTCATATGGCTTACCTGTATGTTCACCCAGGCTCTGACATGGTCAGGGTGATGTGGGAGGAGTGAGGAAATAAGAAATGAGGTGTGGAGTAGAGTGGGCCTGGCGCTGACGAGGCATAGGTGTTATGGTGGCTGGACCTCCAGCCAGCTGTTGTTTGTGTACCCTCATTTGGGCGTTGAGGATTAAGGTTTTTCTGTTATGTTATGTTATGGTGACTAAATAGATATATTTTCCTAATTGGGATTTTTGAATAACCCTCTGCTACCCAACCCCTTTAAGTACACATACCAGTTTAGCGCTTTCTGTTTTGTCTGGGATAGCCCTGGGTGGCCGGTTTGGGCTAGTATGTGTGTAACTTTTACCTTTGCCCTTAGACCAGGCTCAAGCCCCCAGCTATCCCACATTTTTGCGTAACATGGGGGCCTGTAAATGGGAGAATTATCAAATTTTTGTGGTAATTCAAGTTTGCAACCTGTAAAGTCAATAATCATTCTTTACTGGGTTGGTCAGAGGAAGCATTCACTATAACACTCACACTAAAATAATAATTTACTTTTGTGTGCAACATTGCTGGTTTTCAGGGTGTTATTATTAATTAATACCCTGTGAATAATTTACTTTTGTGTGCAACATTGCTGGTTTTTAGGGTGTTATTATTAACTAATACCCTGTGAATAATTTACTTTTGTGTGCAACATTGCTAGTTTTTAGGGTGTTATTATTAATTAATACCCTGTGAATAATTTACTTTTGTGTGCAACATTGCTGGTTTTTAGGGTGTTATTATTAATTAATACCCTGTGAATAATTTACTTTTGTGTGCAACATTGCTAGTTTTTAGGGTGTTGTTATTAACTAATACCCTGTGAATAATTTACCTTTCTGTATAATATTGCTGGTTTTAGGGTGTTATTATTAATTAACACTCTATAAATCATTTACCTTTCTGTGCCATATTGGTTTGATTTTTAGGTGTTTATTAATACATGATATTTTGTGCATAATTTTACCCTTGCAGATACAATCTGCTGATTTTAGGGGGTTTAATGCTCAACCTAAATTTCTGGGATAATTTACCTTTGGCAAGTGCAGTAAGCATTTATTTTTTTTCTGGCAGGGTTTTCTTTTTGTGTGCAATCCTGTTTATTTGATGAGAGTCACATGACAACTCCTTGTAATTACACTACTTCAGTATTTGTACCTTGCTGTGTGCTTTATTATTTTATATCAGTAATTTCTGTGGCTGTAGTAAGATTTTGTTGCTAATTATTTCCCAAAATGGTGCACGGTGAAAATTCTGAAGATGACATGACCATTTGGAAGGTGACATTGAATCAAATTCCATATATGGACCTGGATAAGGAAAAGTAATTTTACAAATGAAATAGCCTAGTTGCAGAGAAAAGGAACGTTATAGGAATTGAGCGAACAAAGATCCCAGAACAGAGAGCTTAGAGTAGCTTAGGGCTCCAGAAAGAGCTAAAGAGAGTCAGCTTCTTCTGCACCCAGACACAGACCCGAGGGTAGATGCTTTTATTTGGATAAAGCCAATAAAATTTACTGGCCCAAATTCCCCTAAGGAAAGACCCAGACCAGTTTTTTCTGTTACTGTGAAAGTACGGCCAAAATCCCAAGTTTGGCCGGAAAAGGAATGGGCGACATTAGCAAAGAACCCAATTAGTTGGTAAAGGGTTACAGGCAATTCGTTCTTTAGAAGGATCTGCCTTTTTCCAGATTATAATCAAGCTAAAAGATGTAGTTTTACTGCTTATTAAATGTTGCCGGAAAGGTACCGCAGAAGTATAGAGGACTAAAGTTTCAGTCAGCAGGCATCTTTGGTGGAATATGGAAAGAGAAGATGTCACTTCTAAATAGGTGGTGTCGCTCAAGGGGGTTGGTAGGGTCAATTATGAAGGTGTAATTACCTTAATTATGTTAGAGGATCTTTTGGGAAATTTTCCTTCTGACCTTAGGCATATCTTGAGATAAGGATCTTGATGATTTTAATAAGCATTAGAGCTGGGTGACAGATTTTTAGCCTACCAAAAATTTGGTAGTAGTTACCACACCCCACATACTGAATAAGGTAATTTTTCTCCACCCACTCAATAAGAATAAGAAATTCAGAAGTTTAAGCCACCCAATCTATCAGCCTAAACTGGATCCCTGTCAGGACTCCAGTGCACAGGTTTAATGGGTAGAGTCCTGCGTACTCAGTTTTTCTGGGTTACCTACCTTAGGTATTGCAGAAGATGTACCTTTGCAGGAGTTGACCTTTCTACTAGCAACAACGTTGTGACACTCCTCAAAGTGAGGAATGTTTGGTTTTTGCAGGACCCTGCCGTTTACAAAGGTGGTAATGACCTAATTGAGCAACGGTACCTGAAAAAT
Source organism: Cherax quadricarinatus (assembly GCF_026875155.1). Classification (NCBI taxonomy): domain Eukaryota; kingdom Metazoa; phylum Arthropoda; class Malacostraca; order Decapoda; family Parastacidae; genus Cherax; species Cherax quadricarinatus. Next base: position 18,114,092 of record NC_069492.1, on the reverse strand, counting down.
ATTCAATTTGCTTCAGACTAAACAGGGGAACAAGCATGAGCTGTGCCTCCCTGTGACCCTTCTGCAACAATGTGGTGAGGTTTGGGCATGGGGAGCCTGTTCATTGAGTCTGACCATGCAGGAGACCGAGCAGTGAGAACCCGGCACAACCGGAACTCGCTTGGAGAAGTATTGTTCTTGGTGCTGATGTGGGAAAAAACCCCTGACTCTGCAGCAGCTGAGTGAGGCCCGGAAGGTGTGGAACCTCCACGGAACGCTATTCATTTATCAGTTTTCGTGGGACCGCGGAGGATGTGGTTCCCAAATTTACCAAGTGTTTATTTTGCAGAGTTTGATCAAATGAGCAAGACTCTTTTTAAGAGGACTGAGCTTACGTGGCTGCGGCAGAACTATTAAAGATGTCATTTGTTCAGTATATTTTACAATTCTGAAGAACGGGCATTCAGTGTTTAAGACGGGAGAGCTAAATAATCAGTGTTTATTAATAAATTCCTATGAGTCTAAACAGGTTTACCAAGTTCCCCACCCCCCCCCCCACCCCCCCCCCCCCCCCCTGTGTACCCTTTCTGAATAATTTTGTGTGTGTGGATTTTGAATTTCTGGAGAAACAATTTTTGTCTCTTATCTTAGGCTTTGCACAAATCACCAGAAGTCATATTTTAAGAAAATGTCATGTAGTTTTGATGCCTACTTGGGTTAAATTTACCACTTATACATCCTACGGAGTTCAAGAAGAGCATCCATGGTTTTCTCCAAGTCTCTCAGGCAATGCATGGTTTTGTTTTTCCCCCAGTACCATAAGGACTTGTGAGGGAGGTAATTCCCCTCCCATTCATTACCGTGTTGGGATAGCACTCTGGAATCATAAGTCATTTTCTAGTGGAGATGATGATGTTATGTCCCCGCGGTGTTTTTGTCTCGGTTTGAGAAAATTCTTGGCTAAGCTACAGTCGATGGCACTAGTGCACCAGTCTGCCATTCCGCCCAGGATGACGTGGACTATGATGGTGGTGCTACACATTACTGGAAGCCTGGAGAGATGGATTGGCATGGTAGCCGGGTCCTTGGGAAGGCAATGATGAACTGTGTGGTGACTTCAAAATGATGATGGGTAAAGTCCCTTAGAAGATACTGTAAGCAGAAAATTGTAAGAATTGTGGGAAAGATTTGGATCTCTGAAAGCCTGGTTGAAGTGTTGGCTCAGCCTAGGTGCAGCCTTATGAAAGATTTTGGGATGCTGAAAATGGCCATGTTAACCCCATGAGGTAGAAGGTGTACGCGAATTTGTGTAATGTCAGCAGGTGCCTGCATGATGTAAGCTGGGGTGAAATAGGTTACCTTTGAAGGAAGTGAATGTTTGTTCTAGAGACTGTGTTAACCAGCGAGAGTCGGTGACGTTTTTGTCTTTTACTGATCTCTCAAACTAGGTGATAACCTTGAAAACGTGCACTGACTGCCGCCAGGTACATTAAAAATAAGGGTTTGTCTCTCTTTATGAACTACAATCAAATTGTGTGAATGACCAGTGGGTGGGTCATCTGCTTCCAAGAGTTGCAAGGACACACACCGTAATTTGTACCTTTATATCTCTGTGCATGTACCTTTTGTAAGCCATTAACCCTCAAGATCTTTATGTGTAATCCTGAGTTTGCCCAACCGGGTTTGCAAAATAATACAAGAGGTTGGTCAGTCCTTTGCCGGGTAGAGGCAGGAGAAGTAATTGGCCTCGGCTGCTTCCTCATCAAAAAGTAGCAGGTCACCAAAGAAGTTATACCTTCATAGAAAAGGAGCCTCTTGCTTTAGGTTTGCAGTGCAACATTTTTGAGGTGCATATACCATCATCAGTTCACCCTATAACAGTGTATAGTGACCCATAATTCCTGTTACGTTTCCTTCACTTAATGAGGCAGCCACAATCCAGAGACTTACAAGGTGGGCCCTTGAGTTTCTCCAACTTCTTAATCTTGTGATTCATTATGTTGAAGGGAGCAGAGAATGTGGTTTGCTAATTACCTTGTCTTGTGTTTTAAAGTGCACGATGTAGTTTGTTATAAATCACTTATCTATTCTTATTTTGCATGATTTGCGGTAGACGAGTAGATGGAACCCTGGAACCACCCAAAGAGAAAGGCAGGTTGAGGCTGGACTGAGGTATCAGGATTCCCTAGTGTGTGTAAATTTAAGGGGGTAGTCACATCAAAGGCCATTCCTAGGTAAGGTATGCGACGTTTTTTTAGGTGTTAGCTGGCAATGCCTCGCCTCTGTTTTTTATGTGTATAGGGGCTGTTGGAACTCTAACCTTTTAGTGAACTGTGGGCCTGCGGTGATGCCCTCACTGTTTGGGTCATGTCTTTTGATCCGAGTGTTTTGGTTTCTCCAGGACATCGTTTTCAATTTTTCCTTTGTGTGGATCACCGCTGGGGTGACTCCAGGGTCCTTGGAAGACATGTTAGGTGACGCCCTGGGAGGTCCACCTTTTGGGGGTCTTCAGTGATTACTCCAGGGTTTTAACCGGCAGCGGTCCCACAACAAGATTTATGTTCCTATCCACCCTTTTGTTTTTGGGGGTGCCTGAATTTTCCCCTCCTCCTGGTGCTCTCGTTGAATCTTGCGCGAGGTGTGTCATGGGACCAGTTTTGTTTACTAAAATGCTGTTGAGATGGGAGTGGTAATGTGATGTTTTACTCAGTAGAATTTTAACATGTAACACTGTTTTTCTTTTCTTTGAACTCCTGGAAAATGTACTTACTGTTTTAAAAGTTTTTTTTTGGTGCACTACAGTTAGGTCAGCCTTGCAACTACTGGAAACTATGGTGTTACTTCATAAAACGGCATCTCCTCAGGTGCACTTTAGTACAAAGGTTTACTTGCTTCGTTAAAAGTTTGCTTGAGTAATTTAGGTAATGCATCAACGCCAGCGGCCTGGCCAGCGCTGTGTTGCAAATGGTGCCTTTTCCTATAACAGCTGTCTAAGAGTGTGACAGTGAGCTCGTTGGGCAAAACTTGATCACTTTATGTTCGCAGGCGATTTTCATGTCTGCAGTCTAGACCTCAGTTTGTTAATTATTGCAAATTTGTATACCAAACAGACCGTGATTGTATGGGGTCATACCCCAGTTATCATTTTGCCCGTTCCTCAGACCTAATGTGGGGGCTTATTTTTCTTTTTTTTTCTTTTGCTTAGGCGGTTGTCCGTAGGGACCCCCTCCCGTTAGCAGAGTGAGACCATTGGTCTGGGGGTGGGGGTGTTATGCAGTGGTTCCCCTGCATGACATCTTAATGTAACATATAGTGGAGAAGTGTGCCATAATAGAATGAATATTATAGTTGTAAAGAATAATTTTATAATGATAATGGGCATTTGGGGTACTGTAAAGTACTCTAACTGTAATTAAAAAAGAAATTTGTTATGATTCATTTTCCAAGGATGTTTGGGTACCCAGAGTCAAGCATGGTTTAGGGAGTACCTGATGTTAGCAAATGTGTGTAGAGGCTGCGTCCCAGAGAAGCTGTGTATTTAAGATAAGTTTGTAGTTGTGTACTCATTTTGTTTACCCAACTCCAAGCCATAGGCTTCTATGGCTTACTCCTGTAAAGTTCACCCAGGCTCTGACATGTCAGGGTGCTGTGGGGTAGGAGTGAAGAAATAAAAATGAGTGTGGATAGATAGGGCCTGGGCTGACGAGGCCATAGGTGTTATGGTGGCTGGACCTCCAGCCAGCTGTTTGTATTGTACCCTCATTTGGGCGTTGAGGATTAGGTTTTTCTGTTATGTTATGTTATTGTTGACTAAATAGATAGATTTTCCCCTAATTGGGATTTTTGGAATACCCTCTGGCTACCCAACCCCTTTAAGTATCACAATACCAGTTTAGCGCTTCTGTTTTTTGTCTGTGGATAGCCCTGGGTGGCCAGTTTAGGGCTAGTATGTGTGTAACTTTACCTTTGCTACTCTTAGACAGGCACAAGCCCCCCAGCTATCCCACATTTTTGCTTAACACTGCGCTCAATAAGTCCGTGAGATAACAGAAAATCAACCTCTTCTCTCAATGCTTTATGCATCGTTCGACACATCCTATATGGTGATTTGTTTAATATGTGGGTGATGCTCCCCCGTACATCAACGTCAAAGTACAACCCAGTGTACACCGTTTAGGGAACAATCACCTGAACAATTCAGGGAACTGAAAAATCATAATTTTTAATATCCCCACTTTACAAACCCATGGATAACTAAAAAAAAATCGTTCCAGAGATTTTAGAGTCATATGAATTTTCTAAGGCGCAAGCACGCCTCTATACCTCTGAATGTCAGTAGACTGACGTTTTTCCTTCCTCTGTCCTTAGGAAGAATAGTTGTAAGTATGTAAGAACGACTAGCGTAGTAATCTTAACTGGTTAACATGGTACACATGATTAGATTCTTTTTCCAGTCGTTACGAACCAAATAATTAAGTTGCTAAGCTTTTTCACTACTTCCAGGGACCATCATACCTGGCCTGTAGAGCATGAACCTGGTACTAATTTCGCGAAGCCATCACCTATCTCCTGGGCATTTTTTTTTTTTTTAAAAAAAAAAAAAAGAACGAGAGACAGCACGCTAGTCATAATGGTTGCTTCATTCTAGCTTGGGCTGAAACTATGTTTTTTTCGAAGCTAGCTCTCTTGCGCTGTCAAATGTTTTGCTGCATTAATGAAGGTGATGTGCCTCAATGATGGATTAGATGTTTCCCTGTCCTCACACGTCTTTTTAACGACCCGGGGAGGACCACGCACTTGGTGTCCGAATATTAATTCAAAAGGACTAAACGCCGAGACTTTCTTGGCTCACTTTCTCTCATAGCGAACAGAAGAAAAGGTATGCCCTCATCCCAGTCTCTAAAAATGTTCACAATAAGCTCCTCATCATGGTCTTCAGTGTCTAATGAAATCTCTCTAGAGCACCTTGTGACTGTGGGATTGATAACTGGTTAAAAGTACAGACTTTATTCCTAGGTGGATAAAGCTTCTCGAAAGATCTTAGAAGTGAAATTAGATCGCCCAGATCTGATGTATCCATCGTGGCATCCAACTTTGGAGAAAAAATTCTTCAGCGCCTCTCACAAATAGCACGAGCATAAATTTTACTCATAGGATAGCTTTTGGAATGCGTGTTGCAGCGTCCATAATAATAGAAATAAGTATGGTTTCCTAGTTTGGATTTCCCTAGGCAAATGACCAACCACAATTCCAAAAAAAAAAAATGGAAAAAAAAATTAAAAGACGTGAGAATGGTTTCACCATCCACGGTGATAGGAAATTGAGAGGTGCAGGTGGAGTGGGTTGCGCTGGCTTGCCTGTCACTTGACACACGTGGCAATTCGCACATGATCAACACAGTTTTCCTTCATCTATGGCCAAGTAAAATGTTTTGCCAGTTTTACTTACCGAGTGGTCTTCTTGACACCCAAAGTCCTCCAATGAACTATGTTGTTGAATCAAAAAGTTCACGAAATGTAACGTTTAACACTACGAGATGCTTGAACTTGTGGTGGAAACACTATCACTGACAACTTCATATGTAGATATTTCTCCATCAGTAACACCGTACTAAAGTAAGTAACAATTATCGAGATCCTTTGCTTCACTCTCAGAACTGCTATATCCTCAGTCATTCCAGTGACTGATCACCAAACAGATCTTGATTAAATCATCATGCGTTTAGAAATTTAACGTCAGTTGTTCCAGACTAGGTTGAAGACACGGGGGAGTTGTGTTAATGATCCGGGCGCAGAGCGTCACTAACAACATATTCAAGCCCAAATCATTTCATCCACAGAGGCATGCCAAAGAGTACATAAACCTTTATTTCGGCGCATGTACACACCCTTATTTACAGGCTATCTCCCCCAACCAGCGTACCAGTTTGCTAGAGATTGATGATGGGGCCCACCGTCGTTCAACAAGTGACCAGGTTCCAGCCAATAAGATTGTTTTGGCAATCGCAGAGGTTATGAGGGTACAGCTCTTCCTTGTCTGCCCTTGTCATTCCCATTCTAGAGCTGGTTGAAGCACGATCTGCTATCTTGTGGCTTCTATTTCTGCCTACTGCTTACCGTGGAGTGCACTATACATATCACTGTACATAGTGTAAAAAATTGCTGTTCTAAATTGGGAAGGATAATAAATTTCAAACTTTTTCTACTGTGTTTTTTTGCCCCTTTAAAGGGATAACGGCCTTTTGGGAATCCGGGTTTTTGTAATATGGTAGCCTGTCCGAAGCTGAGCTGGACTTAGAGAAAGGGTTTTGGCTGGGGGTGAAGCTCTAGCGGGAACATTGTGCAGCTTGCTGTCTGGCTTGTTTTAGTTTTGCCTACGTTTTAAAAAAATTTTTTGCGTGTCAGTTGTTTTATTGTCAGCCTTGCTATTGTGTGATCGTTCAACGCTCCTACTACTTGTTCGTTGCTCGTTTTCGCTACTCAATCTTGTAAACATGTGTATTTCCCGCAGGCATTGTTTTAAAAATTTTTGCTGTCATTGTTCTACCTGTTGGGTTGGGGGAAATTTTGCATCCTTTGCTTGTAGGTATTCGCAATCTACTGTGCATAGTAAGCGTTTCCCAAAAATTAACGTTTAGTTGGGTATTCTGCAATCGTATGTATAACGAATAATTTAAAACCCCACCTAACGAGTAAACGTCTGGTGTGGGGCAATACTTTGCATAACCTCCCAAATTTGCCCTACAGCGTTGTTGGCAAATGCTCGTTCCATTGGCTTTTACATACAAACCATCTCACAGCTGCGAAAAGCGTTCACTGATTTCTGACAAATTTTACAGAAGAAGATGGCACATCAGATCCTCCCTCTACGGAGTAAAAAAAAACTACTAGTTCTCGCAGGGGAAGATGATACACCTACGGACAAAATGGTCAGTCAGGCCTGGGTTGTCTCGGGGTGAATTTCAGCGTCTTTGGGCACTTGAGCGGGAAAAATCAATCTTGAGCAAACTAGGAACAGAGAACTTCGAAAGGGGAAGAATATGAGGGAAAGAAAGGGGGCAGTTTTCGCTTTCTGAAATGATTTTAGTTTAAAAAAAGCAGTACACTTTTCCCCGCTTCAATAGGCCGAACCAAGCTTTTTTTTCGAAAGCTTCGAAAATCAGGCTCGGCCTTTGGGGGGCCGGGGGAACAGCTTTGGGCACGTTGGTTCATACAGCATTTTGGGTAAGGCACGGAATTTACTCAGTTTTAATGACCTGAATTTTCTTTTATCAAGTATGAAGACCACAGTTTTGGGGAGCATAACTGTTCCCAGCCAAATACCGAAGTTTTTAAATTAAGCAGGGGCAGCTTGGTCAACCCCAGTGGACTTTTTTAAGACAGAAAACCCAAAATTTTTTAAAACCAGCTGGATAAAGCAAGTGGTGTTCACCTTTGAGGAGCGGGTGCGCTTATTTGATTGATAACCTGCTGGAGTCTTGGAAACCAAGGTTCGAGTTTTTCTGCAGGATCGTGACTTAACCACCATTGGAGGCAGCCAATTTGGGGGGTCCCTTTCCCAAAACTAACCGCCCTTGCCGAGGGTCCCGTCTTTTTTTCAACAGCCTGGCATGAGCAAGATCGCAACCTTTTGGGAGAATGAAGTGCCGCCGGGGGGGAGAACTCTCGTCACCAACTAATCACCTGGTGAGCCACCTTCTCAACATGTGGTCCACCGCGGAAGGAAAAACTACTCATGGTGCACTCGACAACAGTACCCCCGGGGGAACACCAGCCAGAACAAAAACCATTTGCAACGTCAACAGGGAGTAAAGGGCAACCCTGTCGTCGCTTCATGTGTAAAAAAGGGGTCACTCCTCCCCAACTGCCCCCAAAACCCCAACCCATTGGGAAAATCTAAAATCCCCTAAAACATGCCCCCTAGAGAAGTAAAAAAAGGTTGGCCCCTTATTATTGAGGAGTCTTTCCCTTCAGGAAAACCAAAAAACAACAAAAATAAAGACCTTTAAGATACTGGAATATTGCTCATTGTAAAGGGGGAAAATTTACCCCTTTCAGAAAATACTTTTTTAAATTTCCCCTCTTTTTTTTTGGGAACATTTGGGGGAGCTATATATTCTTTTCCCTTTCAAAAAATTTTATGTACTTGCAAAATACACGGGGTATTGACTGTAGGGTCTAAAAAGGGTTTCCCCCCATGAAAGATCCATTTATTAGGGGTAATAACTTATACTGTTATTTGTGCCCCTGAACCTATAATGATTAATTTTTTTTCCGGGGTTTTGGCCAAAACTCGGGCAACACCCCAAGGTTGTCGGAAGAAGTACTACCCTTTGGGACGACCCGATCTCGGAATAGCCACATTTTTTTTACGGGGAAAAACTGGCCAAGCCTCGTAATCAAGGAAACAGACCCGATCAAGCTTCCTTTTCCCCCGGTTGCAGGTTTCCAGATTCTCTGTTTCCATCCCGGGGGACTTCCTTCCGGGGGGAACAACGAAAGGACCCTTCTTTAAAATTTCGCTTTTGAGCAGCCAGGGGTAAACCCCTTTTTGGGTATGGGGCAAGTAAAAATTTAAAAACGATTATTTGATCTGCACTGAACTGGGAAGGGGAAAAGGGCCGGCAATTGTTTAACAGGGGTTTGTGTTCCCAAAAAAGTATAGACCCCAAATATTAAATATAGCTCATAACACTCATTAGGGGGTCACTTTGAAATTTCAAAAAAACCCGGGATAAGTACCAAAAAAAAATTTTTTTTGGCCAAAAATTAAAAAAAGATGTGAAGAATCATATTAGGTGTTGCCAAATGTCGAAAGTTGGGAAACCCCGGACATTCCATTTAAACCCGACCTCTTAACCATCCTGCTATGGGAACCTTTTTTCGATTAATTATAGTTGGTAGGCCACTACCTAGGGGCAAAAATCTGGAAATCTATTTTTTAAAGATTATGGATAAGTAACCAGATACCCTGAAAAAATTCCCATGCGTAGTATTTTAATACTAAAGCTATTCAAAGCTTTAACAAAATTTTTTTCTTTTTTTGGCATTCCCAAAACTATTCAAAGTGATCAAGGTACTAACTTTTTCTGCCCAAAGGGATTTAGGGAATATTAACAGGTTAGGGATAACCACAACTTTTCCACGCCTATCATCCTCAGTCCAAAGGGGCCCTTGGAAAGATTCCATCAACATTAAAAACAATGATGAGACTTTTTGCATGCACTTTCCACAACTGGGGTGAACACTACCTTTGTTCTGTTCTCATAGAGGAGACGGTGCAAGAGTCTACAGGGGAATCCTTTGAGCTGATCTTTGGGGACAATGTACGAGGTCCTCTTCGGTGCTAAAGAAAGGGTGATGGGAGAAACTTACCAACACTTAAAAAACCCTCTTTAAGGGTTTCAGGTGGGACGTCAGTTAGCCAAGGGTAACCTAAAGACAGCTCAAAGTAAGATGAAACAGGTATGACAGAATTTCACAAATTTTTCTCCTTCCTTCCCGGGAAAAGGTGTTGGGCAGGGAACCCATCCTCCACCCTTGAAAGCTAGATTTACGGGCTATGCAGTTTTTAAGTAGATTTAACTGATGTAAATTATGTGGGAGCTCCCATTGATAAGATCTCAAAAACTAAAACTTACCACATTAATCAATTAAAATACTTTCCCAACACCAAAAAAAAGTCCCCGTAATGACTCTGTCCTCTCCCGAGGACGACCTGATATTTTCACTCTATTTCGAAATTAATATTAAACTTTCAAATTTGTCCTCCCAAGGTCCCAGCCCTTTTTTGGAGGGGATTTTCTGAAATGCAAAAACAAATTTTAACGGGGCTTTTACAGTCATATCCTAATATTTTTTTGATGGCCGAAAAAATGTACGTTAGGTTATCATGATGTAGAGTGGGAAACTCTAAAACCCTTAAACTCACCCCTACAGAGCTATCCGAAAAGCAAAGGCTACTTCAGCGGAGGTAGAATTTTTGTTAAAGCATGGTTGTGGAGGAATCATCTAGTCCCTGGGCTTCACCGTGCATCCCTTTTGAAGAAGGCTGAAAGGGGGGTTTCGTATTGAAAACACCGTAAAGTGAACGGGACAATTCAGATGCTTCCCTCTTCCTCGTCTGGATACGTAATTTACTTGTGGGTAAGGAAATTTTTTTCCAAGTTAGATCTCCTTAAAGGGTACTATCAGGTACCTTTGACGGATAAAGGGGAAGGAAATCTCTGCCTTCGTAATTCCAGGGGGGTCATTTTCAATACACGATAACCCCCTTCGAAAAGAAAAATTCCCCTCTTCTCCAGAAACTTAAACCATCAGGCTATAAATCTTGAAGGCACGCAGCGACCTAGATATTTTTGTGGTGTCTGATACTTGGGGATCAACACCCACTTAACTTAAGGGTCTTTTTGAGACCCTTTAAGATTTTCCCCTTTAACAGTTAATTTATCAAAAATTTCCCCTTTGGGCCAGGCCCCGTCACTTTTCTAGGCATGAAAATAGGGTGTAAAGTTGCAAAAAAAAGTAAAGTTCTTTTATTAAAGATTATCCAGTTCCCCATGATAGGGAAAACTCTTCAAAGCTTCCAGGGATGATGGGTTTTCAGAAGATTCTGTAAGAATTTCTCAATATTGTAGCCCCCTTACCCCCTTACCAGTCACAAATTCCCTTTAATTGGACCTCAACGTAAACTGCTTTTTAATAAAACAAAAAAAATTTTTGTGTAGCACCCTTCTCTTGTCTCCAACTTCTGGGGTTGGGGGGCATACTATTACAAATCGGAACAAGGGGGGTTGCAGCCTGTACATACTTTTTACCAAGTTTTCCCGCCACAAAGGCTTACTCTCCATGAAAAAAAAGCCCTCGGGTGGTACTGGCTTAGAGCTTTCGAAATTTTTGGGCCAGACATCACAGGTGGTACAGTCTACAGTGTCACAATTTTCTAGTATATCTCAAAGCCATGAAGAAACCCCAACACAGGGTTATGCGTGGGAAAGAAGGCGCAGCCCTATAAATTTCCATTAAACATTTGCCGGGAAAAAAAATATTGGGGACTCTTTTTCTGATATAATATTTTATTTAGGTTTGGATTTATTTGTGGGAACCCCCTTTTTTCGCTTTTTTTTTAATTTCCCCTGGGGTTGGGTTTTTTTTTTTTGTGAGGGGGGTGGGCTACCGCCCCTGTACTTGACCTTTTGCTAGCCTTCTGACTGCGTCTACTCTAAGTTTAGGTTTGGCTTTTTGGGCACGAAAAAAGCTGACTTACCTAGAGTGGATGGGGGAGAGTAAAGACGGTCCCATTATTTTGTCCCTGGGGACGGTTTTCCCCCTGGAGGTTGGGAGCCCCAATCCTGGCCCTTTCGGGGTGGGAGTGGGGCAGCAAAAAAGTATAACCCTTTTTTCGGGGGCATGAAAAACCCATTTACAGGCATCTCCCCCCCAACCAGCGAACCAGGTTGCTAAGGTTGAGATGGGGCCCCGTCGTTCAACTAGTGACCAGGTTTTGCCAAAAAGAAGATGGTTTTGGCAATCCAGAGGTTAAACCATACCCCCCGGCCGGGATTTAACCCCCGGGGCATAGAGTCTCAAAATCCAGCCCCTCGCGTTAGCCCCAGACCACTAGCCACAATAAGATTCATCCAAAAGGTATATTTTTACACCAAGGGAAATTAGCACAGGCACCTCTGTGACCACAAATGAAGTTTTTACAGACGAATCTCCCGCAGCGTGGGGCCCTGCGAACCTACTCAAGTCCCTTACTGCCGTCAAAAGACTCAAGAAATCTAAGACACGATTGCAAATAAACCATACCCCCGGCCGGATTGAACCCGCGGCATAGAGTCCCCAAAACTCCCCCCTCGCGGGGTCACAGAGGGTGCCTGTCTAACTTTCCATGGTGTAGAATATCCCTAGTTGGATGAATCAATTGGGGCTACTGGTCTAGGGGGCTAACGCACGGGTGGAGTTTTGGACTCTTGACCGCGGGTTCAATCCCGGGGGGGGTAGGTTTTATTTGCAATCGTTCTTTTACGATTTCTTGAGTCAATCCACAGGGGTTTTATGTGGGTACCGCTCTCCTGTTCCCTTGTCATTCCCATTCTAGATCGGCTGCTGAGTTAATATTCAGGGATTTGTTATTTAATGTGGAAATGTAATGGGAAGGGGGGAGGAGTTTTCTTGTATTTCGGGAAAAAATTAATTGTTTTCCTAAAAACCCGGGATAAAATAATAGCAGTAACAGGTCTGTTTGGGGTAGGTTTGTGGAGGGTAAGAAAAACAATTCTAGGTGTAAAACCGACCTCCCGGCTTGGGTCCGATAGAGGGAGCTTTTTTGGGACGAAAATTTTTAGGGGTTTGTACACAGTAACGTATCATAGTAGGGGGCTTTAATTTTGCCAAATTGCTAATTCTTTTACAGGTAATCGATCCAGTGACTTCTGGGAAAAAGTTCAGGCTGTTTTTGAAACAGAGTGTAAATGAACCTCCGGGGGAATATTTTGCTAGACCTATTGTCAAATAGAAAACACTCGTGAATAACTGGGGATCACTGAAATTGGCGCAAGTGATCACAAATCCATCCCTTTAGCATTAATTGGGAATGCAAAAATAATAAAATACAGTAAAAATCCCCCCGATTTTCGTTTTTGCCCCATTATAATGGACTTAGGGAACTCTTCTAATTTAATTTGGGGGTTTTCTAGCTAAGATTTTATTGACGTAACATACTTTTGAATATGAAGGGGTCTGCTTTTTTTGATTGTTTTCTTAATAATGTACACAGTGCCCCGAGTATAACATTTCCCCCGGAGAAATTTGGGGCTAATAAAAACGATCCCAAATGGGTTAACAGGAGGCTAAAACATCTATTAGGGGAGAAAAGGGGAATTTATAGGCGCATCAGAAGAGGAGAGGTTAACCTTACTGACCAATATGTTCAGCATAAAAGAGAAGTAAAAAAAGCGATTAGAAAGGCTAAACGTGACTATGAAATTAGAGTTGCTAATGAATCAAAGACTAATCCAAAGGGGTTCTTTCAAGTGTATAGGACGAAGGTGAAGGAAAAAGTAGGACCTCTGAAATCTGGGAATGGACAGCTGACGGATAATGAACTGGAAATGTGTTCCTTATTTAATGACTATTTTTTGTCAGTTTTTACACAGGAAGATGTAAATGAGATTCCAGTAATTAACAATTATTTAGTTCCTGATGAATTTAAGTTAAACTAATATTACTGTCACGAGGGATCCTGGTTATTAAACAGATAGACAAACTGAAACAAAATAGTCCCCGGGACCCGATGAGTTGTTTTCAAGGGTACTTAAGGAATGCAAGATGGAGCTTAGTCAGCCATTAACGAGTGTATTCAATACGTCCATCCTTACCAGTATTGTGCCAGAGATGTGGAAGATGGCTAATGTGGTTCCTAATATTCAAAATCAGGGGATAAGTCCACTCCTTCAAATTACCGTCCAATAAGCCTGACATCTATAGTGGGCAAGTTATTAGAATCAATTATAGCTGACATTATCAAAGTCACCTTGAAGAGCATAACTTGATAAATGAATCTCAGCATGGATTCGCGAGAGGTCGTTCCTGCCTGACAAACTTACTGACGTTCTTCAATAGAACATTTGAGGCAGTTGACAGTGATAAGGAATATGATATTGTTTATTTGGATTTTAGTAAAGCCTTCGACAGAGTACCTCACAAGAGACTCTTAAGAAAAGTGGCAGCTCATGGTATAGGAGGTAAAGTATCTAGCATGGATTGAGGCATGGCTTACCAATAGAAAGCAGAGAGTTACCATTAATGGAGTGAAATCTGAATGGGGATTAGTCACTAGTGGCGTTTCCACAAGGATCAGTTTTTAGGCCCTCTCTTGTTCATAATTTACATTAATGACCTTGATGAAGGGATTACTAGTGACACGAGTAAGTTTGCTGATGATACAAAGATAGGCCGTATAATTCACTCTGAGGAGGATATCAACTGAACTCCAGGACGATTTGAACAAATTAATGTCTTGGTCTGAGAAATGGCAGATGAAGTTTAATGTGGATAAGTGTAAGGTACTTGCCCTTGGTAATGAAAATAACCCTCGAAGCTATAATCTAGGTGAAGTAGAGCTTGGTCATACAGAATGTGAAAAAGACTTGGAGTCATGGTAAGCAGAAATCTAAAGCCAAGACAGCAGTGCCTCAGTGTGCGTAACAAGGCCAACAGATTACTTTGGATTTATCTCAAGAAGTATAAGTAACAGAAGTCCAAAAGTTATTTTACAGCTCTATACATCACTAGTGAGGCCTCATTTAGATTATGCTGCTCAGTTTGGTCCCCTTACTACAGGATGGACATAGACTCATTAGAAAATATACAGAGAAGAATGACTAAAATGATTTACTGTGTAAGGAACCTCCCGTATGAAGATAGACTTAAAGCCTTAAATCTCCACTCTCTGGAGAGGCGTAGAATGAGGGGAGATATCATTGAAGTGTATAAGTGGATGACGGGCATAAACAAGGGAGACATTAATAAAGTACTGAGGGTGTCGAACCAGGTAAGAACCAGGAATAATGGATTTAAGTTGGATAAATTTAGATTTAGAAAGGACATAGGTAAGTACTGGTTTTCTAACAGAGTTGTAGATGCGTGGAACAGTCTTCCCAGTGGGGTGATAGAGGCTAGGACCTTGGGTAGCTTTAAGAAGAGACTAGACAAATATATGAGTGGGAGGGGCTGGGTTTGATTGGTGTCAAGGGGTACGGGAGATATTTCTTGAGTAGCTTTAGGTAGATGTCGTTTTGATAAGGACCTGCCTCGTATGGGCCAGTAGGCCTTCTGCAGTGTTCCTACATTCTTATGTTCTTATGTTCTTATGCTATCTTGTGGCTTTTATTTCTGCCTTGCTTACCGTGGAGTGCACTATACTTATCACTGTACATAGTGTACATATTGCTATTCTAAATTGGTGAAGGATAATATAAGTCTAAACTTTTTCTACTGTGTTTATTTTGCTCCCATTACACCCGGGATAACAGGCCATTTGGAATCCTGGGTTGTAATATCCACTAACTCAACAGGAGACAAGGATGGTTGTTGTATCTTTGACATATCTCTAGTAATTGCGCTGAGAGGAAATAAAATAGGTTTCTCTCTACAAGTTTCAATGGCATAATTATCGTCAGTGTTATTATCAATCACAAGTGGTTCCTTACATATACCAGCATGAAGGATATCGTTCCCTATCAACAAGTCTACTGACCTGATGGGAAATACACCACTGGATATACCCACTGAAATATAACCCGTATAATAGCTTGTTTCAATATAAATTTTGTGAAGAGGTACTTTTATAACAGCCCCACCATAGGCTTTTAACAATACATCTATCATGGTATAGGTATCGTCAGTTATGGTCAGTACATCTTTTCACCAAAACGTGAGATAACTGCCAGTGTCTCTGAAAGAAATTATCTCAGATGTGATTCGTCAAATCCTACTTTATCTCTCGAAAAGTAAGTACTCATCGCTGAACGAATCTTTTCGTCAGATACACTTTCTGCCGCTAGTCATCTGTCCTAAGTAATATTATCTAAAACAGTAGGAGCAGAGGTATTACTAGGATTTTGGTGCCTTTGTTGCTCGGAAGAAGAAACGGCTTGTGTGGGGGCGCCAGCCGTATGACAGCTTCTCGTATCTCTTTATAACTTTATAACTCTAGCATGTCCTTTTCTGTTACAATAGGTACATTTAACTTTCTTCCCGATATCACATTTCTGTCTATCCACAGAGACAGATTCAGGATTGTGAGTTTTCCTGGTAAAGGTACGAGAAGTTACAGTAGCATCAGGCCGGCAATGAGCAGCTGATTTAGATTGCCAACTTCTAGGACAATCTTTAGTTACCTTGTTTCTTTGTGTTTTAGTACGTACAAGTTTGTGAGAAATCTCGTAATTGTCTGCTAATGCTGCAGTTTCCAGAATATCCGGGGTAGTATGATCGATCAGATATTCTTGTATGTCAGCAGACATACAGTTGTTAAACTCTTCATGTAGTAACAACTGAACTAGACTGTTGTAGTTGTTACATTTAGCAGCTCTAGACCATCTCTCAAATGCAATTTTTTTCTCACGAGCAAACTCTACACAAGTTTGATCTTGTCTTCGTTGTGACATACGAAATGCGCGTTGATAACTTACAGGTAACAAGTTATAGGTCTCTAGAATAGTTTGCTTGACAGTGTCATAACTAATGTACTTGGCAAATGGTAAAGCAGCAGTACAAGTTTGAGCTCTTCCTGTCAAAGCTGTGTGCAACAAGGTAGCCCATTGCTTACGTGGCCAGTTCATAGCACGTGCCTGGTTCTCAAACACATCAAAATAGGTGTCTAAGTCACTTTAAAAAAACTTAGGAACCATGGATGCAGCTTTCTGCACATTAAATGTGTCCTGTGATCTATCAGTCTGTTGTCTTCCAAGACGAACATTTTCTCTCTGGAAATCTTCTTCGTTCAATTTCCTCTGTGCCTCTATTTGTGCAGTCTGCAACATAATGAGGCGTTCCAACCTCTCAAACTGTTCCTGAGAGTTAGGACCAGTAGGCAATGGAGGAGTAAGGAATCTAACATGGTCTGGACGGTCCTTAGGTCGGACACTTCGTCCAGCCGTCTCTAGAGAGTCTAGATCTGGTCTAGGATAAGTAGATACAGGTGTAGCATACACTGTACTAGTATGTGGCTGAGTCATCCAACCAGCTATACTCTGTACTATTGTCAGTGAGGCGGGAATGTGTGAGCGGAGGTTCACTAGGCTCAGACACTTCTGCCATAGATGCTATTTCTTCTAAGTAATCAAATAGAGTCATACTTCCTAATTGTGACACTAGGCTTTCTGAATCTGAATCATAATCAGACATCTCTGAATGAGCAGGAAACAAAATATCTTTAATTAACGCTCTGACAGTTTCTGCGGTGTAATTCCTGTTATACGTCACACCGAGATATTTGGCTACTTGCCAACATGTCTGAAGTTTTAATGTACTCAACTCAGACAAAGTCAGAGTATCAATTAACTGTTTCACTTTGGCATACATCAGGAAAATAAATGTACTACGAGAGAGTGATTATGGGAAACTATAATCCTAAAGGAATTTCAGTTTTGGTCGTCTTACAGTTAGAGCTCATAAACATTATTTCCATCTCCTTGGATCAAGAGACTCAATCAGGTACATACATCCACCTAGTATGTTGTACAAGACAAAACTCAAAGTCTTCAGATTAGGAAAGTACTCAAAGTGTTTGATCATAGAGTTACTAGTATGTCAAACTGGAGAATTTCTCCAACACCTTGGATCAAGACCATCCCGGACAGGCCCCCATTTGTTACAAAAAACGTGATTCTAAAAGCTCAGAGATCTCCAGTGAATACTAGAAAGGACTGCCCTTCAAGCATCCAACCTGTTACTGGGTTTTCGTAACAAGTAGTCAGTATCCTTGTCCAATTATCCATTAGAATTCAGTATGATTCAATAGTGCTTCAGGATTACAACTGGTAGGCTACTACTAGAGAAATTAAAATTTAACAAATTTATTAAATCTAGAGGTATATTATAAAATTAAATTAAATTAATCACAGTAATCAAAATAATATCACTTCTCTCGTGTATAATATTATTGTACTTGAAGCACATATCACATTTATAATTCTTAAGTACCGTCTGGTACATTAACATTTAATAAAATATTACAAATATGTACAAGTTTGTGTGTATGTGTGTAAGTGCTCTAAGTAGTTCGTTATGTCTCACGACTCGACTAGACTTAAACAAGTGACTGACAAAGTCCTCAATAAACTAACTTCTTGCAACAGGGAATCAAACATCTGCTGTTGACACCCCCCCGATACTGACAGCCCCGGGGGGTGACAGTTCAGAAAGAAGCTCTTTCTAAGACAAAAGGAAATTCGTATGAAACAAGCTTCTGAGCAACATTTTTACACCCTCCTAAAAAAAGGAAAAACCCCAAAATAATTTTTAAAAAGCTACATTTTCGTTTTTTTACTAAAAACCAAATATCAGCAAATAAAATTATAATAAAAAGATAATAATTAATTAACATAAAAATATGAACCCCAAATTTAGGGGAACTACCAACCAAATTCATCCCCTTACCATAACCATAAACCATTACCTACTCCATGAACACTAACCATAAACCCCATTCAAACACCTCAAAACCAATTAAAACCCCCCTTTTAAATACGATACTAATCCCATTCTCACCACTATAACACCCACCCCCCCATTTTAAAAATTCTAAAACCCAAAAGATCCCATACTAAGACCCCTCAGCACCCAAAAACCCTTCCCACTCTACCATACCATCCATCATACCAAACCATTACATATGCATCATTACCACTTACCCCACTATTAAAAATTACAATATAACTAATAAATATAAAAAAAAAAAATACAATACTAAACCACTCTCCATAAAATCCCAACCAATATCACCAAAATTCCTATACTCAAACTTTAACTAATAAAAATACCATAAACTTTTTTAAAACCCAATACCATCCCCACTACTACAACCCCCAACTACTTCCCAAAATTAACAAATTTTAACACATACTCTTACAATAAAAGTCACCATACAAATCCCCACACTACCAAACCATAAACCAAAAATATAAAACCACTAAATAACCTCAATACCATCAAACCATTTTCATCCCCAAAATTAACCCACCATAAATCTTATATACCATCAAAAACCACTCCCATAAACCACCCTTCCCTTTTACCACAACCCCATTCCATACTAACATACATGTTCCATCCCCCAGTTCCAAACACCATATACCATCTCCAACACCATCACCTTTACTACCCACCATAAAACCACACCACCCTTATCCCCGCCACTCCTCCCCACTCAAAACACCACTAAAAACAAACCATTCTACCAAAACCCACCTTAACACCCATTTTTCCCATCCCACCTACCAAACTTCAATAACAATTACATCATACTTCCAACCATCACCATTTTTATAAAATTAATAAAATAACATAAACATCAACCCCACCACTACCATCACACTAAAACAACCCCAAAAAAAATCACCACAACCTCAACCCCAAATACCCATCCCCAAACCACTATCAACAAAACTACCTCACCACCACACCATCACCACACTACCATCACATACCCCCATCACACTACTCCCATCACACTACACCACCCCACAACTACCATCAACACTACCACACCATACTCCCATCACACTATTTCCCATCCCCTACCCTTTCACTACTACCACCCACTACAAACCATCCACCTAAAAACACACCTTACCAACCCACACTTCCAAAACCCACCCCACTTCCATCACCACCCCCAACCCCAAAACCCTCCCAAATCAACCACTACTACCATCACCACATTACCACCCCCACACTCCACCCCACTACTACCACACCACTACCCCAAAATCACCACAATCCCCTCCACCACCCCCACCACTTACCACCCCACCACTACAACAAATTTCACAACACTACCATCCACAACCCTAAAAACCACTCCTCCCCACCACAAAACCTTTTAACCACTACCTCACCCCCACCAACCCCCCAAATACACCAACCCACTACACCAACACCACTACACCATCCCACACACCATCAACACTACCATCACCCCCTTCCTCACCCACTAACATAAACAACAACCCATATAAAAAAATAACACTACCAAACCACACAACACCATCACCACTCTACCACACCAACCTACCATACACACTCCCCACACACATTACCATCACCCCTCCACACACTTCCATCAACCACTACCATCCCCACATACAACCCAAACTCCCACACCAACAAACACACCACTCCCATCCCCCCATATTTCCCACCCATACCATCCCAAAACTACCTCACACAACCACCACCACAACCATCACCACTACAACCATCACAAACAACTACCTCATCACTAAAACCAAAACCACACCCAAACACAACTACCATCACCACTATTTCCACACCATACCATCACAAACCACTAAAACCCACTACTCCATCACGAATTTTCCAACCCACTATACCACACCATACACCAAAAACCCACAACCATCACACACTACCACCCCCTACTCCCACACCCCCTAAACCATCACCACTACTACCACCACCCTAACCCACCACTACTACCACACACCACCCCACACCACAATTTCCTCTCACCCCTTCCTCCCATCCCCCCACAAAACTACAAACATCCTACAACACCATCCCCTTTTACTACCCACCACCATTTCCATCCCCACTACCTCAACCTTTTTCCTCACCACACACCCCCCCTTCAACATACCTCACCACAAACCATCACCTTACTACCAAACCACACACAATCACCACCATACCAACCCCCCACTTAAAACCCACTACTACAATCACCACTACTACCATCAAAAAAACTACCATCCCCCCAACCCCACACCACTACTCCCATCACTCCCTTACCATCCCCACTACCCACACACCATACCATACCACTACTACCATAAACCATTACCATCACCAAACTACCATACCCTACACCAAACCCACTACTTAAATCCCACCACTACCACACCCCACTTTCATCACCACTCCCAAACAATCACCACTACTACAATCAAAAAACTACCATCACCACTCTACCATCCCACTACTTCATCCCTTTTCTACACACCTCTTCTACCCATCACCTTTTACCATACCACTTTAAACCACCCCAAATTTCTCCCATCACCACCCCAAAATACCCCCACTACTCCCACCACACTAAATCCCCCACCACTACCATCACCACTACAAATATCACAAACTAAAAATCCCCAAATACTCCCTCAACACCACTAACATCCCCCCCCCTCCCCCAAACACCAAAACCTCACCCCACTAACCATAAACACACTACCACACCATTACAACCATCAACACTACCATCACACTCCCTATAAAACACACACTACCTAAAACTACTACCTTCCTATTACAACCAAATCACAACTACTACCTCACACTAAACCATCACAAACTACCATCACCATACTTCCTTTCACCCCCACTCCCATGCCAAACTACCACAACTTTCCACGAAACATCCCACGCACCACACCACCACCCCCCAAACCACCACTCCAACCCACCACCGCTACCACACCCCACTACCACACCACACTAACCATCCCACTACTACCATACCACTACCCCATCACCCTACCCCCCTCCACCCCCTACTACAAAACCCACTACTAAAAATCCCACTACAACTTTACCCCCATTTCAATCCCCAAAATTTAATCCCCCCCACTACCATCACCCTACATACCCACCACTACTAACGCAACCAAAACCTCACCACCCCCAACCACTACACTTCCCACAAACCCACCGTCACCACCACTACCCTACCCCACTTCCACCCCACCCTACCACAACATTTACCATCCCACTACCCCAAACCCACACTACCATCACTACCACCACACAACACTACCCCCCCCACCACTACACATCACAACTACTACAAATCCACATTTAAAAACCACATTTAACCAATACCACCAAAAAACCAAACATCACTACTACAATCAACCCACACCTCCCAATTTCCCCATAACCACTACTCCATCACTACCATTACCATCCCCACTACTACATCAAAACCAAAAACCATCACCACTACTACCATCACCTCACTACCAAACCACACTACTATCCCCACCACTACCATCACCACCATTCATCCCCACACAATCACCACTACCACCACAAAAAAACTACCATCCCCACCATTTCCAAACACCATCTACCATCACTCCTTCCCATCACCACTCCCTACCATCACTACCATTCCATCACCACCACAATCACCCCACACCAACCCCCAAACAATCCCCACAACTACCATCACCCATTTTCATCACACACAAATCACCACTACAAACCATCAAAAAAAACCACCCCAACCCCCACCACTTCCATCACCACACTACCATCCCATACTAACACACCACTACCACACCACTCTACCATCACCCCATTTACCAACACCATAACTTCCATCACTATTACTACCATCCCCATTCTACCATCACCACCCCTTTTCCACACCACCATTTACCTCCCACTTACATCCCACAACCCATCACCCCCTTTACCAAAACCATTTCTACCACCACCTCTTCTACCACACCACTTCTCCCCATCACCACTCTCCCATCACCATTTGCCATCCCCATTTCAAATCCCCACCACAAACATACCACCACTACAACCCCCCCCACCACTACCACACCACACAATATCACCTACTATCAAAATACACCGTAAACCCCAAACTAATATCCCCACCACTACCTCACCCACTACCACCCCCACTACCATAACACTACTACCATCAACACTACAACAACCCCCCCACTACAACAAAACTACTACCCATCACTACTACTACCTTTCCATACTACATCATACTACTCCCTCACACTACCCCACCAATACTACCACACACTACTTCCTTACCTCCACTACCACCTAACACAACCACCACTCTACCAACACCCCATACCAACCACCACTCCCAACACCCCCCACCGCAACCCCTTCACCACCACTACCACACCATACAAATCAACTACACCAACCACTACCCATCACCACACTACCTCACCATTTAAACCATCACCATATAAATCGCCACTACTACACACCACCACTACAACCCCAAAACTTTAAACCCCACCACTACCATCCCCAAATACAAGAAACCCCATACTAGGTAAACACTGCAACCGTCACCAAAACTACCGTCACTACGCTTCGTCACTACCACTACCGTCACCACCACTACCTCACCACACTTCCCAAAACACCCCCACTACCATCACCATACACCATCCCCACTCAACCTTCCCAATAACCATCACCGCAACCACCACAAACTAAACCATCTCCACTCAAAAATTATATGGGACATAATCAATATGTAACGATCAGGCGTAAAACGATAATCTGCAGTACACCAAATACCAAAAAGCACTTAAAAAGACATCAGAATTTGGCTGCCACCCCAATCAAACACAAAATTTTTATGTACGTCTTCACGTGAAAAAATGGTCTTATAATAAAAACGATAGCCTACTTAGAATGCCACTTCCCCCCCCCCCTTGAAAAACATACCACTTCACCTGATATATCATTTAATCTCTTATACATTTATTAAGCATTAAGGGTATCAAACAACATTATAACACAATCCAGCCTCTAAAAGGCTACAAAATTTCAAAAAAAGTCTGAACAGATTGCACACATCCACAAAAAACCAATCCACACCCTAAAACCCCCATATACCCCATGGTAACAATCAATATCGTGCTGGTGGGGTTTAATACACACCGCTGACTCTAACCCCCCCCCCCCCCCCACAACCTATAACTGTGTCCTTTGGCCGTCACCACCATAACCCATCATCATTTAAATTTAAAAAACATTAAGTACAAAAACAAAGGGAAAAAAAACCCCTTATCGCTCCGCCACAAAAAAAAAAATGTTACTTTCAATTAAACGCTGATTCATCTTTTTGCTTACAAAATTCCCCATCCCTTTTGCTTTTAATCCTTTTCCCATACTAAAAACCAGATTATACATTTCATAATCAAATTAATTACAATAAGCATAATAATATCAAAACTATCATCCACAATAGGTGTACATTATTTTCACCCAGTTCCATGAAATTTACATAAGAATTAATACATATATTGACAATCCTCACAATCCTTCCCCTTCAATACAGTGTACATATACCAATGACTTTCGTTATGTCCCAATCATATTTTCTTTACACTTCCCCTTTTCCCCGGCAAATAAAGCCACTGCACTGAGTCACAACACCTTTTCATTTGTTCACTTAAAACGTAAAAAAAGAACAAAAAATAAAAAACTTTTAACAATAAAGAATAATTATTGACAAAGTGAAGAATACCAACTAAAGGTTACTAACTAGAAAAAGAACTCACTCACTAATACATATTCCCTTTTTTTTGTATTATGGTTTTAACAAATACTATATTTATTTAAAAATGTTCCAGAGCAAAATCAACTTTCTCGTCCATGCCTAAGTTACACAATAACTTTTGGCCCTAAAAAAACAGTACCGGGCAGTACTACCCAATCATTAACAAACCCAAACCCGGCAAAAGACATTCAAAAGCCACCCCCTCCACCCCTGACCCATGCTTCGTATTAAAAAAAAAAAAAACTCACGTTCCCTTCCATGCCAAGTTGACCTGACGCGAAAGTCATAAAAAACCCCGTCCCCCTTAACCAAAGGTCACCCTTCACCCCCCCCCCACGCCCCCCCCCCATCCTAACGACTTTACACCATAGCTCCACTACCACACACTTTATTTCCCCCTTTTCCCTCCTCCACAATCTCAAAAAAGAAAAAAAAGCCAGTTTTTGGGGGAAACCGCCCAATCCAGCTCTAAACTACACCCCAAACCCCAACATTACACCTACCGACAGATTTCATAACCCAAGGGAAAACATTTACCCACAACCCCCCATATAGTAGCCTATTTTTGCATACTGTAGAACACCTCCCGCAAGCGCCCCCACCCAAATCACCCCCCACCTCCCCCATGCACCAAACACATACAAAAAACTGCCCCTCATACATCAGCCCCCCGAATGTCCTTGGGAAACCCCCCCCCACTCAAAATGCAAACCCCAAAGTCGAAATGTTTCTTCCCCCTCCCGCCACTATACCCAGAACTCTCGCTAAACCCTGCCCCTTACAAAACCCCAAATTTCACAAAAAAAATTGCTGAAAAAAAACCGTCTCCTCTTCCCTCACAAGCAAACAAGTGCCCGCACCTCATAACCCTTTTATATAGCACGACCTTGTACTAGAATTCCCATAAAGAATCTATAAAACCACTCCCCGAACCCTTGGCTTTTTTTAAACTTTCTTTCCAAATCTTCCCAAAAGCCCCTCCCAACAACATTGGGGAGTAGCTACCCTGTTATCCTGTACCCCCCCGCCTACCTTCCTCCCAACCTATTTTCCCTAACGTTTTTGCTCCCTTACTGCCAACAAATTTCGCACCATACTCACACTCCAAGTGCCTTTCCCTTCCACCATTTTTGCAACCCTTCATGACCCCCCACCCCACCCCCCCTCCCCCCTCCCACCCCAAATATCGCTGCTTCCATACACTGCCTTTTACCGTGTGCCAAAGGTATAAGAAAACCCCCCCACCCCCACGCCCATCATCACCACCTCCCTTCCGAGCCAAGGGTTCCCCTAACCCCCCAACACATACCTAAAAAACCCCCCTCTCCAGTTTTCCCAATATCAACCCCACCTCAGGGGGAAAATTTTCTGCCACGCCCCCCCACTTTTCTGTACACAAGGTTTTACTACCACCCCCCTCTGCCCCAATGTTACATCCCCCCCCTCCCCCCGCATCCCCACCCATCGCCTTACTCACTACTTCCTTTGGGAAATTTTTCTCTGTGCCCCCCACGTCCGCCATATACACAACCCCCATATCTTAATTCTATCCACACGTTTCCACCCTACTGTTTCCCCCAAACCCCCCCCCCCCCCCCAAGTGCCTACTTCTAATAAATTTTACTTTGCTCCTTTAACCCCCCATCCCTGTCCCCCACCAAAATCTCTATTTTAAACTCCCACATTCCCCAATCCTATTTCCCCTCCTACCCAAAAATTGGTTCATCCACATACCCCACAAAACCACATCCCCAGGACCCACCCTCCCCTTTCCCAACTATTCCCTATAAGCCCATAAAAAGGGGCCGCATGCATGCAAAGAAAAATTTTTAGACAAGGGGGAACCCGTCGAAAACCCATCCCCCTCTGCACTGGCAACCCTAAATTCCCATTAACCTGAAACCCCGACCATTTCAGGCTATACAAAGTAACCCAGCACAATCTCATCACCAAAACCCGTTTTTTTTAAAAAACACCACAACAAATTTCATCTACACTGCAAAGCCTGCTTCCCAAACATCCCCAATCCCCCCCCGTTGTCAACCCCCCACAAAATCCTTAATTCTTCCTGCCCCTACGCTACTTCACCGGAATCCCACACGTCTCTATGTAGGGCTCGGTCAAACACCATTTTTATACGGGTTTCCAAAAACCTTTCGCAAAAAATTATAACGCACACATAGGGGGAACGCCCAAAACACCCAAAAAGGGCTTCCCCCCCCCCCCCTTATAGAAACCCAAAAAACTACCCCCTGCCCTCATTTTTCCCCCCAAAACTCCCCTTTCCTTCATACATTTTAAAAAAAACCGACCAGCATTCCTTCATACAATCCCCAAAAATTTTAAAATAAAATCTTAGGAAATTTCCCTCAATGCCCGGCGCTTTTCCCCCACTCAACCCTTACGCCTCCTCCACCTCCTCCTCATGATCCTAACCCTCTAATACCGCACTCTCCTCCTCCCCTAAAAATACCTCGAATTCCTTCTCCCCGAATCTCTCCCTCCCTCTCTTTCCCCCTCCTCTGCTTAAAAAAATTTTCCCCCGTTTATAAATTAGACACATGGCAACTCTTGGGATCTTTATTGAGGAAACGTTTCGCCACACATGGCTTCAAACAGTCCTACAAAAAGGGGAATCTGAAGAACAGAGGGGAAAAGGGTAATCAGTCCCCAACCCTTTATCGATTGGCATCCATCAATTTGAATAGATTGTTTTTCAAGATTCTCCTTTGTATGGGCTGATGAAGCCACGTTGGCGAAACGTTTCCTCAATAAAGATACCCCCAAAATTCACATGTGTCTAATTTTTTTCAACATGTCGGGTTTTCTGAAACCCTTCATCTACAAAAATTCTCCCCCCAAACCAATAATCACATAATTGCCATTCCCGGGGTTTTAAGTACCTGCCCCCCCCTATAACCCCCCCCCCCTTTACACACCTCAATCCCCTAATCGTGGTCTCTGTTGCCTATTTCCCAAATCTCCTCAAAACACACCTGACGGTTTGTCACCCCAAGAACCTCCCTAAACCTTTCCCCCCACGTAAACCTCAAAACGAGAATTTTGTATATCCCTCAAACTTTCCCCTAAAACCCTATTTCTCCATTTTTTTGCCCCCCCCCCCCCTTTATAACAATCATTTTCTGCCCCTCAAAAAATTTTTGTAAACCAACCTCCACCTCGCCTCACCCTTCCTCATGCTGGTAATACTCCCAAAACTGCAATTTAGCGTCTTCTCCCACCATTCCAAGCACCTCCTCTTTGTTGCGAGCCCCCAAGTTTTCTTCCACCATTCCCTAAAAAAAAAACCCCCCCCCCTCTCCCCGAAGTAGCCCCCCACATTCATTTCCAAAAACCCCCCATACCTACGAACCACCCTTCCCATGCCATCCTGCCAAAACGGCACATGGCGAAAAACTAAATCATCGTCATTTTCACGTTTTACGTTAATCTCGATTTTATATATACGATCCAATTGGCAGCATAACCCCTCCGCAAAACGTTTGCTCTACTTTCCACCCATCGCCCCCTGACTTATGTATAAACCCCTGCATCCCTCAACAAATTCCCTCAATACCCCAACACACACCCTGCCCCTCTCGGTTTCCCCACCTTTAAATTCCCGATTACACAATTCCAATCCCCCCCCTATTAAGAAACCTTTTTTTAAACCCCGCTGTAAAAAGCAAAACCTCCCTTACAAAATTTACCTTAACCCGATTTTACATCTGCCGGCATATATTCCCCAGAAAACATACCTAACTCGCCCCCTATCCCTTCCACCCTCACCACCCTCCCCTCCCCCCCTCTTCCCACTTGAGCAGTGGAATGGGCTGGACCCCTCACTGCCCCTGCCACCCCCCCTTAAATTTTCCCCGAATCCAACTACACCTAAAAACCCTTTTAGCCCAACCCTGCCATACTTGAAATTGTGTTCTTGAATAAAAACACAATCAAGTTAAAACGCCGCAAAAAATCCTCCAACCATACTCGTTTAAACCCCAGCCTAGGCCATTCACTTTTTTTTTTAACCTTAAAGATCAAAAGGGGGGCTTTCCTCTAGTCTCGGTCCTGTCCCGTTCCCCTTTTTGCTGCTTCTGTTTTTCTCGTGCCTCCTTTCCCGCCTTTGGGCCCCCCCCCCCCCCGTTTACTACCCCCCCCCTTTCAATCACCCTGCCCACGTCTTTTTCCCTGAAAGCTGGCCCGGGTTTTTTAACCTCCCATTTACAGCCCCCAGCCCTCTTCAGATGTGCCCTCAATTTCCATACATATTTCATTTCCCTTGTGCACCTCAGCTTCCACCCGTAGCAACTGCAACATGCCCGGGTCGCCCCCCGAGGCTCGGAATTGCCAAAACAGCCTTCTCAACCTCAGAATTCTCCGTCTGTACTGGGTTCTCCTCCGCAGGCACGTCCAGAAACTTAATCATCCCTGTAGGGCAGATAACTCCTGTGGATCACCGGCTCTCCCCCCCCCACAGCGCTCCAACTCCCGGGGCCCCTTTGCGGGGAGTATCCCAAGCCACTGTTTTTTCAACAATTTTTCTAACACCCCTCCACTTCGTCGCCCAATTTCCTTTTTCCCGCACTCAAATTCTCGGGGAGGTTCCGCCCGAGCTCCGTGACTACTTGCCCCTCCCAAGGCCCCGGCGTGCTGCTCTACCACATCCCGGCCGCCATGTGGGCAAAAACGCCCCACGGCACACTCTTTCGTTTTTCCCCGAGGGCCGTACAGCTTGTCCTAAAATCCTCCCCGGACAACATACATGAATAGGGCTTCTTAAAGACATCTTTACGGTTAAAACCAGCCGCAACCCTTTAAGATTCCCTCCGCCATCAACTAAATTATATCAGCACCTCACCATACTTTGAAATGTCTCTCTAATCTACTCTCTGCCTTTAAAAAACGTTTCGGGCCTCACCCAGGTGTAGTATTTTGAACATCCCCAGGCGTACCTCCAGACCAATGATACGGTATGTTCTTCTCCTGTACGAGCACCCTCCTTTCATACCCCACTGTACAGAATTTATAAGATTCGTAGACCATTAAGTGCTATCCATGTAAGCTTCAATTTAAACCAAACGTGTCCGTATAAACTTGGTAATAAAACAGAGGCATTTGTAGGGTAAATTTTCCCCTTTAACAAGGCAAAACACACGGGGGCCCTCCCCGCGGGAGCGGGAGCCCTCTTGGTGGGAAAAAAGGAAGTTGGGACCGAGAAAGCAAGAGCTGTTTGCGCAGTGCGTCCACTCAGCCCGAAAAAAAGAGGACAATGACATCTCCACTACACATCACAACACTACGAATTCCACTACTACCAAAACCACTACTACCAAAATCACTACTACCATCATCACTACTACAATCAACACTACTACCAATCCCAATTCTACCATCTCCACTACTACCTTCACCACTACTACCATCACCACTACTAACATCACCACTACTACCATCACCACTACTACCATCACCACTACAACCATCACCACTACTACCATCACCACTACTTCCATCACCACTACTAACATCACCACTACTACAATCACCACTACTACCATCACCACTACTAACATCCCCCCTACTACCATTACTACTACTAACATCACCACTACTACCATCTCTACCATTACCATCACCACTACTACCACCACCGCTACTACCATCACCACTACTACCTCAACCGCTACTACCATCACCACTACTACCACCACCACTACTACCATCACTAACACTTCCATCACTACTACTACCATCACTACTACTACCATCGCCACCACTACCATCACCACTATTTCCATCACCACTACTACCATCACTACGATTTTCATTTCCACTACTACCATCACTACTATTACCACTACTACCACCACCACTATTACCATCATCACTACTACCATCACCACTACTAACATCACCCCTACTACCATCACCACTACTAACATCACCACTACTACCATTACTACCACTTCCATCACCACTTCTACCACCACCGCTACTACCATCACCCCTACTAACACACCGATACTACCATCACCACTACTACACCACAACTACTACCATCACTAACACTTCCATCACTACACTACCATCACTACTACTATCATCACCACCACTACCATCACCACCACTTCCATCACAACTACTACCATCACTACCATTACCATCACCACTACTACTATCACTACCATTACCATCACCACTACTAAAAACACCACTACTACCCTCACCACTACTACCATCACCACTACTACTATCAAACCACAACCATCACCTCCACTTCCATCACCACTTCTACTATCACCATACTATCAACACCATTGCTACCGTCACCACTGCTACCATCACCACTACTACCGTCACCATTACTACCATCACCACTACTACCATCACCACTTCTACCATCACCACTTCTACCATAACCACTTGTACCATCACCACTTGTACCATCACCACTTCTACCATCACCACTTCTACCTTCACCACCAATAACTTCACCACCACTACCATCACCCCTACAAATATCTCCACTACAAATATCACCACTACTACCGTCAACACCACTACCTTCACCACCACTACCATCACCACTACTACCATCACCATTACTAGCATCAACACTACTACCATCACTACTACTACCATCACTGCTACTTTCATCACTACTACTACCATCACTACTACTACCATCACTTCTACTACCATCACTACTACTACTACCATCACCACTACTACCATCACCACTACTTCCATCACCTCCACTACCATCGCCACTACTACCATCGTCACTACTACCATCGCCACTGCTACCAACACCACGAATTCCAATACCCCACCACTACCATCACCACCACTACGATCACCACTACTACTGTCACCACTACTACCATCTCCACTACTACCATCACCACTACTAACGTCACCACTTCAAACATCACCACTAGTAACATCACCACTACTACCATCACCACTACTAACATCACCCCTACTACCATCACCACTACTAACATCACCACTACTACCATTACTACCACTACCATCTCTACTACCACCACTGCTACTACCATCACCACTACTACCACCATAGCTACTACCATCACCACTACTACCACCACCACTACTACCATCACCACCACTTCCATCACCACTACTACCATCATTACCATTACCATCACCACTACTACCATCACTACCATTACCATCACAACTTCAAAAATCACCACTAATACCACCATCACCACTAATACTATCAAAACCGCTACCATCACCACCACTTCTATCACCACTACTACTATCACCACTACTATCATCACCATTGCTGCCATCACCACTGCTACCATCACCACTACTATACCATCACCATTACTGCCATCACCATTACTACCATCACCACTTGTACCATCACCACTTGTACCATCACCACTTCTGCCATCACCACTTCTACCATCACCACCACTAACATCACCACCACTACAATCCCCACCACTACCATCACTACTACAAATATCACCACTACAAATATCACCACTACTACCGTCAAGTTCACTACCATCACCACCACTACCGTCAACACCACTACCGTCACCACCACTACCATCACAACTACTACCATCACCATGTTGATAAATTAGACACATGTGCAACTCTTGGGTATCTTTATTGAGGAAACGTTTCGCCACACAGTGGCTTTATCAGTCCATACAAAGGAGAATCTAGAAGAATAGGAGGAGAATGAGGTAATCAGTCCCTCAACCTTGAGTCGATGTGGTCAGTCCATCAATCTTGAATAGAATACGGCATACGTGCTGAGAAGGAGCTTATAAACCGTTGGCAGTAGAGGTGAAGCAGTCAGAGGCAGTGTAACACTTATTCAATGTTGAAGTAGGTCGTGCCCAAGAAATAGGCAAGCGAAGAATTCCCAAGTATTAAGATCCCAAGAAGATGCAGTGTCTGACAGGTTTGTAGATGAATGGTTCAGAGAACCGACATGTTGATAAATTAGACACATGTGCAACTCTTGGGTATCTTTATTGAGGAAACGTTTCGCCACACAGTGGCTTCATCAGTCCATACAAAGGAGAATCTAGAAGAATAGGAGGAGAATGAGGTAATCAGTCCCTCAAGGTTGAGGGACTGATTACCTCATTCTCCTCCTATTCTTCTAGATTCTCCTTTGTATGGACTGATGAAGCCACTGTGTGGCGAAACGTTTCCTCAATAAAGATACCCAAGAGTTGCACATGTGTCTAATTTATCAACATGTCGGTTCTCTGAACCATTCTTCTACAAATACCATCACCATTACTACCAACCCCACTACTTCCATCACCACTACTAACAACAACACTACTATACACAAATAACCCGCACATAAAAGACAGAAGCTTACGACGACGTTTCGGTCCGACTTGGACCATTGACAAAGTCACACTAACAGAGGAGGAGCAGGACGGCTATATATAGGCAGGAAGAGGTGGAGGTAGTAGTAGTGGTAGTAGTAGTAGTAGTACAAGAATTGTATATAATACCGACGTCGTAAGCTTCTGTCTTTTATGTGCGGGTTATTTGTGTATCGTTCCAGTCACGGTATTGTGCCTTTTTGTTATTTAACAACACTACTACCATCACCACTACTACCATC
Source organism: Cherax quadricarinatus (assembly GCF_026875155.1). Taxonomy (NCBI): domain Eukaryota; kingdom Metazoa; phylum Arthropoda; class Malacostraca; order Decapoda; family Parastacidae; genus Cherax; species Cherax quadricarinatus. The sequence goes on along the minus strand of NC_069492.1, from coordinate 18,081,388 downwards.
ACCAAAACTGCCATCACCGCCACTGCCATCACCACCACTACCGTCACCACCACTACTGTCACCACCACTACCATCACCATCACTACTGTTGCAACCCCTGAATGGGTTGCAATGTATATTATGTATATATATTACATGTATGTTACCTTTTCATTTAACATTATATTGCTTATATTTTCGATAATAACTAAATCGTGAATATATTGCTTTATATTATTATTTGACTTAGTTATGTTGTTAGGTAGGATGTAACACATATATTATGTGCTCATAGTTCAAGTCTTGATTGTTTAACTACTGTAATTATCGCTCTTTGCTCGTTACTCAGCCGGCTTCTGTTGCTGAGCTGCAGCTTTCCACTGAGCTATCACGTGATCGAGGGGGGGTGTCCTCACCTCGCCTGAAGTATTCAGTCTGGTCTAGACTCTCTTGGTGGTTGAACGTATTCCTGACAAGTGCCTAAATCTCCCTTATTGGCCCTTGTTGGAAGATCGTCTCTTGTCTCATTATTCTTGTTAGTTCTGGAGACTCTGTTCACAGAACATTGTATAGATTTAGTGATTTTCGACGTTGTACTGAGGTTGTGTGTCGCTTAGACACTCTGAGTAACTCAGGTCCTAAGCTGTAGCTTCTGACCTAACTTGTACTGGTATCTGTGTATTATCACAGTTGGGGATTTTCTTATGCTGAACTTAGATTCAGTCGTATCGGAGTTTTGTGACATTTGTGGAGGATCTGCTGATGGTCCCTACTTAGTGTCATTATATTATCTCCTTGATCCTGATTGTGTCGCAGTTGCTTGTTATATTGCTATGGGGCTTAGCATTCTTTTTATTGTTCAAGCAGACTGTTCTGATTGTCAGTTGGTCAAGAAGTTAGTTTATGTGAGCACTTTGTCAGTCACTTGTTTAAGTCTAGTCGAGTCGTGAGACATAGCAATCTACTTAGAGCACTTACACACATACACACAAACTTACTTGAATATATTTGTAATATCTTATTAAATGTTAATGTACCAGACGGTACTTAAGACTTATAAATGTGTTATGTGCTTTTAGCAAAATACTACTGTACACGAGAGAAGTGATTATTATTATTTTGATTATTATTAATTTAATTTACTTCGATATACGCCTAGACAACTTAATAAATTTATTAAATTTTAATTTCTCTAGTTAGTAGCCTACCAGTTGTAATCCTGAAGCACTATTGAATCATACTGAATTCTAATGGATAATTGGACAAGGATACTGACTACTTGTTACGAAAACCCAGTAACAGGCTGGATGCTAGATGGGCAGTCCTTTCTAGTATTCACTGGAGATCTCTAAGCTTTTAGATTCGCGTTTTTTGTAACAACTTCCATCACCATTACTGTCATCCCCACTACTACCATCCCCAATACTACCATCACCACTACTACCATCACCGCTACTACCATCACCATTACTACCATTATCACTACTACGATACCACTACTACTACTTCCATCACCACTATTACCATCACTGCCACAACCATCATCACCACTTACATCACCACCACTTACATCACCACCACTTACATCACCACTAGTAACATCACCCCTACTCCCATTACTTACCGCTACCATCACCACTACTACCACAACCGCTACTACCATCACCACTACTACCACCACTGCTACTACCATCCCCACTACTACCACCACCACTACTACCATCACTAACACTTCCCTCACTACTACTATCACTACTACTAACATCACCACCACTACCACCCACCCCACTTCCATCACCACTACTACCATCTTTTACCATTACCAACACCACTGCTACCATCACTACCATTACCATCACCACTACTAAAATCACCACTACTACCATCACCACTACTGCCATCACCACTACTACCATCAAAACCACTACCATCACCACCACTTCTATCACCACTACTACTATCACCACTACTATCATCACCATTGCTTCCATCACCACTGCTACTATCACCACTACTACTGTCAGCATAGTTGCTGATCCCTGTGTTATATAGCATAGCATATTATTATCATCCATGTCCTTTAGATAGGAGATCCCTTGTAGGCCTGTGACTTTGTGTGACGTCACGGGATGCGCATGTGTAGGCTAGTACCTCTGCCTCCCTCTCACTCGGCTGCAGACCATCCAGACAAGAACACGGCAAGGCTGGGCTCCATTCCTCCTCATCTCAGTCTGACAATATATGTAACCATCCAACAAGTGTGTCTACCTTCAACCTTCGATATCTCCATTTAAGAACCCCTACGATAAATGGTGGCATCGGAGGGCCTGTAATTCTGACAATTACAGCGATTTCTGGAGATAAATTTCGACCAGCAAGACGGCCATTTCGTGTCACCAGTAGGCCTACCGAGGTTAACGCCAGCCAGCTACCTCAAGCCAGTTCTCCCGTCCAAGCTCCTACCAGCTTCTACATTATTCACTGGTCAGTCTCTTTGTATTAGTGTATTTGCTTATTTGCATCACTCCCGAGGGGTTGACCCGAGTTTGCAAAATAAGGCAGCTTCCAGTCTGTGGTGAGGAAGCCCAGTCGAGCCTAGTCTACCCCATCCAGTTCTTTTGCCTGCCAAGCCAGCTTTCCACCCCTGCTGTGCTCATCGTGTGAAGTTATCAAGCTATTCTGTGTGAAGGGTTAAGATAAGCCAGCTAGCAACTAACCCAGGTGTCTTACCCCAGTACTCAAGCAAAGCCACGTGAGTAGTCTTCATCGCTTGTGATTCAAGATCCAAGCATTCTGAGTGCTCTTTTTCATCCTTGTGGTGTTGTAGTATTTCGTGGGTTTGTTTCTAAGCCAGTCGGCTTAGAAATATTTTCGCGGCAGTGTGGTTGTTCTCAGTGAGGCTTACGCCATTCAACCCATAACCCCAGCCACCCACGACCACGTGTGTCGCACCATTGCCGGTCTCAGCCCTGTTAACCCACAAACCCAACTACACTCACCACGCGGCCTCAGACGCCTCACTCAGCCATTACCCACTCACATACTTCAGTGTTTTTGTGCACTGCTAAGGGTTGTAGCACCATATTTTAAGGAACATGTTACAAAAAATGCGATTCTAAAAGCTTAGAGACCTCCAGTGAATATTAGAAAGGACTGCCCTACTAGCATCCAGCCTGTTACTGGGTTTTCGTAACAAGTAGTCAGTATCCTTGTCCAGTTATCCATTAGAATTCATTATGACTCAATACTGCTTCAGGATTACAACTGGTAGGCTACTAACTAGAGAAATTAAAATTTAATAAATTTATTAAGTCTAGAGGTATATTATCCAATTAAATTAATTTACGCAATCAAAAGTAAAATCAATCCTCCGAGTTCAATATATTGTGCTGAAAGCACATATCACAATTATAAGTTCTTAAGTACCGGTCTGGTAACATTAACTTTAATAAGATATTACAAATATGTATACAAGTAAGTTTGTGTATGCGTGGAAGTGCTCTAATAGTTCACTATGTCTTACGACTAAACTAGACTAAACAAGTGACTGCAAAGCCTACACATAAACTTAACTTCTTGACCGACTGGGCAAACAGAACAGTCAGCTGAAACAATGAAAAGAATGCTAAGCCCAATAGCCATATAACAAGCGACTGGACACACAATCAGGATCAAGGAGATAATATAACGACGACTAAGTGGGACCATCACAGATCCTCCACAAAAGTTACAAAACTCCCATACTACTAAATCTAAGTTCAGCATAGAAAAAAACCCGAAGCTGTGACAATAAACAGAAACCGATGTACAAAATTTAGGTCAGAAGCTATAGCTTAGGACCTGAGATGTTCAAGTGTCTAAGCGCCCACACAAACCACATACAAGTTCAAAATCACCGTAAGTCTATACAAGTTCTACAGAACTAGACAAGAATAATGATACAATCTGTCCAACCTATCAATCGAGTCTCGAGCAGAACTAAAAAATTTCACTAGAGTGAGGACACCCCCCCTCATCACGTGATAGCCCCGTGGACAGCACAGCTCAAAGGCCGGCAGTATAATGAGCGACAAGCGATTAAATGTGCAGTAGTTGTGACAATCAAGACTTGAACTAGAGGACACAATATATGGGTACAATCCTAACAACATAGAGTCAGATATTAATATAAAGCAATATATTACGATTTAGCTATTATCGCAAATAAAAGCAATATAAAATTATATGAAAAGATAATAATAACATTATATATATACATAATAATCATTGTAACCCATTCAGGGGTTTTGCAACATCCCCCCCCCAACACGACAAACGGTCGCACTAGGAGGTTGCATTAATGTTCTTTCACATTTATTACTGTTACTCATATCTTGTGCCAAGCACCTCTATACAATTTTTCACAGCGTCCGTCACTAGGATAATGCCCTAGTACTAGGGCAGTACCAACAGTATCGTATCTGCATACTCATGTTTACATACTCATGTAGAGACAGGATAGCGCTGACAAGAGGGCACGTGAAGGCTTGAATCAAAGTAAGAGACTGCAATCCACTCTAAGAGTGGTTGTGGAATGCGAGGCAGTTTGAAACATTTGAGTTGAAACAGCTTAAGGTGTGTAGTGAGAGGGGGGTCCTGCGCCAGGACCGTGTTTCTTCACGCAAGAACATCACACCCCCACCACACTACTACTCACCAACACTCACTTGTACTCCTCCTCACACACAGTACGTAAATACATAAAAATAATTAATAAAAATATAATATATATACTCATGGGCATGGTCTATGACATGAGTATATATAGTTAATATGGGCAGGAGGGATTAAGTTACTTTTACTGAATTTTGGACATAGCAAAAAAGAAGGTATTTGGGATAAAATAACATTAATTTAAATGTACACTGATAATTATTAAGGACGAGACAGAGCGTCAGCAATTACATTACAATGACCACTATTGTTTTTACTAATAGAATAAGGTTGATTCTGAGGCCCACCTCATGATCCTAGCATTTTTACTTTTCATGGTGTTTTATGTAGGTGAGTGGATTGGCAGAAAAAAACGTTAAATCTTAAATGGGGAAGTGCCCAAAATACACGTCAAAAGTTCCAAGGACACCACCACAAGAGCAGAGCCTCTTTCTCCAATAGTGGCAATAATTTTTTTCTGGTGTCGTATAAGACTAGATGAATATAACATATAGGATGGAGAATATCAGTGGATGTTGACTGTAGGAGCAGCACAGCGCCCACTGCATAACCACTCGCAACTATATGAAAAAAAGAGGGAAATTTAAAGATTAGGACTTTTTCAACACAGGAGCAGAGGATAGCAAGGCGCTTCAACCTTTTTGAATGAGTCTGAACTCATCTCTAGTCCAGGTGAACTGAAACTTGCTCAAGTTAAGCTCGGTGAAAGGAGCTGCAATCCGAGAAACGTTTGGACAGAACCTGGCGATAATATCCTGCCATACCTAGGAATCCTCTGTACTCCCCCTTCCTATCCTGTGGCACTGTAAATTCAGAAATTGCACGAAAACCCTAGCCTCAATATGAGCAACCTCACCTTGGCCGATACAAAAGCCCTTGATAGGTACTCTTGGGCTTTACCTAAAACTTACATTTAGACTAAGTAAAAACAGTGAATGTAGTATGCGCAGTCTCACAAACAGAACAAGCTTGAGAGACGCGTTCAAGTGCTGTTCCCACTCGTCACTGTACCACCACTAAGTCGTCAAGGTAGGGCTTCTAAACTCCTAAGTTGTGGGTCCAACACTTTTTCATATATACGTTGGAAGAAGAAGCCCCGCGTTTACATAGGCCGAAGGGGGTGGACGAGGTAGATAAACAATCCATCATGAACGATAAAAGCAGATATTTCTTTGAGCACGTTCAGTAAGCGGGGGACTTGATAAAAGCCCTCGTAAGAGATATTCTAAAATTGCTGACAAAACTGGCTCCTGACAACACCACACGATCAATAAGGGCGTCCAATGCGAGGTAGAGGATAACCATCAGCAAGGTGACAGAGTTACACTTTCCTGAATCAGTGCACATCCTGAAACTACCGTCAGGTTTAGAGGCACTAAAAACAGGGAGATGCCCCATGGACTTTTACTGCGCTCAATAAGTCCGTGAGATAACATGAAAATAACCTCTTCTCTTCTCTCAATGCTTTTATGCTTTGTTGGACTCATCTATATGGTGATTGCTTAATGGGTGATGTTACTGTACATCAACGTCATGTACACCCAGAGTAACAACGTTTAGGAACATCACCGAACAATTCAGGGAAATGCAAAATCATTTTACAATATCACCAGCTTTACATAACTCCTAATTCCAAGGTTACTAAGAAATTCGCTAGTATCCTGTAGAGTCACTGAATTCTAAACGAACCTCTATACTTCTAGAGATGTCAAGGTAGACTGGACGTTTCTCCCTCTGTCCAGGAAGAATAGAAGTAGTAGGTAGAGGACTAGCGTAGTATGCTTGACTGGTTAATCAATGTGTACACAATGATATATTTCTTTTCCAGGCGTACGTACCAAATAATTTACGTCAGCTAAGCTTTTTCCATAACTACTTCCAGGGGACCATCAATACCTGGCTTGTAAAGCATGACCTGGTACTAATTTCCCGAGCATCACCTATCTCCTGCTTTAAAAGAACGAGAGACAGCACGCTTGTCATAATTTTGCTCTCATTCTAGCTAGGGCTGAAACTAGGTTTTTTCGAAGCTACTCTCTTGCGGCTGTCAAATGTTTGTTGCATTAATGAAGGTGAAGTAACTCAATTGAATGGATTTGATTTTCCTGCCACTACGTCCTTTTCACACTGCGAGAGGGCCACGCACTTTGTGTCCGAATATTTAGGTTCCAACGGACTAAACCACCCGAGACTTTCTTGCTCACTTTCTCTCATAGCGAACAGAAGAAAAGGTATACCCTCATCCCCAGTCTCTAGAAAAATGTTCACAATAAGCTCTCATCATAGACTTCAATCTGATGATATCTCTCATAGAGCCCTAGTGACTGTGGATGAAAATGTTGAAAGTACAGACTTTATATTCCTAGGTGGGAAAATGCTTCTCGAAAGATCTTAAAGTGTAAGTAGATCCCTGATCTGACTGTATCTCTCGTGGCAAATCCTACCTGGAGAAAAAATTTCATCAACGCCCCCAATAGCACAGCATTATTTTTCTATGGGAAAGCTTCCGGTAGGTTTTGCAGCTCCATAATAGTAAAAAAAATTTGGTTTCCTAGTTTCGTTCCGGAAAAGGCCCAACAAATCAATAAAAAAGATAAAAGGGTTCACCATGCACGGTGATAGGAAGAAGGGGCCAGGGGGAGGTGATGCGCTGGCTTGCCTTCATTTGACAAGGCAAGTCGCACTTATCAGCTACTTTTTCCTTCATCTTTGGCCAGGTAAAATGTTTTGCCATTTTAACCGAGTGTCTTCTTGACACCCAAATGTCCTCCTATGGGACTTTTGAGCAAAACAATGGCTTGTTCACAAAATTAATGGTAACACACTAGATGCTGACTTGGTGGGGAAACACATAAACTGCAACTGCATGTATTTTTCTCCCTCAGTACACGTTACTATAAAGTAAAAATTATCGAGATCCTTTTTCTCACTCCAGTAACTGCTATCTCCAGTCTTTCCCGTGACTGATCAAAAAATGATCCCTTTATTAAATTTACTGATTTAAAAATTTAACGTCAGTTTTGTCCTGACCAGGGGGATAGGGGGGGTTATGTTAATGACCCTGGGCACAGAGGTCACTAAACAACACATTCAAAACCCCAAATCATTTCATCAAAAAATAATTAACAGGAACAAGGATGGTTTGATCTTTACATAGCTCTACAATTGCGCTGAGAGGGAAAAAAAAAAGGTTTCTCTCTCAAGCTTCAATGTATAATTATCAAACGTTTATTATCAATCACAAGTGGTTCTTTGCATTACCAGCTGAAGGATACGTTTTCCCCATCAAAAAGCCCTGACCTGATGGGGGAAAAAACCACTGGGAAAACCCACTGAAAATAACCGATAATAGCTTTTTCAATATAAACTTTGCAGAGGCACTTTTATAAAAGCCCCTCCATAGGTTTTAACAAACATCTACTTGGTATAGGTTCGTCAGTTAGGGTCAGTACATCTTCTCTTAATAACGTGAATAATGCCATGTCTCTGAAAGAAATTACTCATTAGTGTGATTCGTAAAATCCTATTTATCTCTCAAAAAAGAAGGGGACTCATCGCTGAACAATTTTTCGTCAGATACACTTTCTGACCTAGTCACCCTCCTGATAAAATATCTAAAACAGAGGAAAGAGGAATTGCTAGGCTTTTGGTGTTTTTTGTGCTCGGAAGAGGATACGACTTGTGTGGGGGCGCCAGCCCACGACTGTCTCTCGCATTCTTTCTAACTTTTAGCAATACCTCTTTGATGTCCTTTTCTGTTACAATGGTACATTTAACTTTTCTTTCATACAATTTTTGTTGCCACAGAGACAATTAGGGTTGTGAGTTTTCCTGGTAAGGGATGAGAAGTTACGTAGCAGTCATCAGGCCGGGAATGAGCACTGGTTTAGTTGCCAATTTTAGGACAAATTTTTGATTTGTTTTTTTTTGGGGGGGGGGGGGGAAAGGTTGGGGGGGGGAAAGGGGGGTTTTGGGGGGGGGGGGGGGGGGGTTGTTTTTTAAACTCTTCGTGTAGTAACAAAACTGAACAAGGTGGCGTAGTTGTTACCTTAGCAGCCCTCTAAACCATCTCTCAAAAAACAACTTTTTTTTTTCACTAGCAAATTTTACACAAGTTTTGATCTTGTCGTCGTTGAAAGTACGAAATCTTTTTGATAATTAAAACTTAACAATTAATGTCTCTAGTATTTGCTTGACCGGGGTCATAACTAAAGTCTTAGCAAATGGAAAAGCACTGTAAATTTTGAGTCTTTTTCAACGCTGTTGCAACAAAGTTCCCCTTTTTCCCCTTAGGGGCCCCAGTTCATAGCCGTGCCTGTTTCTCAAACACACAAAATAGGTGCAAACACTTTAAAAAACTTAGGAACCATGGTGTGTTTTCTGCACATTAAATGTGCCCTTGATCTATCAGACGTTGTCTTCCCAGACGAACATTTTCTCTTAGGAAATCTTTCTTCGTTAAATTTCCTCAGCCTCATTGTGCAGTCTGCAACAAATGGGGCGTTCTAAAACCCCCAAAACTGTTCCCGAAGATAGGACCAGTGGGGAATGGGGAGTGGGAAATTAACGGGTTGGACGGTGTTTAGGACGGGCACCTCGTTTTAGGCTTTTAGGAGTCTAATCTGGTCAGGATAATAAAAATACAGGGGTGCATACACTGTACAGTATTAGGGTGGTCATGCTAAAAATTTTTGGGGGGAAAAGGGGTGAGCGAGAATGAGCCACTAGGCTCAACACTGGCTCATTGCCTTAGTTGCTCTTTTCTCATAATAGGTCATACTTCCTAAATTTTGGGCACTGGCTTTTTGAATCGAAACATAATCAACATATCTGATGAGCAGGAAACAATACTCTTTAATTAACGCTTGACAGTTTTCTGCAGGGGTTAAATTCCGTTATCGTCACACCGAATATTGGGATCGCCAAAACTCAAGTTTTAATTACCAACTCAGACAAAGTCGAGTATCAATTAATTTTTCACTTTGGCGTACATCACAAAAAAAAATTGTACTATTGGGGAGGATTTTTGGGAAACTATAATCCTAATAGGAATTTTTTTGTGTTGGTTTTTCTTAGAGCAGAACTCAAAAACATTTTCCATCTCCTTGGATCAAAAGACCGTCAGGTACATACTCCACCTGGTATGTTGTACGAGACAAAATCAAAGTTCAGATTAGGAAAGTACTCAAATGTTTGATCATAATTACTAGAAGTCAAAAAAAAAGGACAATTTCCCAACACCTTGGTTAAGAGCCTCCCGGACAGGCCCCCCCTTGTTACAAAAAAACGCGTTTTCTAAAAGCTTAGAGATCTCCAGTGAATACTAAAAAGGGGACTCCCTTTTTAGCATCCACCTTTTTACGGGGGTTTTCTTTAAAAGTAGTCAGTACCCTTGCCCAAATTTATCCATTAGAATTCATTTGATTCAATAGGGGCTTCAGGTTTAACATCGGGTAGGCTACAAAACTAGAAAAATTTAAAAATTTAAATTTAAATTTTTTAAAAGTCTAGGGGTTTTAAAATTAAAAAATTAAATTAATTACAGAAACCCCAAAAAAAAATTCAACTCTGGGGTTTTCAATATTATTGTTGAAAGCAAAATCAAAAAATTTATAATTTTAATTTTAAAACCCTTTGGTTAAAATTAACTTTTAATAAGATATTAAAAATAAGTAAAAAGTAAGTTTGTGTTTTGGTGAAAGGTGCTCAAACCATATTTTCCCCTATGTCTTACGACAAAACTAGCCCTTAAAAACAAGGGGCTGACAAAGTCCTCACAAAAACAAACTTTTTGCCCAAATGGAAAACCCCAGAAAAAGCCCTGCTTGAACAATAAAAAAAGAATGCAAAGCCCAATTAGCCTTTATAAAAAGGGACTGCGAAAACAAAAAAAAGGATCAAGGAGATTAATATAACGACACTAAGTAGGGACCACAGCAGATCCTCCAAAAATTTTACAAAACTCCCATACTACGGGAATCTAATTCAGCATGGGAAAAAACCCAAACTGTGACAATACACAGAAACCAGTCAAAATTAGGTCAAAACTATAGCAAAGGGGCCCTGGGGTTTGTTAAATTTTCTATGTGACACAAACCTCATACAACTCGAAAATCCACAGTCTACAAAATATTCTGTGAAAAGATTTTCTACAAAAACTAACAAGAATAATGAGACAACTCGCCCAAAACCCCCAAAGGAGTCCCAAAACGACAAAAAATTTTCCCACGGAGGTGAGGAAAACCCCCCCTTCGAAGGGGTAGCCCCGGGGGACAGCAAGTTTCGAAGCCCCCAGTATAAGGGAGCGCAAGCGATAATTCCCGTATTTTTAAACTTTCAAGATTTTGAACTGAGCCATATTATTTTACATCCTAACAACAAAAGTCAAAATAAGAAAAAAAAGGGAAATTTATTTTTTACGATTTAGCTTTTAAAATTCCCCAAATATAAGCAATATAAAATTATATAAAAGAAAATTTTACATTATATATATACATAATAATCATTGTAACCCTTTCAGGGGTTGCAACGGGACCACATAGGGGGAAAGAGCGGGTTGTGTTTTGTGCCCCCGGGTTAAAGCCCCGGAGTTTTGTCTTTCCCCGATGAAAAGTGAATTCCGATAAACTGTGCAGGGGAAAAGCAGCAAGAGGGCCCAAAAAAACAATCCTCTACTCTCCACTACCATAACCTCATTCTTAACCAAGCCCTTTTACAGCGATAAAATTTTTTTTTTCATGGGAGCCCATTTGCGAGTTTTTGAAAATTTTTTCTTTTGTTTTTCCCCAGTGATTTTTTCCTCTTTTGCAATTCAGTGGACTTTTGGGATCAACTAAATGTTTTCATGTACTGATTGCTTTTAATTTTTTTTAATCTCCTTAAATTTTCAGTTTTAAAATTTCGTGCATTATTTATTCGGTTGGGGTTGTGTATTTTTTTATAAAACTTGAAGTAAGTACTTAGTTTTTTCCTTTGTTGTTTTGGCAACATATAGCAGTATAGAATTTGTTTTACACTTAAGAATCCCTTGGGGTTCTCATTTTCCGGGAAAAGTTTTCAGAAAATTTTTCCCCTCATTTTCTGCATCACAACTCAGTGTTGTCTGTTTTTTTTTTTTCTTCCCAGCTTTTGTGTTTTTTTGTTTTGTTCCCGTGTTTTTGAACATTCTTGTGTTCAATTTTTTTTCATGTACCCATGCCCAATTTGTCTTTTTTCCCAAAAAGCAATAGGGGCCATTATTTTTGTGCAAGCAAAAAATTTCATTTTACAAAATTTTTTCACACATAAATTTTTCCCTTTGAAAGAAAATTCTTTACTGTGTTTATGTTGATGTGTTGTATTCTGCATCACTGAAAGGGTTTTCAAACTTTTTTGTTATGTTTTTTTAGCCCCTATTATTTTTCATTTTTAAATTAAACCCAAATTCACTTTATTGAAATTTTTTAAAAGGTTCTTCTTTTGGGTTAAATTGTTCTTTTGCTTTTTAAAAGGTTTCTTTAGTTGCGGTTTAAGGGGGGAATTTTAAAGTTTTTTTTTTCCTTGATATATTTCTTTTCCCTGTGTGTGTAAAAATTTTTTAAATTTATTGACAATTGATTCTTTTTTTCAATAATTTTTTTTTGAAAATTATTTGTTTTTGCCATTAAAGTTTTTTTTTGCGGTTTCTAGAAAGGGTTTTTTTGTTTAAAAACAATTATTTGCAATTTTTCTACAGTTTATTTCAGTGCAATTTCATATCCCTCTTTTTCTGTGCCATTTTATTTTATTTCAGTAAAATTGGGTGCCTCTGTTTTTTTTTTTTTTGCACAAGTTTTTTTGAGTCCCTTTTCATCTTTTTATTGTGTTTTTTCCCTGTTGCTTTTGAAAGAAAAGGGAAAAACTCACTGTCCCATTCATTCAATTTAAAGTAAAAGTTGAACAAATCATTTTGAGTAAAAGGGCCCTTTTTCTTGATTTTTAAAATGTTGTTCATTAAGTTGAATATTTTTCCCTTTTGTGAGTTTTTTACCCTTTCTGTGTGGGGCCTGTCAAATTTTTAAAATTTTTAAGCGGGGAAAAAGGGTTTTAAACATTTTTTTCCCCATTTTAAATCCACTGTGTTGTGTGTTTTCCCCGTTTTCCATTTTTTTTTTGTTTCTCTAAAAATCCCTTTTTTTACATTTTTCCCAAAAATGTCTCAAGTTTCTCAAGCGATGCCCCAGCACATGCTGCAAAAAACCATTAAATTGGGCAACCCAAAATTTTGAAATAACTCCCTTTTCAAAAGATTGGGCTTTCTCAGACTTTTAGCCTGCGTAATTTCATCCCTGATCCGTGATGGTGGGCCCCGACAAAACCCCCAAATTTTTTACCCCCAGTTAAAAGCCAGACTAATGTTCAGTTGATGGTCTCCCATCTGAGGTTTTTGATCAGTTTTGGGAAAAGGGGAGTCTAGCCCTTTTTACAGCAGCCCAAAAGTATTTAAATTTTAAATTCGTATGAAAAAATTTTTTTCCCAAAATCTAACCAGGTGGCAAGATTATGAAAAAGTTAATTCGCAAAATTTTCTTGAACCGGGGCGAGGGGAAACCCAAACTGTTTGTTGTTCCAAAGAATTTGTTTGCAAAAGGGTCCAAACCCGAAGAGTCATTAGAAAGAGTTTTTCTCTTTGTCTTTAAAAACCCAATGTCCTCATTTGTTAAAGCAGGTCAAAATTCAAAGACCTTTAAAGGTTTAAAGATAAACCGCCCTTTATGGGTTTTCCCAAAATTTGCTGCATTTGAGTTATTAAAAAACTAAAATTCCCCCGAATCTAGGTATTTGAACAAATTTACGGGCCCCTAGAAAGCTATTGGGAACCCCTTTCAGCTAAATCCAAAGTACTAATTTGTGTCCCGAGGGAACCCTTTCCCCTTTTTTCGGAAGTCCTTTTTCCCAAAAAAACCTTTTCCAACCTTTACTCCCCTAGTTTTTGTACTACCAAAAATTCCCCCCTTAATCACTCGCGTAAACAACCAAAAACAAGTTTTTTAAGAGCCATCTTCCTGTTCACCCGAAATACATACAGTAACCCCCCAGTCAAGAGTTTTCTACCCTTGTGGTTAAACCCTGGCCATATTTCTTTAAATTTTCATGGGCAGTCACCCTAAAAAGCGTTGTACTGGATGATGAGTAAACCCGTAAAATCTTCCCCACCCGTACTTATCATGTTTCATGGACCCTGACACTTCTGAGTGCAATGCTCTCTACAACCCGCGTATCTAGATCGTTCCCGTGGGCCCTTCCAAAAACGAGCCGGGGAGGAAAAAAGAAAAGTCCCTGGTTCACAAAACTAACCAGAACCAGGGGTCATTCTTCCAATTCAGGGGGGGAAACCGAGCGCCCAAGTCTACTCGTCCAGTCGGGACCCGTAGTTTGGTTTATCGAGTAAACCATCCCAGTCCAGAATCCTATGAAGCCTTAGCCCAGCCTTTTAGAATTTACGGGCCCCGTGTTGTGGGTGCCCTTCACACGTCTCTGAAAGTAGAGGAAATTTGGGGGTGAAAATAGAAAAAGGGCCTTCCCCCCAATGACAACCCACCTTTCTGTTTTGCTTTTAACCCTAACGAAACGATTTGGGCCTTTTTTTTCAAAGTTCGTCCCTTTTAATTTCCCCCGTTTTTTTGTGTTTTATGGACTCGGTGGGGCAAAGTTAATATATTAGGGCTAGCTTTGTTTTAAAAGAAGCGTTACGCCGTGTCCCCTCGTTGAACCAACTAAAAGTAACCTCCCTTAGGGGAATAGCTGGTTCTCTTCTGCAGTCCGAGGGCAGACTTTGTTTACCCCCACTATCCAAGGGAAAAACTTTTCTGCTGCTTTTCTTGTTGTCGACCAGATTCTTCCCCGGTGACCTTCTGCTGGGGTTTTTCTTTCCTGCGAGACTTAACGCGTTGTGCTCGACCCTACCGATGGGAGCCCCAAAAATTTACGACTTGATCGTTTCCCTTCTGGGGTTACCCGCTTGGATCCCGAAATTGTCATACTGCGCAGTTTTATGATTTTACGATTAAGTCCCTTTCAAGGCCCCAAAGGGATTCTCCAGTAGCGTTTCCCCAAACAGTCAGGCACTGGTAATTTGTCACTCCCATCTGTGTTCCAAACCCATACCTTAAAAACTTCAGGAAAAGTGTTTTCCCGTTCCTCAAGGTCCCCAGGGGCACTCGACGCCTTGGTGCACAACCTAACCCTGCAATGAAAGGGTTTTTTCCCAGTAAATAGTTTTTTCCCAGGGGGTGCCCTTTTCAGAAAACGATTTTCTTGAAAAATGTAATGCCATCTCTTTTTGATGTCACATGCCGTTTGCAGAAAATCTCGTTTCGGCTAGTTTCTCTCACTAGAGTGTTGTTTTTTGTTCCCAAAGTTTCCCGAAAGGGGTAACGTTTCCCAGTTTACGTGATTCCCACAAGGTCAAAAAGGGTTTTTTTGTTGAAAACCCTTCCTTAAATAATTTTAAGAGGCAGTAAAAATCCATTTATCCTTTTTTAACACTTTGGGTACAGTGGGTTTGTTTCAGGCAAATACCCCCTCGTTTACCTTGTTAACAAACCCTTTACCCTTTCAAAATACAGGATTTCGTGCCACCTGACCATTTGGGTCATGTTTTTTTCAACAGTGGAAAACCTTTCCCCTCCGGATCAATTTTTACCCCCCCAGTTGAGGAGAAGACTTAAACTCCCACTGATTTCCCCCGACGAAGTCAAAACCCTTTTTTGACTTCCCGTTGAACAAAAGTTTGTTTTAAAAACCATTGCTTTACCAGGTGGAAGAATTTGGGTTTTAAAAGGCTTTTGTCCCATCGTATTCCCCTTGAACCTGGGGACAGACCCATTTATATACCCGCTTTCAGAAAGCCCCATTTCCAAATTGCTGTCGCAGAGGAACTGATCAAACAAATGCTCAATGATGGGGTTTATTGCCCTAGCAATTTCCCGGAAAGCGCCCCTTTATCCCAGGCCTAAGAAAGGGCGGCCCCTTGGCGCACGGTGATTGAATTTAGAAGTTAAAAAGCAAAACCATTTCCCGTTTGCTTCCCCCTTCCTGTACTAGGTGACCTTTTACGCAATTTTTGGAGATAACAAAGTTCCCTTTTCCCCTGGACTTGTTTTCAAAAGGGGTTTTTGGGAAAATCCCCTTCACGGGACAGCCAAAAGCTAATGCATTCTCCACTCCTCCCGGTTTTATTAAACACTTTCCTCTGTATGGCGTTTGGGGTTACGAATTTCCCCCCCTATCACGGGTTTTCAAGGCCAAGACTAATATCTTTAAGGTCTCATTTGGTAAAGCACTTATGTTTTAACCCTTTGATGATTTTAAACGTCATGTCCTTTAAAAAGGGGGATACACACTTGAAAAGGGGCTTGATGTAGTTTCTTGGGGAAGCTTGAAGAAGCCAATTTTTAAAAATCAAAATGTTAAATGTCAATTTTTCAGAAACAAAATTAAGTTTCTTGGTCACTACCCCCTTGAGGGGTTTCCCACCCGCCCAAAGGGAATAAATTTTGCAGTAAATTTAAAATTTTCCCAAATCCCCAAAAATGTTTATGGGCCCTAAGAACCTTTTTGGGCTTTGCCCGGTTTTTTATAGATTTTTTATTGCCAATTTTTTTTCCAAAATGCTCCTCTAACTGGTTTTCTTAAGGAAAAATGCTCCTTTTTTTTTGGAATTCCCTTTCCCCAGGGAAAAAAAACATTCCCAAAATCAAAAAAAAAGCTAACGTCTGCTCCCATTTTTAAATTCCCAGAATTTTTAAGCCCTTCTATCTAACCCCAAATGATGCTAGTTTCCAAATTTGGGATGGGCCGTAAAGCTCCGAAAAAACTTTGAAGTAAAAACGCAGTTGCATTTGGGTAGCCCAGTCCTTTTCGAAAAGGGGAACGTAATTATCTGAACGGAGCAAGAAGCTTTAGCAAAAGTATGGTTTTTTAAAGCCCCCTTTCCCAGACCCCTTATTTTCCAGTACCCTGTTTTATGTCTTAGAGACCATTTCGCCAATGTTTCCTTTTTTTCCAGAACAAACAGCCTACTGAAGGTTACCAAAATGGACCTTGGGGGTTTTCCAAAAGTTCAAACCCCACTTTTGAACATTTAAAAAGGGCAAGTCGAATGTAGTCGCAGATGCTTTATCGCGACACGTTAGTGTCGCGATAAAGCATCACCACTTTTACCATCACCACTTTTACCATCACAACTTGTACCATCACCACTTCCACCATCACCACTTCTACCATCACCACTTCTACCATAACCACCACTAACATCACAACCACTACAATCCCCACCACTACCATCACCCCTACAAATATCTCCACTTCAAATATCACCACTACTACCGTCAACACCACTACCATCGCCACAACTACCATCTCCACTACTACCATCACCATTACTAACCATCAACACTTCTTCCATCACTACTACTACCATCACCACTACTTTCATCACTACTACTACCATCACTACTACTACCATCACTACTACTACCATCACCACTTCTACCATTATGACTACTTCCATCACCTCCACTACCATCGCCCACTACATCATCGCCACTACTACCATCGCCACTGCTACAGACACCACCACTACCAACACCACCACTACCAACACCACCACCACTACCATCACCACCACTACCATCACCACTACTACCATCACCACTACGAACATCACCATTTCTAACATCACCCCTACTACCATCACCACTACTAACATCACCACTACTACCATTACTACCATTATCATCACCACTTCTACCACCACCGCTACTACCATCACCACTACTACCACCACGCTACTACCATCACCACTACTACCCCCACCACTACTACCATTAACACTTAAATCACTACTACTACCATCACTACTACTACCATCACCACCCACTACCATCACCACCACTTCCATCACCACTAGTACCTTCACTACCATTACCATCACCACTACTACCATCACTACCATTACCATCACCACTACTAAAAATCACCACTAATACCATCACCAATACTACCATCAACCACTACTACCATCAAAGCCACTACCATAATCACCACTACTACCATCAAAGCCACTACCATAATCACCACTTACATCACCACTACTACTATACACCACTACTATCATCACCATTGCATACCATCACCACTGCTACTATCACAACTACTACCATCACCATTACTACCATCACCACTACTACCATGTTACAAAAAACGCGATTCTAAAAGCTTAGAGATCTCCAATGAATACTAGAAAGGACTGCCGCTCTAGCATCCAGCCTGTTACTGGGTTTTCGTAACAAGTAGTCAGTATCCTTGTCCAATTATCCATTAGAATTCAGTATGATTCAATAGTGCTTCAGGATTACAACTGGTAGGCTACTAACTAGAGAAATTAAAATTTAATAAATTTAATAAGTCTAGAGGTATATTATCAAATTAAATTAATCACAGTAATCAAAATAATATCACTTCTCTCGAGTACAATATTATTGTGCTGAAAGCACATATCTCATTTTAATTCTTAAGTACCGTCTAGTACATTAACATTTAATAAGATATTAGAAATATGTACAAGTAAGTGTGTATTTATGTGTAAGTGCTCTAAGTAGTTCGCTATGTCTCACGACTCTACTAGACTTAAACAAGTGACTGACAAAGTCCTCAAATAAACAAACTTCTTGACCGACTGGCAACCAGAACAGTCTGCTTGAACAAAAAAGAACGCTAAGCCCAATAGAAATACAACAAGCAACTGTGACACAATCAGGACAAGGAGATAATATAACGACACTAAGTAGGGACCCTCAGCAGATCCTCCACAAAAGCCACAAAAATCCCATACTGCTGAATCTAAGTTCAGCATTAGAAAATCCCCGACTGTGATAATACACAAATACCAGTACAGTTAGTTCAAAGTCTACAGCTCAGGACCTGAGTTACTCAGTGTCTAATGAGACACAACAATCTCAGAGTACAATGTCGAAAATCTCTAAGTCTATTATACAGATGTTCTGTGAACAGAGTTCTACAAACTAACAAGATAATGAACAGACAATCTTCCAACCCACCAAGAGAGTCTAAACCAGACTTCAGGCGAGGTGAGGGCACCACCCCCCCCTCGATCACGTGAGAGTTCCGTGGAACAGCCTGTCGCCCAGCAATAAGCCGGCAGTCTAACGAGCCACAAGCGATAATTACAGTATTAGACAATCAGACTTGAACTGAGCACATAATATGTTACATTCCAAACCTAACCAAAAGGAAGCTAAGTCAAATAACCAATATAAGTAATACATTTACGGATTTAGCTATTATCGCAAATACAAGCAATATTAAATTATATTAAAAAGGTAATACATACAACATGTAAATATATCTATATATACATACATTGCAACCCATCTCAGGGGTTGCAACATACCATCACCACTTTACCATCACCACTTCTAACATCACCACTTGTAACCAACACCATTTCCACCATCACCCTTTCAACCATCACCACTTCACCATCACCACCACTAACATCACCACCACTACAATCCCCACAACTACCATCACCCCTACAAACACTCCTCTACAAATATCACCATCTACTACCGTCACAGACCACTCCATCACCACCACTACCATCACCACTACTACCATCAACAATACTGCCATCACACTACTACCCATCATCACTACTACCATCACCACCACTACCACCACGCACTAACACTAACCATCACCACTACTAACCATCACCACTACTTCCATCACCACTACAATCATTCACACTACTACCAACAACACACTTACTACCATCACCACACACTAACTATCCCCTCCACTGCAATCCCCACCACTAACGACCACTACCATCAACCAACCCTTTTACAAAATATCACCACTATCTACCATCACCCACTAACTAACGTCAACGACCACTACCTCGCCACCACTAACCGTCAACACCACTACCGTCACCACAAACTACCGTCACCACCACTACCGTCACCCTTCACTGCGTCAACCCACCACTGGCCCATCACCATCCCCCCCAACTACCAACACCAATACCACCATCACCATTAACTAACATCACCACTACTAACCATCACCCCTACAACATCACACTTACTACAATCACCAAAACTGCATCCACCACCACTGCCATCACCACCACTGCCATTACCACAACTGCCATCACCACTACTACCACGCCATTACTACCATCACAACTACTACCAACACCAATACTACATTCACCACTAACTACCATCACCACTACTACCACACCAAAACTGTCACAAAACGCCATCACCAAAACTACCCATCACCAACCACTAGCCATCATCACTACAGCCATCACCACTACTGTCCCATCCACATACTATATCAGCACCACTGCTACTATCACACACTACAGCCATCACTACAACTACCATTACCACTACTAACATCCCTACTAACACAATCACCACCCATAACTATCACCACCAGCTACCATCACCTCTACTAACCGTCACTACCTCACTACCATCACCACTACTACCATCTCCACTGCTACCATTCACCACAACTACATCACCCACTTCTACAATCTACACACTACTACCATCACCACTACTAACCATCACCACTGCTATCAAATTGCACTACCTAAGGAAAAATCACCACTAACTAACCATACACAATACTCCCATCACCACTACTACCAACACCCACTACTACGAAATACCACTACAACAATGCCACTTTTCTACCAATACCACTTCTACCAATACTACTTCTACCAATACACATCTACCAATACTACTTCTACCAATTCACTACTACCAATACCACACTACCCAATTCCACTCTAAGCAATACCACTACTACCAAATACACTACTACCATCACCACTACTACCATCACCACTACTACCATCACCACTACTACCATCACCACTACTACCATCACCACTACTACCATCACCACTACTACCATCACCACTACTACTACCAACACTACTACTAATATCACCACAACTAATATCACCACAACTAACATCACCACTACACTGACACCACTACAAACATCACCCCTACTACCCTCACCACTACTACCATCACCCACATTCTAACATCACCACTACTACCTTCACCACCACTACCATACACCCACCAATACCATCACCACGCTAACATCGCCACTACTGCCATCAACACTATCTCTACCATCCACCACTACTACCATCACCACTACTAACATCACCACTGCTAACATCACCACAACTACCATCACCACTAATAACATCACCACACTAACACACCACTACTACCATCACCACTACTGATAATCACCTCTACTAACCATCACCACACTAACATCACCATCTACTACCATCACCACTACTAACAATCAAACCACTACTAACATTACCACTTACTTCCATCACCACTACTAACATCACTACTACCATCACACTACTACCATTCACCACTACTAACATTACACTACTTCCACCACCGACTACTTCCATCACCACTACTACCATCTCCACTACTACCATCACCACTATCTTCATCACCACTACTACCAATCACCCAACTACTACCATACACCACTACTAATATCACCACTACTACCACACCACTTCTAACATCACTAACTAACATCACGACTACTAACCATCACCACTACTTCCATCAACCACTACCTACCATCACCACTAACTACCATCACCACTACTTCCATCACCCACTAGTTACCATCACCACTACAACCATCACCACTACTAACCATCAACCACTACTTCCATCACCATACTTCCATCTCAACTACTACCAATCACACTACTTCCACACCCGCTACTACCATCACCACTAACTACCATCTCCAGTACTTCCATCACCGCTACTACCATCACACACCACTACCATCACCCGACTACTCTCCATCACCTCCTACTTTCCATCACCACTACTACCATCACCACTAGTACCATCACCACTACTTCCGTCCACCACGTTCTACAAACACCACTACTGCCATCACCACTACTACCATCACCATTTCTACCATCACCACTACTTCCATCACCGCGACTTACCATCACCACTTAACCTTAAAACCATCACCACTTACTTCCATCACCTCTACTCCATCACCACTACTAACCCATCACCACTAGTAACCATTCACCACCACATACTTCCGTCCCCCACTCTACAATCACCACTACTGCCATTACCACTACTTACCATCACCATTTCTACCACACCACTACTTCCATCGTCGCTACTTCCTCAATCGCCCACAACATCCATCACCACTACTTCCATCACCACAGCTACCTATCACCACTACTGCATCACCTCGACTCCATCACCACTTTCTACCATCACTACTTCTAACATCACCACTACTCCATCACCACTACTTCAATCACCACTACAACCATCACCACAACTGTCCATCACCACTACTACCATCCACCACTACTAATCCTCACCACTACTACCATCACCATACTACCATCACCACTACTTCCATCACACCACTAATTCCTACCCACTACTACCATCACCACAACTTCAATCACGCACTACTATACTCCCATCTCTCCACTACTACTACAATCCGCACTAAACTTCCTTCACCACAATGCTGGAAAAAAACCAACATCCAAAGCTAACTGTCCATCACCACTTACTACATCACCACTACTCACTACCAAACATCACCACTACTACCATCACCACCACTACATCCCCTCCACTGCAATCCCCCACCCACTAACATCACCACTACAAATGTCACCACTACTGACACCTCACAGCAACCGACAACTTACCGTAGTCGCTTCTATCCCACACACAACCATCGCCACCACACCGTCACACCACTTAAACCCGTCACCACAACTACCGTCCACCACCCACTACCGTCAACCTCACTGCGTCACCACCACGCCATCACCAACACTACCCATCACCATTACTACCATCAAACATTACTACCCATCACCACTACTAACCATCACCACTACTACCATCACAACTACTAACCCTCACCAAAACTGCCATCACCACCACTGCCAATCACCACCACTGCCATTACCAATAATGCCAATCACCACTACTATAACCATCGACCATTACTAACCATCACAACTACTACCAACACCACTACAACCATCACCACTACAACCATCACCACTAAAACTACCATCACCTAAAACTGCATCACCATAACTGCCATCACCGATGTCCGACCCACTGCCCTCATCACACTGCCATTGCCACTTACTGTCATCACCACAACTAATATCACCACTGCTACTATCACCACTACTACAGGCCATCACTCACAACTACCATTACCACTACTAACGAACACTACTAATAACATCAACCACCAATACTATCACCACCACTACCATCACCTCTACACCGTCACTACAATACAATCACCACTAAAAACCATCTCCACTGCTACCATCACCACTACTTGACCCATCACCACTTTCACAATCACCACTACTACCATCACCACTACTACCATCAACCACTGCTATCAACTGCACTACTAAGATCACCACACACTACCATCACTCACTACTACCCCCATCACCACTCTACCATCACCACTCTACGAATACACTTACTAACCAATGCCACTACTTCTACCAATAACCACTTCTCTACCTAAAATACTACTTCTACCAATACCAGTTTTGGGGGGGGGGGGTGGGGGGGTTATTTTTTTCCTTCTACCAATACTACTTCTACCATTCCATATACGACCAATACCACTACTACCAATTCCCACTTCTAGCAATACCACTACAATACCAATACCTCTACATACGATCAACCACTACTACCATACCACTACTACCATCACCACAACTAACCAAACACCACTTACAAACATCACTACTACCATCACCTCTACTACCATCACCAATACGACCATCACCACTATTCCATCACCACTACTACCATCACACCACTACTACCACACCAACTACTAACCCTCACTACAACTAATATCACCACAACTAATATCACCACTACTAAACATCACACTACTACTGGCCACCACTAAAACATCAAACCCCTCTACCACACAACTACAACATCACCACTTCTAAAACAAATCACCACTCTACCACACCACCACTAAAACCATCGCCACCAATACATTCAACCCACTGCTAACATCGCCACTACCTGCCATCAAACACTACTACCATCATACCCAAAAACTACTACCATCACCACAACTAACATCACCACTGCAACATCACCACAACTAACCCAACACCACTACTAACATCACCACTACTAACATAACCACTACTACCATCACCAATACTGATATCAGCCACTACTACATCACCACCACTAACATCACACACTACTACCATCACCCACAACTAAACATCACCACTAATTAACATACCACTACTTCAACACCACTACTAACATCACTACTACCATCACCAAACTACTACCATCACCACTACTAACATTACCACTTCTTGTCCATCACCACTACTTCCATCACCACCTACTACCCATCTCCACTACTACCATCACCACTACGTCCATCACCACTACTACCATCACCAACTACACCATCACCACTACTAATATCACCACTAACTACCATCAAAACCACTACTAACACAACTACTAACATCACCACTATAACCATCACCACTACCTCCATCACCACTACTAACCATCACCACTACTACATCACCACTACTTCCATCACCACTAGTAACCATCACCACTACTACCATCACCACTACTACCATCACCAGTACACCATCACCACTAGAAACTTTTTCTGTCATAAGTACTTTCCTAAATAACTAAATTTTTTTTTCTTAATTCTGTGTTTTACTTGTGTACTCTCAATTGCTTCTTGTATCTACTTACAATTTGTTGTATTTTTGAAAGTCACTATCATACAAAGAATTTTAAAATGTTCTCCTCAAGTTTAAAAATGTAAGCCCTGCGGCTCTTGGTTATGGCAGTATTATAGGTGTTGCAAATATTGTGTTATACTTTCTATAGGAGGAGGGATCGGCTCGAGAAGCGAGCCCATGAACTATAACGACTTGAATTATGGGAAATTGTACCCGGCGTAAGATAATCTAATTGTAGGGTGGGTGGCTTTCCTTTTGTGGGAAGGCCCATACTACGTCTGCCCACCATAAACCAACCAACCAAAAATCTTCTTCCCATTTTCGGCAGTTTTTTTTTTAATTTATTAGAAAACGCGGCAGCGTTAGAGGAATTAAGAAATTTAGTTCTATGTCCTCTTGCACCTAAGGATTTGACGAACCCCTCCCCATCCAAGAGGGTGTTCAGTGTGGAGTGCTGGCAGTAGTCATTGGGCTTTATATTTGGTGCGTGAGTTTGTCAGCAATTTGTTTTCCCCCACCGAAGTGACTGAGGAGACGGTTGAAGAAGATCAAAATGATAAGTTTTTTTAAAGAAATACGACGTCATGAAGGAGCCCCTTATCCGTACGGGGGCACCGAAGCGTCAGGGACACAAAGAAAGTCCTCCCACCGTTCAAAATATAGAACATCAAGTTCCTCCCCTATAGTTGATGACGAATAAGATATAGTTCCTCCTCCCATAGTTGATGACAAATAGGATATGTTCCTCCTCCCATAGTTATGACAAATAGGATATAATTCCTCCTCCCATAGTTGATGACAAATTGGATATAGTTCCTGCCCCTATTGGTCAGAACGCTTTGGGTATAATTCCTGCTCCAAGTATCAGGGTGAACAGGAACAATTTGTTTTTCACCAAAAATATATATTTTAAGATAAAAATAATCTTTGTTTTATGAAAGGTTAAGAACTCTTCCCGAGTTTTTTTTACTTATAAAATATTTTTTCAAATTTTTTGGATAACAATAGAATGGGTGTGATTTTTATTAAAAAAATTTTTGGCAAAAAAAATCCTGCACTAATGAAATTGATTGCTCCAGAAGCAGTTTCAACTGTCTGACGACTGGTTAGTCACATAGTCGTGAAACAGCATAGTCGCGGGTCGCTACGCTTATATCTGATTGATGGCGTGACTAAAATCCCACAAGCAGTGCTTGCAACGCTGGAGGAGGAGGAGGGGGAGGAGGAGAGACAGAGGAGCTAGAGTAAATTCATAAATATATTGAAGATGAAAACACTGATGCTGAGAGCGAAAAGAAAATTGTTCATGATATCTTTTCGCTGATGGAAGATAGCCTTGAGAAAAAAGCTTGAGCCTCCAGAAAGACTTAGAAAGGTCGTCCAGCGAGGCCTCGAGGAGCCCCACAGCAACCAAATATAGACAAAATGTTGTGGAAATTAAATAAAGTTCTCATCTTTATACCTTTGAGGACCTCACCGATTGCTTTTTTTATTGGCTGTGATTTGGTGGAGATGACTCGTCCTATTGCCTTGTGGCAAACCCAAAAAGAAGGTTCAAGACCTGAACAGGGGTAGCATGCAAAGAGCATCTTACGTTCAGACACGGGGTCACAGACCGACAAACATTTTGATCAGTCACGAGGGAGCCTTCACCAAATCAAATTCAATAACAAAAACATAAAGTGGGGCAAAGTAAACTAATTTCTAAATTATATAAACTGGGAAAATAACCTAAGCATCATGGATCCCAGTCAATGTCTAGAACAGATTTACTCTGTGGCACTCGAGGTATGCTCAAAATGCTCAAGGAATATCTTTTTAATTAAGGAAAATGAGAAAATGTTAACTAGAAAAAGAAGGACGCTCCCTATACAGGGGAAGGCAAAGAATAACAGAGCGTAGGGTGACACTGGTCACAGAAATAGCAAAAATCCAAAAAAAAGCTAAAAAGGAATCTTACAGGTGTCAAGAAGCGCGTAAATGAAATTGAAAGAAACCCAAAGTATTTCTTTTTTTATGCCAGATCAAAGTCGACAGCAACATCCAGTATTGGCTCCTTTTTAAACGAGATGGGTCCTACACAGATGACAGAAAGGAAATGAGCTACTCAACCCTCAAAAACTCGTTTTCAGCGAGCCGCAACCAGATAGAGAGTCAAAGACTTAAATAAATTTTTTTTATGAGACCCACAGAATTTGGTAGACACAAGCCTATCTGATATTATCCTGACGTCAAATGACTTCGAAAAGTCGATAAATGACATGCCCATTGTTACAACCCAGGAACGAAAGGCCTTTTATCCCCGGGCAAAAAGGGGGAGCAAGGAGCAAACAAACAGTTTTAAAGACTTTGAATTATATTTTCCTTCATCAAGTGCGATTATAAGTATTTTTCAAGTATGTACACTAAAATACAGTTGGAAATATATGTTTACAATACAGTAAATCAAGAGGCAAAGACAGCCGGAGACAGAATGGACACCGTGTTAAACCAGCAGCTGAGTGAAAATGACAAGGGTGAAATATGAGCGGTTAGCTGCATCACCTTCACAATTGCCAATCCACAATATGATTGGCTGAACCTTGGAACTGATCTGACGATGAGGCCCGATTGTCCGATCCTTAGTTACCTTTTTCGCTGGTTCGGGAGGTAGCCTTATATGGGTGTGTTCACATACTCCGAATAAAGGGTACATACTATTTGCATGCAACACCCCCACCCCGAGAAGGCTCAGGACTAGGCTTCCACCTCCAACTGATAAATGTGCCACCATTGCACAATATAATGGGACCATAAACCATTTATTGTGAGGGTCCAACTCTTAGTTAGAGCTAAACTTTATTAATGACATAAAGCCAAACTCCAAACTCAGAGCGAGACAGCAAACAGTAGGGCTATAGTAGAGTGGGCCCTCTGGTGCTGCTGGTACTTGGCCGAATAGTAAGCCACAGGCTGAAACTCATCGTCCCCAGATTACAGAAGTACTGCCCCCCCACCCCAGACTCACAGGCATCTACCTGTAAGGTAAAAGGTTTTGGAGAAATCAGGAGACAGGAGAACGGGAGCAGTACAAAGCATTAGTTTTGTCTTTACAGAAAGCCTTTGACATTCGATGTCCACTTAAAGGGGACTTTGGGACTGGTTAAGGTGAGGCTAGAGGAGAAATTTTTACAGAATCTTCTGTGGAATCCTACCATACCCAGGAAACGTTGAAGACATTTCCTATCATGAAGAACTGGATTTTTAATGGCAAGAATTTTAGCAAATTTAGGGGCCACTTTGTCACTACCTACTTCATGGCCCAAAAATTTACAGTAGCCGGGCCAAAAGAAGTATAGATAGATTAACAGTTAAGTGGAAACTCTTGAAGGCATATAAAGGGTCAAGACTACGCCTCCCCTTCACATCCCGCAACAAAGCAACACCTCACACCCGCGTGACGACACCTGACTCTGTGAAACCCACCTAATACTCTACCCAAGAATTGGGATTTATTACTGGGTTTTAAAGTACCATTAAATTCTTCCCAATTTTTTTTTAATTATAAATGAATCCAATTTATATACACTAAAAGAAATATTCTTATTACTTTCAAAACTGCTTTTTATGAAACATGATTCAATTTTATTCCTGTCGACCATGGATTTACTTGATCCAACTTTCTCAACGTTTTGAAAATCAATTGGATGGTTAAAATCTTCACATGAATGAACAGAGCATTGGAATCTTGTTTCCCTTCTTTAAAGCTGTATTTATGTTTTTTAATCTTAGTTCGAGACTCTTACCAGTTTGACCGTTAATAAACTTTACACATCCGTCAACATTTTGAAGAGGGGGATTCTTTATCAAAAGCTTTTTTAACTGCATCAAGATTTTTAAATACAACTTTGATATTAGAAGTCTTAAGAAGAGAAGGCATATCAACCAAGTTTTCATGGTAAGGGAGAACCAACATATTTTTTAGTTGAAAAAGGTTGGTTGTCCCTTTTTGGGATTGTAAAAAGTATTCTAGCAATTTAAAAGATTTAAAATCAATTACGTTTCTTGGGTATTTTAGATCATTAGCTATTTCATGAATTTTGGATATTTCTTCATCTATGAATTCTGGACTACAAATACGTAAAGCTCTCAAAAACATTGATGAGAAAACCGACAGTTTAACTCTATCTTGATATGAAGAATAATAGTGGACATAGGAAACAGTTATTTTGTTGGTTCTCTGAAATTTTTAAATTTTAATCCATTGTTACCCTTAATAATTAAAACATCAAAAAAGGCAATGAGTTTTTTTGCTTCGAACTCAACAGTAAAGTTTATAAAATGGGCTCAGCTATTTAATTTAACAAGGAAATGGTTTACATCTACATTCTTAGCATAAGGGACAAAATATCACAACAAAATCTAAACACTTAGCTCATTAGGAGGGTTGTTTAAGCAGTCTTTTTCAAAAATTCCATGTATAAGTTATTAAGAACAAGTCATTAAAACAAATTTGCATCAACAATGCGAAGTTAGAAATTTTCCAACAATAGGGCTCAAAATGTCAAAAAAGCCATTTGATAATTTATATGAAACGAACCATGGAACATTATTGGTCTTACTGGATTACCTGGTTGTGTTTTTTAAATTATTAATCCATACATAAGGGAAAGATGGATTAGGAAATAATTTTTTTAATTAAATTCATCTCTGCCCTTTCAGAAGTTTTATTGTTTTATTAATAATGCTGTTTAACGGTTTCTAATGGATTCTTTCTAAGTTTAGAATAGTTTTTAGTATCATCTAAGAGATTGTTCATTTTATCTTGGAAATCATTTTTCTTTCATAATTACTATTTCATTTATTTTATCTGCTTTGTAAGGAGCAATTTTTTTTTATTAATAATTGTATCATAAGACTTTAAAAAATCTTTGAGGGCAATTGGGAATATTTTGTTTTAACATAGAGCTATATACCATCCCTTACTAATATTTAATTTTATCAGTGGATATTTGAGTTGTCATCTATAGTTATATGGTGGGTGATATGACAGGACTACTACGATACTATTGGGCACCACTACGATGTTACCAACACCATTACACGAGCACCAACACTGCTACGCTAGCATCAACACTGCTAAAACTACCACCAACATGCTACCTACCACCAACACTGCTCAACTACCACCAACACTGCTAAAACTACCACCAACACTGCTACACTACCACCAACACTGCTACAACTCCACCAACTACTGCTTGCACTACCACCAACACTGCTACACTACCAACCAACACTGCGAACAGCTAAACACACAGACACCACGACACTACCATCAACACCAACTACACTACCACCTACACCACTACTCTACCCCCAACAAACCACTAACCTACCCCCAACAAGCCTACTACACTACCATCAAAACCCAACTACATACCACCACCAACTACCACTACACCTGAGCCACCAACACCACTACAACAACCAACCAAACACACTACTACACCACCACCAACACCGACTTTACATCTACCATCAACACCACTACCACCACCTCTCAACACCACTAACTACCATCAACATCCACTTCAACCACACCAACACCACTACACTACCATCAACACCACAACAGCCACCACCAACTACCACTTACACAACCATCAAACAACCTACTACACGACCACCAACACCACTACACTACCACCAACATTACCACTACACTACCATCAACACCACCCACCACCACCAACACCACAACTCTACCCCCAACCCCAACTTACACTACACCAACACCACTACATTACCAATAGTGAATAAATTTCAAAGGAGCTTTATTTTTATGGATAACTTAAAACTGACAACGAAAAATAGTTGGATAGGTACTTTTAGAACCGAGGCCTGGTCACAGACTGGGCCGGGGGGGGGCGTTGACCCCCGAAGCCTTCTCCAGGTAAACTCCAGGTATGAACCATCAGTGCTCGATATTTGAACTAAAACTAGTATATACGTTCATACAATTACCCTTGAATGTAGCTAACTAGATCTGTTGTCTAACTGAACTTCCAGATCAATACTTTCTTTATTTCAGGACTCAGTCGATTAATACTTTCGCTTAATTATCGAGACTCAGTCGATTAATACTTTCGCCTAATTATCGGGACTCAGTCGGTTAATACTTTCGCTTAATTATCGGGACTCAGACTGTATACCTTGGCTTGCTCACTCCTTGGCTAACTCCAGTTTGAGTGTATACTTTGGCTAAATTACCTAAAATCTGTGATTATATACCATAGCTAACTCATTACTATATTGTGTATATCTCAACTAATTCAGATTGTGAGGGAAAAGTTCAATAGATAGGAGTAGCGAGGGAGTATATAGTAACAATAGTTTCATTGCCGGCTACTTGTTAAGGTAGGGTAAGTCAAGCTCCTGCTATCCCTTCCCCTCCTTCTCCCCTCCCCCCCGAAAGGTGACGTGTGGGGCTATGGTCCAAACAGTAATCACTAGACTCACAGCTCCCAGCACTACTGTAAGTACATGCCTGCCTTGTATTCTAGTGGATTTATTGGTTGAAAGCTTCACTTTTGACCAATAATAAACTTAGTCTTTTCAGCCTTGCTCTAGGTTGACTGTTGTAATAATCACCACGTCTTTTAGGTATTGTACTTATCATGGAGAGTGATTTCTTAAGCAGTGGGTAACCTGTCTATCTTTCCAGCTTGGATGACAGAGAGGGTCACCTGCCAATCAAAGAGGATAACTGATGGAGATGGACTAACGTCTGGAGACTTCCCCATTTTGGATTTAATTACCTGTGCACCTGTATGAAATTGCAGGACGTAACCCCACATCATTGCAGCGGTAAAGAACCTGCTTTCCTGTCATCAGGATAGAATACTCACGGCGATACTCTGTGAAGAACTAGCCAGTGGGTCGTAACCAACACCTGCGACCCCCCCCCCCCATCATCAACAACGGCTACGATTTCAACAACACACAGTGTCACCAACACCAGACACCCCTATATATTAGCGTTGAATTCAGTTATCATTTATATTTTTCATTTTTCATTTTCTTTAATGTAGGATTAATATTTCATATTTAAGTGTTTTATATTTTATATTTTATATTTTCTATATAATAAAGTGTTTATGTTTGTCTGTTATTATTTCTTTTTCTATTCATAAATTTTGCTGAGGAGGAGCCAGCCTTGGTAATACTGTCTGAAGTTGTTACAGGGCTGAGTAAGTCTTCACAAGTGGCGACCTTGCCAGGATCAACTCTACTGAATCAAGATTCAATTCCATCTCGAATCTACCATTGGAACTTCAACGCCGCATACCACAGACGGTTACCACCAGCCATGAGTAATCATTCTCTATGGTAGGACTACGGTACAGGTATTTAAAAGATTTGGTGATTGTTATAGTCTCAATTTATTGTAAGTCAAGTCAGGCAGGATATAATAGTTAATTCTGCCACCTTTCTTGTGAGCTTGAAACACTTTGGAGGATTAGACTCTAGAGACCCGAGATTTTCCAGTGACAACTTGTTTCAAAGGTAAATAGAAATTAACTCACCCTTCATAATATTTTAAGACAGCCGACCAGCTTCAATCGTTTAATTAAAGCCTTGACTTATATACACGATTTGAGTACAAAGAATATTTCAAATATTGCAGAGGAATCTGGAAGCCCAGTTATTTATGCAAGCATCATTTACAAGGTTAGGTAGGTAAGATAAGGTTTGTCAGGAAACAGGACAAGTGTTTCCTGACGAAGGTCTTGGTCAGATGACCCGCCGTTCGATATTTGGGTCATCTGAACAAGACCTTCCACTTGAGTCTTCGCTACGTTAATTCTATCAACGTTGGTGGGAGGAAAGAATATATATTGCAGTAATATCTTTTTTTCCACGAGTGTCTGCAACACGGCATTTGGATTCGCCTGGAAGAGCCTGCAATATATCATCTTTGACGCACTCGAAGAAGCAGTAATGTGGTATAATCAACTTAGGATCTGAAGTATCGAGGAACACCACCTATGCAGTTTTGAAATTACTCCCATAACTGATAAAATAGCTGAATGCTGAGAAATAAGCAGATACAGATTCAATGACAGCAACGTTCTTATCAGACAACGTTTGGCTCAAAGGTGAGCATTTGGAATAAAACTCAATTTTGAGCGAAAAGTTTTTTTTTTTTTTTTTTTTTTTTTTTTTTTTTTTTTTTTTTTTTTTTTTTTTTTTTTTTTTTTTTTTTTTTTCATCAGAAATCTGTTTATTAAGTGAAATATACTCACTGGATACAAAAAACTGCACAACACACAGCAGAAAAATCAAAAAATCTCTGGCCATCTACTCCCCAGTTTCTTCCTCAGTGGAGTTGCCCTCTGTGGGAGAGTCTGTATCAGAGTTGGACCGCAACTCCTCTTCATCAAGTCCCTGGCCTTGTGCTGTTCTTTCAGCAATAGTTTTCTCAATGAGATGCGACATGATGTCTCGACATTTTGCCTCAACGCCTGCAGGTAGCCAACCAAATTTCTCTGAACAAACTTTGTTGGCTCCACTAGACATACCTCATATAACATTCATCAAACTCATCATGCTACCGCCCATTCTAGGAAACCAGCCCATTTCATCCCCCTTACCTGCCTTTCAACTCCCGTAAATCCCGTAAAGTGAAATTCCTATAACCCTCACTTAAATCCCTCTCCCATCTCCCCCCATACACCTCCTTATTTCTACACTTTGTCCTATAAAAAGTTGCTGTTAATGCATTAATTCTTTCACACACGTTCGCTCCTCTCATAGCCCAAGACATATAAATATAATCCGTAATTATATACCCTACCGCATTCTCTACCATCTGATTCACCCCCCTATGTCTAAGCTTTAAAACCCTCAACACCTGCAAACCCCCCCCTCCCACTAACCTTATTACCTTACCCAACCAAACCCTTATTAGTTCAATACATTCGCAAAAATACACTATATGGAAAACAGTCTCCCATCCACACAAGCCTTGCATATCCCATCCTCCCGTATTCTCTTATGGAAATAAAACCATTCCAGACGGTAAGATCCCATGTAAAAATCTATACATTACTTCTCGTACTTTAGGTTTTAAACGTAATTTGTTCAAACGCCCCCAGATATTACACCAATCATACATCGGATAAACACCTTCTACCACTGCTACCACTGCCTTACCTTCACCCCATCAAGGTTTCCAATTTAATATGTGAAGGATCGCTCATGTTTATGATGACCCGTAACATTGCCTACACCTATTATGAACTCCCTACCCACCCACCACCGTTGCATATCCTGACGTATCTTATGAAGTCCGCCTTCCCTCGCCCCCCTCCCGCTTATAACTACGTTTCAAATACACACTCATAATCCTCTTTTCAACAGCTATAAGACCCAGCCCTCCACGGCCAACCGGGAGTGTGACAACCGCTCTACCTAACCATTCGCTTCCAGTACCCCAAATGAATCTAAAAACGCGCTTTTGTAACCTTTGTATCTCACTACGAAGTATCGGATATATTGCTGCTACATGCCAAAGTTTACTATATAATAGGACATTCGTTGTAATTACTCTTGATGCAAAGTTAAGTGTGCAGCTCGTAAACACTGAGGCGCTTCAGTACACCATCTACAATACGCACTGAATTTATTTGTTGTGCTAACTTGATATCACTTACATAACGATCCCACATATCAGTAATTGGTCCACCTTTTTCCACCTTTCAATACTTCACATCCTCACATTAACCTATCCCAAGATCCATATACTTCGTTTTTCTCCTTATTAATTGACATGCCAGAAGCCTTTTCAAAAACATTTACTAACTTTTCCACCCGAGGCAATCCCTGTTACCACTTACTAAAATCGTTGTGTCATCAACATATCCAACAATGCCAAGCCCCCCCACCCCTTTCGTCACCAACCCCATTTGCTGCCAATAAGGCCCTAATTCCTCTATAAAAGGGATCCTGTAAAACACGCAAAAAATATTTGTGAAAGGGGACAACCTTGACGTAGACCCCTGCTCATCTGAATTTGTTCTCCTAACCTTCCATTTACCTGCACCCGCAAGGATGCATCTTGATACATTAATTTGGCCATGATATAATTTTCCTCTCCAAACCCCTGCCATCTCATAATCTTCCATAACGCTTCCCTTTCTACACTATCATATGCCGCCTCCCAATCAATCTACCAACACCCCCCCCCACTCCAATTTTACTCTTTCTTCAATAAAACTTCTAATCAAACCATGCCCGTCATACATAGACCTTCCGGCACCCCATATTGTCCCTTATCGATCACTTTACCCACGGACCTTTTTTATTCTGTTAGCTAAAATTCTTGCAAAAATCTTATAATCACCACACAATAACGAAATAGCACGATAGTCTTTAACTGTTAATGGCTCACCTTTAGGCACTAAAACGACCACAGCCATCCGCTGCTGTGCCCCTAAAACCCGATCCCGCTTAATGATATTGAATAATCTTACCAAAAATTCTTTTAAAACGCTCCAATTTTGGAGATAAAAGTCACTGGGCAACCCATCAATTCCTGGTGCCTTTCTAATTGCGCCCCGGATAAAGCTACCCATGTCTCGCACTCCGTTATCGGCCCTTCCAAAACGAATCGATCATGCTCTGTCAACTCACACTGCACAAACCTTCCAATTGACTGTAATGCTATTTCACTTATTCCCACACTTTGCGTTTTCAACTTAACCCAAGCATCAATATACCCACTCATACCCTCAGTCGTCGTCAACACCTGGTCCACTTTATACCTTGCATACCTACCTGAACATTCAACCCCATTAACTCCTTGCCTTGCGACGTGTGTGTTGACTCCGCAAAACACACGCCGACGGCCGATCTCCCACAAAACCTCCTCAATCCCGCCTTAAGCCTTTCCCCCATCAAACCTCTCATTTTGTAAATTCCGGATATTTTCCTTCAAACTTTCAATTTCAATAACAGGATAATTAGCATTAATTTGTGCATAACAGTCGCGCAACTGCCCCTCTAAATATTTTTGAAAACCGATTGTAACTGATTATATCTCTTCCCTCGATTAATATAATATTCCTTAATACGTTTTTTAGCTATTGTTTCCCACCAATTAACCATGGCACCATCCCCTGGTGCTTCTACCACTAAACGATCCCACAATGTCCAAAAGACAAAAGACTATCCTCTTCCTTTAATAACTTTACATTCAATTTCCAAAATGATGGACCCCTCCGAGGCACACCCTCAATATACCACTCTATTACCACTCCTCTATGATCCGAAAAAAACCACATCTATCACATCCACCCTCCGCACAGTAACCGCACTAGGCACGTACATTCGGTCCAACCTCGCCGCATAACCTCGTTTAATGAAGGTATGCTCTACCATCCTCCCCCCCCCACACACATCCTTTAACCCCACCCGGTCAATATATCCCCCAATATACCCAAAACAACACCCCGCACCTCTGGGACTCCACATCTTTACGACGTAATCACGCAATTCCAATCTCCGCCTATTATTGCAACATTCGGTAAACCACGTAAAAAATAGACCAGCACGTCCCGAACAAATTTAGTTTTAATACTCACGTCACCCTCAGCGCGGACCATATACACATACTAAACTAATGGGAACCCTACCCAATTCCATCCACCCTAATTACCCTCCCCTCCCCCCCTCACTACCTTACTATAAACGGGCTAGTTTCCTTACCAAAATGGCAGCCCCACCTTTCAAACGTGTCGCGTGTTCCATGTACACATTATAACCACTCATATCCAACTCATAACCAGGCCTAAAATTATGTTCCTGTAAGAATACCACATCCACACCAAGTCGCACCAAATACTCATTAAACCACTTAAGCTTCCTCTCAGCTCTCAACCGTTAATATTTATAGTAAAACACTTGAATTCAACAAATGGGTTTCCTTTTGTCCCCGGCATTGACTTTACCCCAGTTCGTTTTGCAACACACTCTGTCCCTCCCCCTTTGTGGGAATCACCTTTGCAAATCCTTGATCCTTGTGTTCACCATTCCCTCTCTTCTGTACCTCCACCCAAGACTTTTTCCCAGGGCGTTGGGCAGGAGTTAGCACATCATCAGAATCCGATGATGCTGCAGTCCT
Organism: Cherax quadricarinatus; assembly: GCF_026875155.1. Taxonomy (NCBI): domain Eukaryota; kingdom Metazoa; phylum Arthropoda; class Malacostraca; order Decapoda; family Parastacidae; genus Cherax; species Cherax quadricarinatus. The sequence continues at coordinate 18,044,606 of NC_069492.1, read as the reverse complement.
CTTTCGTGTCCCGCCCTTCCACCTGCATTTTGACATCTGAAGCACCGTCCTGATGCACCTCCACCTCTACTGCATGCACCTTCAATCCTGTAGACCTCTCTCGTCGACAACCGTCATCTTCTGCCATACCATCATTCACAGCATTCCCAGAACTGAGCCTGGGTCTTCCACCTGATCTAGGACCGATTCCTCTAACAAGTCATCCAACGCCTTTACCAAAGACGCCGCCACATTCTTCACCCATATTAGGTAGTCTCTCCTCAAAAACCTTATGTATGTCCAATGACTGAGATTCTCCTTGTAGCGTTACAACTGGCGATTCAAGCTCCTTTTCTTTGTCTACCTCCTCACTCCATGACAACCGTTGTTGGGGCGGTGTAGCAAGAGACTGTTCTCGCTCATCGCCAACCTCGTCCACTGGCTGCTGTTGCTGCTGTTGCTGTTGCTGCTGTTGCTGTTGCTGCTGTTGCTGTTGCTGCTGCTGCTGTTGCCGTTGCTGTTGTGCCGGGTACCCACTTCGTTTCTCACACTGCGCCGCGATGTGGTCATATGACCCACATAGCCGACACGTACGTTGTATGCCCCGCATACGTTACATAGACTTGAGTCCTTAATTCTTTCAACACAATATATGAAGGAATAGGGTGCCGAAGAGTCATTTTAACTGTATACGCGCCTTCAGCGCACCTGCAATACGGTCCAGTTGCCCATCTCCCTGCTGTGGCTACGTGAACCGTCCCATAAGTACGCAGTTCACTTGTTAATATCAAAATCAGTCGCCTCAAAAGGCACATTCCTGATTTTCACCCAGGGTAAAAGTCGAGATACATCATGAAGTCTCACCGACACAGCTGTATTAACCTGTATGATGGTCTCCTGATACTTGTCGACCACTGCCTCGTAGACTTGTGCGACGTCATCTTAACGAAGATTCTTGTCATTCCATTTAATGCGACACCACATATCTCCTCATTTGCTATACCATAGGTATCGCGAATGATCGCTGGTAATAATAAATCCATGTTGGATCCTGTGACAGCACCACGGATCATCTCAATGCAGACAGTGTTGATTCTTCTTCTGCTATTCAGCGCCATGTTGGAGAAAATAAAGTTTCCACCAACCAACGCTAGGGGCAGCTCAATCAGGTAAACTGCGCAAAACAAACTCAAACAGGAGCGTCTGCGCAGCTCGTCCACACGGCTCGGAGGCGATGAGGACAATGTTTGAGCGAAAAGTTGTCAAGCAAAGACTTGTTACATGGAAGGGATACACTGGGGGTAAGAGGAATAAAATACACAGTTTGGAAAGCAAGCTGAATGGACATTTAAGACAGAGGATCTCATAGAAACAAAGCCATTTCAAACGTATTAATGATACATGAGAAGCATGGGAATATATAGAAGTGTGAGGGACCGTAGGAGAAGCGTAGTTAACTAAACATGTAAATATCCGTAAAGGTCAAGTCGCAACGTTTGTCGTGCTAGAGAGAAAAGAGAGGTTGAAAATACTGTGAACTTTGTGTCGGTGTAATGTCAGTGTGTGAAGAAGAAAGTTTATATTAATGACCTCTGGTCTATGTCCTCCCAGTGGCTGTTGGAACACAGGGCCGCGAGTTACGGATAATCCTTAGCTCAAATAACAAAAAAAGGCACAATACCGTGACTGAAACGATACACAAATAACCCGCACATAAAAGAGAGAAGCTTACGACGACGTTTCGGTCCGACTTGGACCATTTACAAAGTCACACTAACCAGAAGTGGAGCAGGACGGGTATATATAGGCAGGCAGAGGTGGTGGTGGTAGTAGTAGTAGTGCAAGAATGGTATATAATACCGACAAGATGAAATTAAGACACATGCGCAACACGATGGGGATCCCCGGGTGTTGAGCATGTGTCTTAATTTCATCTTGTCGGTATTATATACCATTCTTGCACTACTACTACCACCACCTCTGCCTGCCTATATATAGCCGTCCTGCTCCACTTCTGGTTAGTGTGACTTTGTAAATGGTCCAAGTCGGACCGAAACGTCGTCGTAAGCTTCTCTCTTTCATGTGCGGGTTATTTGTGTATCCTCAGCTCAGTGTTGTCAGGGGTGAAAACATGGCAATCGTTTTTAGCTGACTTTCTGTCCCGGAGTTGGCTCTATATTTGTATCGTTTTGTTAGTGTCTATGGGTCCACCACCACCTTTGGCAATCAGGGAAGGAGGCTGCTAATGGGGAATGAGAGCAGGGGTCCCCAACCTGCGGCCCGTCGACCGCAAGTGCTCCTTCTAGGAAATAGTAGATGCGGCCCTTGCATGAAATTATAAATAAACTTTCATTTAGAAAACACAATGCACAGCATCAACAATTACAAAATATTATTGATGATAATATGAGGCCCTCCTTTAAACATGGCTTTTCAAATTTGTCCTGCCATATTAAAAAGTTTGGGAACTACTGTTCTAGAGTAGAGAATCTTGCTTCACTAAACTAATGAACGATATGTTCCACAGAGTAAAGAAATTGACGACCAGCATCCGTGGCATCACGAACAGGGAGATAACTGTACACACTCGTAATCTGCACTCAATGCTCGTCATATATTTATGATCAACTGTGCACTCTTGAATGTGATCCAACAGCCGCTCTAAGGATAATTAGCAATGAGCACCTTAACATAGTTACAGCAACGATTTCATGAGTCCTGACCCCTAGTCAATCTCTTGTTACCCTTGTTGTTAGCGAGTCAACTAAGGGACATTAATACAACTGAAAACAATCACAGTTTTTCACAGTCGACATTATTCATCTGAGAATTATCCATAAATTCATGGCTCTGTATTTAATAGTCAATGATATGCAAATACAATTTTTCTTTCTTTTATGCAGTATACAGATAATATAGTTTGTATGTAATAAAATAGTTAGGCAGAATAAGTCACTATCGTGCACGACGATAGTGATAGTGTCGTTACTAATAACCAAAGGTTATTAATAACGACTTTAAACTATATTATCAACAGACTGAGACACTTAAGGAACTAATGAGAAGCATTATTAAGAAAACTTTTCCCCACACAGTGGCTTCTTCAGTCCAATGCAAAGCAGAGTGACCTGCTGAGTTTGATGTAATCAGTCCCTCAGCCTGGAACTGCTGAGTTCAGCCCAACGCTCTTGTAGATATGTTGCTTAAGTGTCTCAATCTTCAACTTGTCGGTTTTCAAACCATTTATCACATATATTATCAACACATCGAGAACACGAACAGATCACGAAATTTTCAGCTTGACACACCCTTCATGCTAGGTAAAATCCACAGTTCGTCCTTTTCAGATACTCACATGCTCTTAAGTCACGAAATAGTAATAACACGACTTCCATCAAATCATAGAACGGACAGGACTCGAACCCCTGGCAAGTGAGTTCTACCACTAACAGGCCAGTGGGTTAACCGTTCAGTCAGCTGGTTTTAACAAGATTCCTCCAATTAGGCACATTTCTCTACCTTACAGGGTAGAAATTTACGACTCGCTTGCCATGAGTTCGAGTCTTACCCTTCCGTGAATTATTTGCATTCGTGTTATTTCGATTTCTTGAGTCATGATGGCGGCTTGAAAGGGACTTTAACTAGAGCACCCCACAGCCACGCTGGTGTTGAATTCACCTTTTAAACCCTGTATTTGTGGTTACAGTGGTTGCCCATGTTAACCTCCCTATTGTGTATAGAAATTTACCTAGTTGGATAAATCTTACAACCAGCTGCCCAGTGGTTAACGCACTGGCCAGAGTGTTAGGACTCATTTGCCATGGGTTCAAACACTACCCGCTCTCTGATTTGATTTAAATGTTCATGGCCTATACAACCAGCCGGGCTGTGGTTCGTATATTGGATTGCATGTGGCCAGCAGTAACAGCCTGGTTTATCAGGCCCTGATTCATCATGAGGCCTGGTTACAAACCGGACCGTGGGGGCGTTGACCCCCGGAACACTCTCCAGGTAAACATCTTTCCGATGATTGTCATTCTACATATACATTACCACGTTTACCATGTACTCTGTAAAGAAACTAACAGTTCAAACTGCCTGTTTATATTTTCCAATTTATCTACTGTCGAGAAATTTACGACTCTTATGTAATATTAGGGGACATTATTATGGAAATGTTTCACTCCTCTGGTGGGCGAAACATCTCCAAGACAAAGTTACTATTTTGCACTCATGGTTCTGCTTCACGTAGTAAGTTACACTGTTATTAAGATCACAGTATTGACTGCGTTACTGATAATTCCTGTTACTGTGACTCGACTAACTTCCGTTAGGGTCCTTGTAATATCTTATTTAAACCTTAATGAAAATAATAATAATAATAATAATAATAATAATAATAATAATAATAATAATAATAATAATAAATAATAATAATATTTATTCCTAAAAGTACATGATACAACTTATACAGACCATAGCTGTCATCAGTGACATACTATATAGAAAGTCTCTGGTTATGCAGAGCATTTCGGGCAAATTAGGTTTCGTCCTTAGGATGCAACCCAAACCAGTCGGCAAACCACCCAGGTACCTACTTACTGCTAGGTGAACAGGGCCAGTAGGTGTCTTAAGGAAACATGCCCCCAGTGTTTCCGTGCCGGGGATCGAACCACGGACCTCAATGTGAGAGCTGAGTGCGCTACCAACCGACCTACGGGATACCTTATAACTTAAACCAGCTATGTGTTAGCGTTACACTCTCCAGCTACTGACCAAACGCTTCAGTGAATCTGTGATTACAGCATCTCGCGTCAGGAGAGATTTCCACCATTTTCCCTGATAAAATACCGCCTATCATAACCATGGCTGAATGGCAGTAATTATCCTGCCTTACGGATTGACATTAATGAATTGGAAAATTTATTCATCCAAGTCTTCATTTGATTAATTAAACAATAAATGATGCGACGGCATTTTTGTAAAAAGGAAATATTTTTTATTTGTTCTGTACCGGTTGTGAAATGAAAAGTTAGGTTAGAGTAAAGCAAATATTAAGCTGTTAATTAAGCTGACGCGTATTTGAGCTTGAGTTCTTATTATTGGCGTCGAAAGTTCTCATTTTAAAAATTTTTAATGCGATGAATGGTTTTGAAAACCGACAAGTTGAAGAATTGAGACACTTATGCAACATATGGGAATCTTTATTGAAGAAACGTTTCGCCACACAGTGACTTCATCAGTCTTATACAAAGCAGGAAGGTATAAGGAGAGGAGGAGTTTGAGGTAATCAGTCCCTCAGCCTGAAGTCGATGTGTTCAGTCCATCAATCTTGTAGAAAGTACAGCACAGGGCCGTAGACGTGGCTTATACACTGTAGTCAGGTGAGACGAAGACCAACTTACACTAGTGGATGGTACCACTATGACTCTGCCTCCTCCTGCTTCGCCTAACCTGACTACAGTATATAAGCCACGTCTACGGCCCTATGCTGTACATTCTACAAGATTGATGGACTGAACACATCGACTCCAGGCTGAGGGACTGATTACCTCAAACTCCTCCTCCTCCTTATGCCTTCCTGTTTTGTAATGGACTGATGAAGCCACTGTGTGGCGAAACGTTTCTTCAATAAAGATTCCCATGTGTTGCACAAGTGTCTCAATTCTTCACACGTTTTTATGAATCAAGTTCCGAACAATCTAAATAATTACTTTAAATTGGTTATTTTTTTATTAATTTACGTTTCTCTTATCTCATCCAAATTTACCTTAACATATAGTTTACTCTCGACGACATTATATAGGTTATTTCAAATTGATGGACCCAATTTCAAAGAAACATGCTTTGAAATTGGGTCCATTATGACTTAAGAAATCGTAATGACACGATTGCAAATAAACCATACCCCCGGCCGGGATTGAACCCGCGGTCATAGAGTCTCAAAACTCCAGCCCGTCGCGCTAGCCACTAGACCAGCAGTGAAGGGACTTGAGCTAGAGTTCGTCACGGCCACGCTAGCTGGAGATTCGTCTGTAAAAACTTGCATTTGTGGTCACAGAGGTGCCTGTGCTAACTTTCCTATGGTGTAGAAATATACCTAGTTGGATGAATCTTATTGTGGCTAGCTGGTCTAGTGGCTAGCGCGACGGGCTGGAGTTTTGAGACTCTATGACCGCGGGTTCAATCCCGGCCGGGGGTATGGTTTGGGTCCATCATTTAGAAACACCCTGTTTGGCAGAATGTGACATTGATTAAATCATTGATAATCCAACTCTTTTTTGGATGATAGGTAAGACACATGTGCAACAGTTAGGTAACTTTATTCCTACCGTTTCGCCTACACAGTAAGTTCTGCAGCGATCCCAGGGGGCTCAAAAGCAGTACGATGCTGCCTCATTGTACTAACTGAAGAGCCTGTGTAGGCAAAACGTTTGGGGAATTTGCCTACTTTTTGAACATGCGGGTTTATTGGTTTAATGGTTTTAATGCCGAAAATAGTTTAAGACAGTACTCTTCAGGCCCGTTTCCCTCCCCTACTATTCTTCTTGGGTGAAGAAGTAAACATTCCTAACCCCAAGGTGTTTGCCCCTTTCACCTTTGGTGACCCTTTGGCCTGGGGGAAAAGCTCTCGTTTCCCACATGGAGGGCCCGGGTTCGATCCCTGTAGGTAAAATATTTCGATCTTTTCCCTTACACCTTTGTCTTTCACCTGCACAAGTGGTAACCTGGGTGTTAGTCGACTAGGGGGCCCCATCCGGAGGACATGTCTGTGGTCCCAATGAAATAAGACAGCCTCATGAGCAGACTTTTTTTTAAGGTTACAGGGGTGGTAACCTTGTGGGTTAAAAAACCCAAAAGAAATCTTATTTTACAAGTAAATTTACTAGATTGCGTGGTATACATCACTCATTTCATAGCCCGGGTTTTATGTAATTTTTTTAAGTAAAAGGGAAAAAAGTGCAAACAAATAGCATTTTGTTGGGAAAGAACATATCAACAGTTAGGACCCTTTATTATGAAAGTTTCGCTAACAGTAGGCTTCTTCAGTCAAGTACGAAAAGTTGTGAAGCAGAAGTACTTGAAGACGATGAAATCGTCCATCACCCTTAAAGTTTTGAGGGGGCAGTCCCCAGTCTGGAGAAAGCATTGTTCCATATATGAAACAATTTGTTTCATACATGGAACAATAAACAATTGTTTCAAACTATGGAACAATGCTCTTCTCCAGACTGAGGACTGACCACCCAAAACTTTAAGGGTGAGGGACTGTTACATCGTTTCTAGTATTTTTCTGCTTCTATCAATTTTCTGTATTGACTAAAGAAGCTCGTGTAGGCGAAACTTTTCATAAAAAAGTTCCTAACTTTTTGTAGGTTTTACCTAAAAACCCTTCGGTATTTTATACCTTTTAATGTTTATATGACATTTTACTGGGCAACGTTTCCTCCCAGGACTTTATCAACGTTGTAAAAGACTACCCCATGATCTGTTCCAAATGACCACAAAAAGTCACTAACACTGTGTACCTTTTTACTCTAAGTAAAGGAACAGGTAATGAGATTTGCCCAAATTTTCTAACCTGGGAAAGATTTCAAATTGGCCGAAAGCCGTGGAAGAACCCCCGGGCAAATAACCCCAAAACTCAGCTGTGGGCCATAATGACTAAGACCCCCATCATGAAAACTTTCCCTTTTCCTTTTGGGTTTAAACCGAGCACTCTAACATAAGATTTGTCCCTTTTTTTATTTTCTCTTAAGGGTTACGTACAGTCATTCCACTGCCTTGGTCCGGAGGAGACTAAACACCACCTCACGCGCCAGAAAAAATTACAGGGAAATTTCACAGAAAATAAACCCAGTTTGGCTAGGAAAAAATCACATTTAAGCACCAAGGTTAAGAGCGACTTTATTTTGGTGACTTTATGGACTTTCCCTTCCTGGGCCCTCTAAACTCTAAGATGAAAGGGGGTTTTTCCGACAAGTAAAAGGGAAAAAAACTGCAAAACAAGTTTTTAATGAAACGCTGTTTCGATCTCTGGAGGCTTTATTAAGAGCTTCTTCTATTAGCTGCTCATCGATTTACACAGATTTCTTTAGCTGTGTTTGTCTCAATTCCCGGTTCTTGTTCTCCATTTTCCCGCGACTAGAGAAAAGTTCATACTTTTTGTAACAGTGGTTTTGCTTTCCATTTCTGTATCAGTGTTGTGGGAATCCCTTTGTACCCTTTTCCATTTTTAAATCTCATTGATGTTGGTACACACCGGTATTTCGTACTCGAAACTGGGGAGTACGTTGTGCCAAGATATTGCTCCGAATGTTTGTTAGAATTATTAAGTCCCTCCTGTGTTCATTAATACTTACTTTGCTTATGTTATGCAATTGTGTGCGTTGCGTTTTTGGGTTTCAGGATGCTGTGTTGCAGGGGTGTGTTGCAAATGTGTGTTGCAGGGTGTGTTGAGGATGTGGTGTTGCAGGGTGTTTGTTGCAGGATGTGTGTGTTGCAGGATGTGTGTGTGTTGCACGATGTGTGTGTTGCAGGATGTGTGTTGCAGGATGTGTTGTAGGATGTGTGTGCTTCAGGATGTGTGTTGCAGGATTGTGTGTGTTGTAGGATGTGTGTTGCAGGATGTGTGTGTGTTGCAGGCTGTGTAAACCTCATGTCTTTGTCGTTTCTTGAACCGGATGCATTTGTCCACATTATAAAATATTCTTTTCCAGTTTCCTTCCTTCCTTTTGCTTTCATTTACTGTTTACTAGATTTAATTCCAGCAGCCACTTTCCACGGCCATGTCTGCAGCTGGTCTAGATCATATCGCAGCTTCTGTCAATCATCCTTAGTTTCCATTCCCATTCGTTCAACAACATCTACAAACAGTGGCTGTGAGGGAAAAGTTCAATAGACAGGTGTAGAGGGAATATATATAGTAACAGTAGTTTCACTGCCGGCTACTAGTTAAGGTAGGGTAAGTGAATCTCCCGTTTTTCCCGCCTTTTCTCCCCCTCCCTGAAATTGATAGTTTTTCTGCCGGCTACTAGTTAAGGTAGGATAAGTCACGCTCCCGTTTTTCCCGCCTTTTCTCCCCCTCCCTGAAAGTGATAGTTTGACTGCCGGCTGCTTGTTAAGGTAGGGTCAGTCTAGCTCCCGCTATCCATTCCCCTCCCTCTTCCCCCCCCCCCGAAAGGTGACGTGTGGGGCTCTGGTTAAACAGAATCACTAGACTCACAGCTCCCAACTCTACTGTAAGTACATGCCTGCCCTTTTATTCTAGTGGATTTATTGGTTAAAAGCTTCACTTTTGACCAATAATAAACTTAGTCCCTTTTAGTCTTGCTCTGGTTGACTGTTGTAATAATCACCACATTTTTGAATATTGTACACTACCATGAAGAGTGATTATTTAAGCAGTGGGTAACCTGTATCTTTCCCGCTTGGATGTCAGTGAGGGTCACCTGGCAATCAACGAGGAGAAATGATGGAGAAGGACTAACGTCCAGAGACTTCTCCATTGTATTTAAACCTGTGCACCCGTAGAAATTGCAGGAGTAAAACCCACAGCTTGCAGCGGTAAAGAAACTGCTTTCTGTCTTCGGCAAGAAAACTCACTGCGTA
>NC_069492.1:18012727-18034515 GCF_026875155.1 Cherax quadricarinatus | reverse complement strand
CCCTCTTTTCCTTAATTTTTTTTCCTCACGTACTCTTGCTCTTTCCTCACGATCAAGTCTATCACGCTCTTTTGTCTTCTCGCCCCTTTTTCTACTGTCTTTCTCGGTTTCCCTCTCTCAATTCTCTCTTCCTCCTTTTTCTCTTCTCTTTCTATTCTCTCCTTCCTTTTTCTTCACTTTTCCCTTTTCTAAACTGTCTTTCTTCTCTCTCAATTCTCTCTCTTCAAGTCTTTCCTGGATCTTAGCACAATGAAAGATTCTAAAATTTTTCCCTGTTATCCTAACTTACTTCCAGGGTTCATCAAACTGGTATTCATCCATACTTGCAAGAATACTTAAACTATCAGGGAAATGAAACGGTATTAAAGAAAACGGAGGTTCAATTCCTGCTCCGCTCAAACTGTAAATAAACCAGAGGGCTCGTCCCTGCTTCAATTAAACAATATGTATTAACGAAAACGAAGGGTTCTATGCCGGCTCTGAGCAAACAGTAAGTAGAATGGGGTCCCTTGACCATCCAATCTTCTCACCAACAAATCAAGAGTGTCCTATGACAGTTCCCTTGATACAATAAAGAGCTCAATGAAACAGTTGTCACTGGAAAATCTCGGTCCCTATAGTCTAATCCTCCAAAGTGTTTCAAGCTACATATAAATGGTGGCAGAATTAAATATTATATCCTGCCTGACTTGACTTACAATAAATTGAGACTATAACAATCACCAAATCTTTTAAATACCTGTACTGTAGTCCTACCATAGAGAATGATTACTCATGGCTGGTGGTAACCGTCTGTGGTATGCGGCGTTGAAGTTCCAATGGTAGATTCGAGATGGAGTTGAATCTAGATTCAGTAGAGTTGATCCTGGCAAGGTCGCCACTTGTGAAGGCTTACTCAGCCCTGTAACAACTTCAGTCAGTATTACCCAGGCTGGCTCCTCCTCAGGAAAATTAGTGAATAGAAAAAGAAATAACAGACAAACATAAACACTTTATTATATAGAATATAAAATGTAAAACACTTAAATATGAAATATTAATCCTACATTAAAGAAAATGAAAAATGAAAAATATAAATGATAACTGAATTCAATGCTAATTTAATTGGGTGTCTGGTGTTGGTGACACTGCTTGTTGAACTCGTAGCCGTTGCTGATGTGGGGGGGGGGAGTTCGCAGGTGTTGGTGACCAACCACTAGCTAGTTCTTCACAGTATACCAGTGAGTATTCTATGCCGAAGACAGGAAAGCAGGTTCTTTACCGCTGCAATGCTGTGGAGTTACGTCCTGCAATTTCATACAGGTGCACAGGTATTCAATACAACCTGGAGAAGTCTCTGGACGTTAGTCCTTCTCCATCATTTCTCCTCGTTGATTGCCAGGTGACCCTCACTGACATCCAAGCTGGAAAGATACAGGTTACCCACTGCTTAAATAATCACTCTTCATGGTAGTGTACAATATTCAAAAGATGTGGTGATTATTACAACAGTCAACCTAGAGCAAGACTGAAAGGACTAAGTTTATTATTGGTCAAAAGTGAAGCTTTTAACCAATAAATCCACTAGAATACAAGGCAGGCATGTACTTACAGTAGAGTTGGGAGCTGTGAGCTAGTGATTCCCTGTTTAACAGAGCCCACACGTCACCTATGGGGGGGGGGGGGAAAAGAGGGAGGGGAAGGGATAGCGGGAGCTAGACTGACAGCCCCACACGTCACCTTTCGGGGGGGGGGGAAGAGGGAGGGGAATGGATAGCGGGAGCTAGACTGACCCAAACCTTAACAAGCAGCCGGCAGTAAAACTATCACTTTCAGGAGGGGGAGAAAAGGCGGGAAAAACGGGAGCGTGACTTATCCTACCTTAACTAGTAGCCGGCAGACAAACTATCAATTTCAGGGAGGGGGAGAAAAGGCGGGAAAAACGGGAGATTCACTTACCCTACCTTAACTAGTAGCCGGCAGTGAAACTACTGTTACTATATATATTCCCTCTACACCTATCTATTGAACTTTTCCCTCACAGCCACTGTTTGTAGATGTTGTTGAACGAATGGGAATGGAAACTAAGGATGATTGACAGAAGCTGCGATATGATCTAGACCAGCTGCAGACATGGCCGTGGAAAGTGGCTGCTGGAATTAAATCTAGTAAACAGTAAATGAAAGCAAAAGGAAGGAAGGAAACTGGAAAAGAATATTTTATAATGTGGACAAATGCATCCGGTTCAAGAAACGACAAAGACATGAGGTTTACACAGCCTGCAACACATCCTGCAACACACACACATCCTGCAACACACATCCTACAACACACACAATCCTGCAACACACATCCTGAAGCACACACATCCTACAACACATCCTGCAATAGACACACACATCCTGCAACACACATCCTGCAACACACACATCCTGCAACACACACACATCCTGCAACACACACATCCTGCAACACACACATCCTGCAACACACACATCCTGCAACACATCCTGCAACACACATTCTGCAACACATACTGCAACACACGCATCCTGCAACACAAACTGCAACGCACACAAGTTGCATAACATAAGCAAAGTAAGCTAGTTAATGAACACAGGAGGAACATTAATTCTAACAAGACATTCGGAGCAATATCTTGGCACATACGTACTACCAGTTCTCGAGTACGTAATACCGGTGTGTAGCCAACATCTAATGAGATTTAAAAATGGATAAGGTACAAAGGATTGCCACAACACTGATACAGAAAATGGAAAGCAAAACCACTGTTACAAAAAGTGTGAACTTTTCTCTACGTCGCTGGAAAAATGGAGAACAAGACACTGGAATTGAGACAAACACATGCTGAAGAAATCTGTGTAAATCTTGATAGAGCAGCTAATTGAAGAAGCTCTTAATAAAGCTCTCCAGAGATCGAAACAGCGTCTCATTATAAACTTGTTTTGCAGTTTCTTTCCTTTATACTTGTCGGCAACACCCCATTTCATCTAGATGTGTTGAGAGGGATCCAGGAAGAGAAAGTCACAGTAAAGTCACCAAAATAAAGTCGCATCTTAACCTATGGTGCTTAAAATGTGACTTTTTTCCTAGCCAAAACTGTGGCTTATTTTCTGTGACTAATTCCTGTGAATTTTTTCTGGACGCTGTAGAGGTGGTGTCTTGACGTCTCACTCCGGACACAAGGCAAGTGGACAGTGACTGTACGTCAACCCTTAAGAGAAAATAAAAATAAGACAAATCTTAGTGTTAGAGTGCTCGGCTTACAACCAAAAGGATAAGGAAAGTCTTTCATGATGGGGGTCTTAGTCATATGATGGCCCACAGCTGGAGCTTTGGGTTATTTGATCGAGGTCTTCCACTGGCTTTCGGTCCAAAGTTGAAACTCATTCCCAGGCTTAGACAATTGGGCAAATCATCATCTACCTGCTGTCCTGTTCACTTAGAGTAAGAAGGTACACAGATGTTAGCTGACGTTTGTGGTACATTGTGGACACAGATCATGGGGTAGTCGTTTACAACGGCTTGATAAAGCTCCTGGAGAGCGAAACGTTGCCACAGTAAAATGTCATATTAAACATTAAAATGGTATAAAATACCGACAGGTTGTTAGGTAAGACACATATGCAACAGTTAGGTATCTTTATTATGAAACGTTTCGCCTACACAGTAGGCTTCTTCAGTCAAGTACAGAAAAGTTAATAGAAGCAGAAGATACTTGAAGACGATGTAATCAGTCCATCACCCTTAAAGTTTTGAGGTGGTCAGTCCCTCAGTCTGGAGAAGAGCATTGTTCCATAGTATGAAACAATATTGTTTCATTGTTCCATAGTATGAAACAATATTGTTTCATACTATGGAACAATGCTCTTCTCCAGACTGAGGGACTGACCACCTCAAAACTTTAAGGGTGATGGACTGATTACATCGTCTTCAAGTATCTTCTGCTTCTATCAACTTTTCTGTACTTGACTGAAGAAGCCTACTGTGTAGGCGAAACGTTTCATAATAAAGATACCTAACTGTTGCATATGTGTCTTACCTAACAAAATGTCATATTAGTTGCACTTTTGCCTTTTTACTTAAAATACTTTACATAAAACCGGACTATGAAATGAGCTGATTTATATCAGCGCATATCTAGTAAATTTAGCTGTGTGAAAATAAGATTTCATTTGGATTTTTAACCCAGCAAGGTTAGCCACCCATGATAACCTTAAAAAAAAGTTAGTGCATCATCGAGGACTGTCTTATTTCCATTGGGATCCACAGACATGTCCTCCAGGATGGGACCCTCACTAGTCGACTAACACCCAGTTTACCTACTTGCTGCTAGGTGAACAGGACAACAGGTGTAAGGAAACGAGTCGAAATATTTCTACCTAGCCAGGGATCGAACCCGGGCCCTCCATGTGTGAAGCGAGAGCTTTGCCAGCCAGGCCACAGGGTCACCAAAGGTGAAAGGAGCAAACACCTGTGGAGTTAGAGAATGTTCACTTCTTCAGCCGAAGAAGAATAGTAGGAAAGGGAAACTGGGACACTGAAGAGTACTGTCTTAAACTATCTTCGGCATTAAAACCATTAAACCAGATAAACCAGCATGTTCAACAGTTAGGCAACTTCCGAAACGTTTCGCCTACACAGGCTTCTTCAGTTGAGTACAGATGAGGCAGCATCTCTACTGCTTCTGATGCCTCCTGTGTATCGACTGCAGAAGCTTACTGTGTAGGCGAAACGGTAGGAATAAAGTTACCTAACTGTTGCACATGTGTCTTACTTATCATCCAAAAAAGAGTTGGATTATCAATGATTTAATCAATGTCACATTCTGCCAAACAGGGTGTTTCTAAATGATGGACCAAATTTCAAATCATGTTTCTTTGAAATTGGGTCCATCAATTTGAAATAACCTATATAATGTCGTCGAGAGTAAACTATATGTTATGGTAAATTTGGATGAGATAAGAGAAACGTAAATTAATAAAAAAAATAACCAATTTAAAGTAATTATTTAGACTGTTCGGAACTTGATTCATAAAAACGTGTGAAGAATTGAGACACTTGTGCAACACATGGGAATCTTTATTGAAGAAACGTTTCCGCCACACAGTGGCTTCATCAGTCCACTACAAAACAGGAAGGCATAAGGAGGAGGAGGAGTTTGAGGTAATCAGTCCCTCAGCCTGGAGTCGATGTGTTCAGTCCATCAATTTTTTTTTTTTATTCGCCGGTATTATCCTGGCTCCGGTCTTTTTCCAAGTAGTGGTAGACCCGGCTTGGCTCCCTATTAGAGGAGTGTCTCAGAACTTAAGTCTTCCCATGGGAGGTACAGCACCTCCTCATCTTTGGGACCAACTGTCCCCAGGCCTAGCCACTCTCCCCCCCCTCACGGGGGTCTGTAGGAGAAGCTAGGCCCTCTTCTCCAAATAATCTCCCCGCCCCAAAAGGGGGTCGTGGGGATCAGTTTATGAGCGCAGATGGAGGGAAGCTCAGGCTTCTAGTCCATCAATCTTGTAGAATGTACAGCACAGGGCCGTAGACGTGGCTTATATACTGTAGTCAGGTTAGGCGAAGCAGGAGGAGGCGGGGTCAAAGTGGTACCATCCCTAGTGTAAGTAGGTCTTCGTCCCCACCTGACTACGTGTATAAGCCACGTCTACGGCCCTGTGCTGTACTTTCTACAAGATTGATGGACTGAACACATCGACTTCAGGCTGAGGGACTGTTTACCTCAAACTCCTCCTCTCCTTATACCTTCCGCTTTGTAAAAGACTGATGAAGTCACTGTGTGGCGAAACGTTTTTTCCCAATAAAGATTCCCATATGTTTCCTAAGTGTCTAAATTTCCCTTCAATTTGTGGGTTTTCAAAACCATTCACGCATTAAAAATTGTTAAAATGAGAACTTTCGACGCCAATAATAAGAAATCAAGCTTTAAATACGCGTCAGGGTTAATTAACAGCTTAATATTTGCTTTTCTCTAACCTAACTTTTCATTTCACAACCGGTACAGAACAAATAAAAAATATTTCCTTTTACAAAAATGCCGTCGCATCATTTATTGTTTAATTAAAACAAATGAAGACTTGGATGAATAAATTTTCCAATTCATTAATTTTCAATTTCCCTAAGGCAGGATAATTTTCTGCCATTCAGCCATGGTTTATGATAGCGTATTTTATCAGGGAAAATGGTGGAAATCCCCTCCTGACGCGAGATGCTGTAATCCCCAGATTCACTGAAGCGTTTGGCAGTAGCTGGGGAGTGTAACGCTAACACATAGCTGGTTTAAGTTATAAGGTATCCCGTAGGTCGGTTGGTAGCGCACTCAGCTCTCACATTGAGGTCCGTGGTTCGATCCCGGCCCCGGAAACACTGGGGGGATGTTTCCTTAAGACACCTACTGGCCCTGTTCACCTTTGCAGTAAGTAGGTACCTGGTGGTTTGCCGACTGGTTTGGGTTTGCATCCTAAGGACGAAACCTAATTTGCCCCCAAATCTCTGCATAACCAGAACTTTCTATATAGTAAGTGACTGATGACAGCTATGGCTGTATAAGTTGTATCATGTACTTTTAGGAATAAATATTATTATTATTATTGTTTATTATATTATTATTATTATTATTATTAATATTATTGTTATTATTATTATTATTATTATTAATTATTGTTATTATTATTATTATATTATTATTAATTATTATTATTATTATTATTATTATTATTATTTTCTTTAAAGGGTTTAAATAAGATATTACAAGGACCCTAACGGAAGTTAGTTGAGTCACAGTAACAGGAATTATCATAACGAAAGTCAATACTGTGATCTTAATAACAGTTAACTTACTACGTGAAGCAGAACCATGAGTGCAAAATAGTAACTTTGTCTTGGAGATGTTTCGCCCACCAGAGGAGTAAAACCCATTCCATAATAATGTCCCCTAATATTTCATAAGAGTCGTAAATTTCCCTTTACAGTAGATAAATTGGAAAATATAAACAGGCAGTTTGAACTGTTAGTTTCTTTACAGAGTACATGGTAAACGTGGTAATGTATATGTAGAATGAAAAATCATCGGAAAGATGTTTACCTGGAGAGTGTTCCGGGGTCAACGCCCCCACGGGCCGGTTTGTAACCAGCCTCATGATAAAATCAGGGCCTGATAAACCGGGCTGTTACTGCTGGCCCCCCGCAATCCGATATACGAACCACAGCCCGGCTGGTTGTATAGGCCATGAACATTTAAATCAAATCAAGAGCGGGTAGTGTTTGAACCCATGGCAAATGAGTCCAAAACACTCGGGCCCAAAATGCGTTAACCACTGGGCCAGCTGGTTGTAAGATTAATCCAACTAGGTAAATTTCTATACACAATAGGGGGGTTTTAACATGGGCCACCACTGTAACCACAAATACAGGGTTTAAAGGTGAATTCAACACCAGCGTGGCTGTGGGGTGCTCTATTTTCAAGTCCCTTTAAAGCCGCCATAAATGACTCACGAAATCGAAATAACACGAATGCAAAAAAATTCACGGAAGGGTAAGACTCGAACTCATGGCAAGCGAGTCGTAAATTTCTACTCTGTAAGGTAGAGAAATGTGCCTAATTGGAGGAATCTTGTTAAAAACCAAGCTGACTGAATGGTTAACCCACTGGCCTGTTAGTGGTAGAACTCACCTGCCAGGGGTTCGAGTCCTGCCCGTTCTGTGATTTGATGGAAGTCGTGTTATTACTATTTCGTGACTTAAGAGCATGTGAGTATCTGAAAAGGACGAACTGTGGATTTTACCTAGCATGAAAGGGTGTGTCAAGCTGAAAATTTCGTGATCTGTTCGTGTTCTCGATGTGTTGAAAAAATATGTGATAAATGGTTTGAAAAAACCCACAAGTGAAGATTGAGACACTTAAGCAACATATCTAAAAAGAGCGTTGGGCTGAACTCAGCAGTTCCAGGCTGAGGGACTGATTACATCAAACTCAGCAGGTCACTCTGCTTTCCATTGGACTGAAGAACCACTGTGTGGGGAAAAGTTTTCTTAATAATGCTTCTCATTAGTTCCTTAAGTGTCTCAGTCCCGTTGATAATAATAGTTTAAAGTCGTTATTAATAACCTTTGGTTATTAGTAACGACACTATCACTATCGTCGTGCACGATAGTGACTTATTCTGCCTAACAATTTTATTACATACAAACTATATTATCTGTATACTGCATAAAAGAAAGAAAAATTGTATTTGCATATCATTGACTATTAAATACAGAGCATGGAATTTATGGGATTAATTTCAGATGAATAATTTCGACTGTGAAAAATTGTGATTGTTTTCGTTGTATTAATGTCCCTTAGTTGACTCGCTAACAACAAGGGTAACAAGAGATTGACTAGGGGTCAGGACTCATGAAATCGTTGCTGTAACTATGTTAAGGTGCTCATTGTTAATTATCCTTAGAGCGGCTGTTGGATCACATTCAAGAGTGCACAGTTGATCATAAATATATGACGAGCATTGAGTGCAGATTACGAGTGTGTACAGTTATCTCCCTGTTCGTGATGCCACGGATGCTGGTCGTCAATTTCTTTACTCTGTGGAACATATCGTTCATTAGTTTAGTGAAGCAAGATTCTCTACTCTAGAACAGTAGTTCCCAAACTTTTTAATATGGCAGGACAAATTTGAAAAGCCATGTTTAAAGGAGGGCCTCATATTATCATCAATAATATTTTGTAATTGTTGATGCTGTGCATTGTGTTTCCTAAATGAAAGTTTATTTATAATTTCATGCAAGGGCCGCATCTACTATTTCCTAGAAGGAGCACTTGCGGTCGACGGGCCGCAGGTTGGGGACCCCTGCTCTCATTCCCCATTAGCAGCCTCCTTCCCTGATTGCCAAAGGTGGTGGTGGTCCCATAGACACTAACAAAACGATAGAAATATAGAGCCAACTCCGGGACAGAAAGTCAGCTAAAAACGATTGCCCGGCAATCGTTTTTCAGTGTTTTCACCCCTGACAACAGTGTTTTCACCCCTGACAACACTGAGCTGAGGATACACAAATAACCGCACATAAAAGTAGAGAAGCTTACGACGACGTTTCGGTCCGACTTGGACCTTTTACAAAGTCACACTAACCAGAAGTGGAGCAGGACGGCTATATATAGGCAGGCAGAGTGGTGGTAGTATAGTGCAAGAATGGTATATAATACCGACAAGATGAAATTAAACACATGCGCAACACCGGGCACCCATCGTGTTGCGCATGTGTCTTAATTTCATCTTGTCGGATTATATACCATTCTTGCACTACTACTTACACCACCACCACCTCTGTATCCTAAATTTAACCCTCCTGTCCACTTCTGTTAGTGTGACTTTGTAAATGGTCCAAGTCGGACGAAACGTCGTCGTAAGCTTCTCTCTTTTATGTGCGGGTTATTTGTATATCGTTTCATCACGGTATTGTGCCTTTTTTTTGTTATTTGAGCTAAGATTATCCAAATAACTCGCGGCCCTGTGTTCCAACAGCCACTGGGAGGACATAGACCAGAGGTCATTAATATAAACTTTCTTCTTCACACACTGACATTACACTGACACAAAGTTCACAGTATTTTCAACCTGTCTTTTCTCTCTAGCACGACAAACGTTGCGACTTGACCTTTACGGATATTTACATGTTTAGTTAACTACGCGTCTCCTACGGTCCCTCACACTTCTATATATTCCCATGCTTCTCATGTATCATTAATACGTTTGAAATGGCTTTGTTTCTATGAGATCCTCTGTCTTAAATGTCCATTCAGCTTGCTTTCCAAACTGTGTATTTTATTCCTCTTACCCCCAGTGTATCCCTTCCATGTAACAAGTCTTTGCTTGACAACTTTTCGCTCAAAACTGAGTTTTATTCCAAATGCTCACCTTTGAGCGAAACGTTGTCTGATAAGAACGTTGCTGTCATTGAATCTGTATCTGCTTATTTCTCAGCATTCAGCTATTTTATCAGTTATGGGAGTAATTTCAAAACTGCATAGGTGGTGTTCCTCGATACTTCAGATCCTAAGTTGATTATACCATATTACTGCTTCTTCGAGTGCGTCAAAGATGATATATTGCAGGCTCTTCCAGGTGAATCCAAATGCCGTGTTGCAGACACTCGTGGAAAAAAAGATATTACTGCAATATATCTTCTTTCCTCCCACCAACGTTGATAGAATTAACGTAGCGAAGACTCAAGTGGAAGGTCTTGTTCAGATGACCCAAATATCGAACGGCGGGTCATCTGACTGAGACCTTCGTCAGGAAACACTTGTCCTGTTTCCTGACAAACCTTATCTTACCTACCTAACCTTGTAAATGATGCTTGCATAAATAACTGGGCTTCCAGATTCCTCTGCAATATTTGAAATATTCTTTGTACTCAAATCGTGTATATAAGTCAAGGCTTTAATTAAACGATTGAAGCTGGTCGGCTGTCTTAAAATATTATGAAGGATGAGTTAATTTCTATTTCCCTTTTGAAACAATTTTGTCACTGGAAAATCTCGGGTCTCTAGAGTCTAATCCTCCAAAGTGTTTCAAGCTCACAAGAAAGGTGGCAGAATTAACTATTATATCCTGCCTGACTTGACTTACAATAAATTGAGACTATAACAATCACCAAATCTTTTAAATACCTGAAACCGTAGATCCTACCATAGAGAATGATTACTCATGGCTGGTGGTAACCGTCTGTGGTATGTGGCGTTGAAGTTCCAATGGAATTGAATCTTGATTCAGTAGAGTTGATCCTGGCAAGGTCGCCACTTGTGAAGACTTACTCAGCCCTGTAACAACTTCAGACAGTATTACCAAGGCTGGCTCCTCCTCAGCAAAATTTAATGAATAGAAAAAGAAATAATAACAGACAAACATAAACACTTTATTATATAGAAAATATAAAATATGAAATATAAAACACTTAAATATGAAATATTAATCCTACATTAAAGAAAATGAAAAATGAAAAATATAAATGATAACTGAATTCAACGCTAATATATAGGGGTGTCTGGTGTTGGTGACACTGTGTGTTGTTGAAATCGTAGCCGTTGTTGATGATGGGGGGGGGGGGTCGCAGGTGTTGGTTACGACCCACTGGCTAGTTCTTCACAGAGTATCGCCGTGAGTATTCTATCCTGATGACAGGAAAGCAGGTTCTTTACCGCTGCAATGATGTGGGGTTACGTCCTGCAATTTCATACAGGTGCACAGGTAATTAAATCCAAAATGGGGAAGTCTCCAGACGTTAGTCCATCTCCAATCAGTTATCCTCTTTGATTGGCAGGTGACCCTCTCTGTCATCCAAGCTGGAAAGATAGACAGGTTACCCACTGCTTAAGAAATCACTCTCCATGATAAGTACAATACCTAAAAGACGTGGTGATTATTACAACAGTCAACCTAGAGCAAGGCTGAAAAGACTAAGTTTATTATGGTCAAAAGTGAAGCTTTCAACCAATAAATCCACTAGAATACAAGGCAGGCATGTACTTACAGTAGTGCTGGAGCTGTGAGTCTAGTGATTACTGTTTGGAACCATAGCCCCACACGTCACCTTTCGGGGGGGGGAGAAGGAGGGGAAGGGATAGCAGGAGCTAGACTGACCCTACCTTAACAAGTAGCCGGCAATGAAACTATTGTTACTATATACTCCCTCACTACTCCTATCTATTGAACTTTTCCCTCACAATCTGAATTAGTTGAGATATACACAATATAGTAATGAGTTAGCTATGGTATATAATCACAGATTTTAGGTAATTTAGCCAAAGTATACACTCAAACTGGAGTTAGCCAAGGAGTGAGCAAATCAAGGTATACACTTTCTACGTACGGATGAGCAAGCCAAGGTATACAGTCTGAGTCCCGATAATTAGACGAAAGTATTAATCGACTGAGTCTCGATAATTAAGCGAAAGTATTAATCGACTGAGTCCTGAAATAAAGAAAGTATTGATCTGGAAGTTCAGTTAGACAACAGATCTAGTTAGCTACATTCAAGGGTAATTGTATGAACGTATATACTAGTTTTAGTTCAAATATCGAGCACTGATGGTTCATACCTGGAGTTTACCTGGAGAAGGCTTCGGGGGTCAACGCCCCCCCCCCGGCCCAGTCTGTGACCAGGCCTCGGTTCTAAAAGTACCTATCCAACTATTTTTCGTTGTCAGTTTTAAGTATCCATAACACTAAAGCTCATTTGACATTTTACTCACTATTGGTAATGTAGTGGTGTTGGTGGTAGTGTAGTGGTGTTGGTGGTAGTGTAGTGGTGTTGGTGGTGGTGTAGTGGTGTTGATGGTAGTGTAGTGGTGTTTTGGTGGTAGTGTAGTGTGTTGGTGGTAGTGTAGTGGTGTTGATGGTAGTGTAGTGGTGTTGGTGGTGGTGTAGTGGTGTTGATGGTAGTGTAGTGGTGTTGGTGGTGGTGTAGTGGTGTTGATGGTAGTGTAGTGGTGTTGGTGGTGGTGTAGTGGTGTTGATGGTAGTGTAGTGGTGTTGGTGTGGTGTGGTAGTGGTGTTGGTGGTAGTGTAGTGGTGTTGGTGGAGTGTAGTGGTGTTGGTGGTGGTGTAGTGGTGGTTGATGGTATGTAGTGGGTGTTGGGGGGTAGTGTAGTGGTGTTGGGGGTAGTGTAGTGGTGTAGGTGGTAGTGTAGTGGTGTTGATGGTAGTGTAGTGGTGTTGGTGGTAGTGTAGCAGTGTTGGTGGTAGTGTAGCAGTGTTGGTGGTAGTGCAGCAGTGTTGGTGGTAGTGTAGCAGTGTTGGTGGTAGTGTAGCAGTGTTGGTGGTAGTGTAGCAGTGTTGGTGGTAGTGCAGCAGTGTTGGTGGTAGTGTAGCAGTGTTGGTGGTAGTGTAGCAGTGTTGATGCTAGCGTAGCAGTGTTGGTGCTCGTGTAATGGTGTTGGTAACATCGTAGTGGTGTCCATAGTATCGTAGTAGTCCTGTCATATCACCCACCACTTATAACTATAGATGACAACTCAAATATCCACTGATGAAATTAATATTAGTAAGGGGATGGTATATAGCTCTATGTTAAAACAAAATATTCCCAATTGCCCTCAAAGATTCTTTAAGTCTTATGATACAATTATTAATAATAAAAAATTGCTCCTTACTAAAGCAGATAAAATAAATGAAATAGTAATTATGAAAGAAAATGATTACCAAGATAAAATGAACAATCTCTTAGATGATACTGAAACCTATTCTAAACTTAGAAAGAATCCATTAGAAACCGTTAAACAGCATTATTAATAAAACAATAAAACTTCTGAAAGGCAGAGATGAATTAATTAAAAAAATTACTTCCACTAATCCATCTTTACCCTGTATGTATGGATTAATAAAAAAAACACAACCCAGGTAATCCAGTAAGACCAATAATTAGCTCCATAGGTTCAGTTTCATATAAATTATCTAAATGGCTTGTTGACATTTTGAGCCCTATTGTTGGAAAAATTTCTAACTTCGCATTGTTGATGCAAAATTTGTATTTAATGACTTGTTCTTAATAACTTATACATGGAATTTTTTGAAACAAGACTGCTTAACACAACCCTCCCTAATAGAGCTAAGTGGTTTAGATATGTTGATGATATTTTGTGCCTTATGCCTAAGAATGTAGATGTAAACCATTTCCTTGTTAAATTAAATAGCTGAGCCCATTTTATAAACTTTACTGTTGAGTTCGAAGCAAATAACTCATTGCCTTTTTTGGATGTTTTAATTATTAAGGGTAACAATGGCTTTAAATTTAAAAATTTCAGAGAACCAACAAATAACTGTTCCTATGTCCACTATTATTCTTCATATCAAGATAGAGTTAAACTGTCGGTTTTCTCATCAATGTTTTTGAGAGCTTTACGTATTTGTAGTCCAGAGTTCATAGATGAAGAAATATCCAAAACTTATGAAATAGCTAATGATCTAAAATACCCAAGAAACGTAATTGATAAATCTTTTAAAATTGCTAGAAATACTTTTTACAATCCAAAAAGGGACAACCAACCTTTTTCAACTAAAAATATGTTGGTTCTCCCTTACCATGAAAACTTGGTTGATATGCCTTCTCTTCTTAAGACTTCTAATATCAAAGTTGTATTTAAAAATCTTGATGCAGTTAAAAAAGCTTTTGATAAAGAATCCCCCTCTTCAAAATGTTGACGGATGTGTAAAGTTTATTACGGTCAAACTGGTAAGAGTCTCGAACTAAGATTAAAAAACATAAATACAGCATTAGAACTGGACAAGATTCCAATGCTCTGTTCATTCATGTGAGAGATTTTAACCATCAAATTGATTTTCAAAAAGTTTAGAAAGTTGTATCAAGTAAATCCATGGTCGACAGGAATAAAATTGAATCATGTTTCATAAAAAGCAGTTTTGAAAGTAATAAGAATATTTCTTTTAGTGTATATAAATTGGATTCATTTATAATTAAAAAAAATTGGGAAGAATTTAATGGTACATTAAACCAGTAATAAATCCCAATTCTTGGGTAGAGTATTAGGTGGGTTTCACAGAGTCAGGTGTCGTCACGCGGGTGTGAGGTGTTGCTTTGTTGCGGGATGTGAAGGGGAGGCGTAGTCTTGACCCTTTATATGCCTTCAAGAGTTTCCACTTAACTGTTAATCTATCTATATCTTCTTTTGGCCCGGCTACTGTTAAATTTTTGGGCCATGAAGTAGGTAGTGACAAAGTGGCCCCTAAATTTGCTAAAATTCTTGCCATTAAAAATCCAGTTCTTCATGATAGGAAATGTCTTCAACGTTTCCTGGGTATGGTAGGATTCCACAGAAGATTCTGTAAAAATTTCTCCTCTAGCCTCACTTACCAGTCCCAAAGTCCCCTTTAAGTGGACATCAGAATGTCAAACGGCTTTCTGTAAAGACAAACTAATGCTTTGTACTGCTCCTGTTCTCCTGTCTCCTGATTTCTCCAAACCTTTTACCTTACAGGTAGATGCCTGTGAGTCTGGGGTGGGGGCAGTACTTCTGTAATCTGGGGACGATGAGTTTCAGCCTGTGGCTTACTATTCGGCCAAGTACCAGCAGCACCAGAGGGCCCACTCTACTATAGCCCTACTGTTTGCTGTCTCGCTCTGAGTTTGGAGTTTGGCTTTATGTCATTAATAAAGTTGAGCTCTAACTAAGAGTTGGACCATCACAATATAATGGTGATGGTCCCATTATATTGTGCAATGGTGGCACATTTATCAGTTGGAGGTGGAAGCCTAGTCCTGAGCCTTCTCGGGGTGGGGGTGTTGCATGCAAATAGTATGTACCCTTTATTCGGAGTATGTGAACACACCCATATAAGGCTACCTCCCGAACCAGCGAAAAAGGTAACTAAGGATCGGACAATCGGGGCCTCATCGTCAGATCAGTTCCAAGGTTCAGCCAATCATATTGTGGATCTGGCAATTGTGAAGGTGATGCAGCTACCGCTCATATTCTCACCCTTGTCATTTTCACTCAGCTGCTGGTTTAACACGGTTGTCCATTCTGTCTCCCGGCTGTCTTTGCCTCTTGATTTACTGTATTGTACACATATATTTCCAACTGTATATAGTGTACATACTTGTAAATACTTATAATCGCACTTGATGAAGGAAAATAAATTCAAAGTCTTTCAACTGTTTGTTCTGCTCCTTGCTCCCCTTTATGCCCGGGATAAAAGGCCTTTCGTTCCTGGGTTGTAACAATGGGCATGTCATTTATCGACTTTTCGAAGTCATTTGACGTCAGGATAATATCAGATAGGCTTGTGTCTACCAAATTCTGTGGGTCTCATAAAAAAATTCATTTAAGTCTTTGACTCTCTATCTGGTTAGCGGCTCGCTGAAAACCGAGTATATTGAGACTTGAGTAGCTCATTTCCTGCTGTCATCTGTGTAGGACCCATCTCGTTAAATAGGAGCCCAATACTGGATGTTGCTGTCGACTTTGATCTGGCATAAGAAAAGAAATACTTTGGGTTTCTTTCAATTTCATTTACGCGCTTCTTGACACCTGTAAGATTCCTTTAGCTTTTGTTGGATGTTTGCTATTTCTGTGACCAGTGTCACCCTACGCTCTGTTATTCTTTGCCTTCGCCTGTATAGGGAGCGTCCTTCTCTTTCTAGTTTACATCTTCTCATTTTCCTTAATTAAAAAGATATTCCTTGAGCATATGAGCATACCTCGAGTGCCACAGAGTAATCTGTTCTAGACATTGACTGGGATCCATGATGCTTAGGTTATTTTCCCAGTTTATATAATTTAGAAATTAGTTTACTTTGTCCCACTTTATGTTTTTTGTTATTGAAGTTGAATTGGTGAAGGCTCCCTCGTGACTGATCACATGTTGTCGTCTGTGACCCCGTGTCTGAACGTAAGATGCTCTTTGCATGCTACACCTGTTCAGGTCTTGAACCTTCATTTAGTGCCACAAGGCAATAGACGAGTCATCTCCACCAAATCACAGCCAATAAAAAAAGCAATCGGTGAGGTCCTCAAAGGTATAAAAGATGAGAACTTTATTTAATTTCCACAACATATTGTCTATATTTGGTCTGCTGTGGGGCTCCTCGAGGCCTCGCTGGACGACCTTTCTAAGTCTTTCTGGAGGCTCAAGCATTTTCTCAAGGCTATCTTCCATCAGCGAAAAGATATCATGAACAATTTTCTTTTCGCTCTCAGCATCAGTGTTTTCATCTTCAATATATTTATGAATTTACTCTAGCTCCTCTGTCTCCTCCTCCTCCTCCTCCTCCTCCTCCAGCGTTGCAAGCACTGCTTGTGGGATTTTAGTCACGCCATCAATCAGATATAAGCGTAGCGACCCGCGACTATGCTGTTTCACGACTATGTGACTAACCCAGTCGTCAGACAGTTGAAACTGCTTCTGGAGCATCAATTTCATTAGTCGCAGGAGTTTTTTGCAAATTTTTACATAAACATCTACACCCATTCTCTGTTTATCCAAAAAAGTTTAAATATTTTAATAAGTAAGAACTCGGGGAAGAGTCTTAACTTTCATAAAACAAAGATTATTTTTATCTCTAAAATATATATTTTTTGGTGAAGAAACCAATTGTTCCTGTTCATCCTGCATACTTGGAGCAGGAATTATACCCTAAGCGTTCTGACCAATAGGGGCAGGAACTATATCCAATTTGTCATCAACTATGGGAGGAGGAATTATATCCTATTTGTCATCAACTATGGGAGGAGGAACTATATCCTATTTGTCATCAACTATGGGAGGAGGAACTATATCTTATTCGTCATCAACTATAGGAGGAGGAACTTGATGTTCTATATTTTGAACGGTGGGAGGACTTTCTTTGTTGTCCCTGACGCTTCGGTGCACCGTACGGATAAGGGCTCCTTCATGACGTCGTATTTCTTTAAAATACTTATCATTTTGATCTTCTTCAACCGTCTCCTCAGTCACCTTCGTGGAGAAAACAAATTGCTGACAAACTCACGCACCATATAAAGTCCAATGACTACTGCCAGCACTCCGACACTGAAACACCCTCTTGGATGTGACGGGTTCGTCAAACTCCTTAGGTGCAAGAGGACATAGAACTAAATTCTTAATTCCTCTAACGCTGCCGCGTTTTCTAATAAATTAAAAAAAACTGCCGAAAATGGGAAGAAGATTTTTGGTTGGTTGGTTATGGTGGGCAGACGTAGTATGGGCCTCTCCCACACAAGGAAAGCCACCCACCCTACAATTAGATTATCTTACGCCGGGTACAATTTCCCATAATTCAAGTCGTATAGTTCATGGGCTCGCTTCTCGAGCCGCATCCTCTCCTCCTATAGACGTATAACACAATATTTTGCAACACCATATAATACTGCCATAACCAAGAGCCGCAGGGCTTACATTTTTAAACTTGAGGAGAACATTTTAAAATTCTTTGTATGATAGTGACTTTCAAAAATACAACAAATGTAAGTAGATACAAGAAGCAATTGAGAGCTACACAAGGTAAAACACAGAATTAAGAAAAAAAAAATTAGTTATTTAGGAAAGTACTTATGACAGAAATAGTACTAGTGGTGATGGTAGTAATGGTGATGGTAGTAGTGGTGACGGTAGTGGTAGTGATTATAGTAGTGGTGACGGAAGTAGCGGTTATGGTAGCAGTGGTGATGGTAGTAGTGGTGATGGTAGAAGTGGTGATGGAAGTAGTAGTGATGATAGTAGTGGTGATGGTAGTAGTGGTGATGGTAGAAGTGGTGATGGTAGTAGTGGTGATGGTAGTAGTGGTGATGGAAGTAGTAGTGATGGTAGTAGTGCTGTGTTAGTAGTAGCTATGGTAGTAGTGGTGATGGTAGTAGTGTTGATGACAGTGGTGGTGATGGAAGTAGTGGTGATGGTAGTAGTGGTGATGGTAGCAGTGGTGATGGAAGTAGTGGTGATGGAAGTAGTGGCGATGGAAGTAGTGACGATGGAAGTAGTGGTGATGGTAGAAATGGTGATGGTAGTAGTGGTGATGGAAGTAGTGGTGATTGTAATAGTGGTGACGGAAGTAGTGGTGATGGTAGTAGTGGTGATGGTAGTAGTGGTGATGGAAGTATGGTGATGGAAGATAGTGGTGATGGTAGTAGTGGTGATGGTAGTAGCGGTGATGGAAGTAGTGGTGATGGAAGTAGTGGTGAGGGTAGTAGTGGTGATGGTAGTAGTGGTGATGGTAGTAGTGGTGATGGAAGTAGTGGTGATGGTAGTAGTGGTGATGGTAGTAGTGGTGATGGAAGTAGTGGTGATGGAAGTAGTGCGATGGAAGCAGTGACGATGAAGTAGTGGTGATGGTAGAAATGGTGATGTAGTAGTGGTGATGGAAGTAGTGGTGATTGTAATAGTGGTGACGGAAGTAGTGGTGATGGTAGTAGTGGTGATGGTAGTAGTGGTGATGGAAGTAGTGGTGATGGAAGTAGTGGTGATGGTAGTAGTGGTGATGGTAGTAGCGGTGATGGAAGTAGTGGTGATGGTAGTAGTGGAGATGGAAGTAGTGGTGATGGAAGTAGTGGTGAGGGTAGTAGTGGTGATGGTAGTAGTGGTGATGGTAGTAGTGGTGATGGTAGTAGTTGTGATGGTAGTAGTGGTGATGGTAGTAGTGGTGATGGTAGTAGTGGTGATGGAAGTAGTGGTGATGGTAGTAGTGGTGATGTTAGTAGTGATGTTAGTAGTGGTGATGGTAGTAGTGGTGATGTTAGTAGTGGTGATGGTAGTAGTGGAGATGGTAGTAGTGTGATGGAAGTAGTGGTGATGGAAGTAGTGGTGATGGAAGTAGTGGTGATGGTAGTAGTGGTGATGGTAGTAGTGATTGTTTAGTAGTGGTGATGGAAGTAGTGGGTAAGTTAGTAGTGTGATGTTAGTAGTGGTTATGGTAGTAGTGGTGATGTAGTAGTGGTGAGGTAGTATGTGATATCAGTAGTGGTGATGGTAGTAGTGGTGATGGTAGTTGTGGTGATGTTAGTAGTGGTGATGGTAGTAGTGGTGTGGTAGTGTGTGATGGCAGTAGTGGCGATGTTAGCATGGTGATGGTATTTGGTGGTGAGTATGGTGGTGATGGTAGTAGTGTGATGGTAGTAGAGGTGATGTTAGTAGTAGTGATGTTAGTAGTGGTGATGGTAGTAGTGGAGATGGTAGTATTGTAGTGGTAGTAGTGTGATTCGTAGTAATGGTATTGGTAGTAGTGGTATTGCTAGAAGTTGAATTGGTAGTAGTGGTATTGGTAGTAGTGGAATTGGTAGAAGTAGTATTGGTTGAAGTGGTATTGGTAGAAGTGGCATTCGTAGTAGTGGTGATGGTAAGTAGTGTGATGGGAGTAGTGGTGATGGTAGTAGTGGTGATCTTAGTAGTGGAATTGATGGCAGTGGTGATGGTAGTTGTGAGTGATCTTAGTAGTGGAATTGATTTCAGTGGTGATGGTAGTGTGGTGATGGTAGTAGTGGTGATTGTAGTATGGTGATGGTAGCATGGAGATGGTAGTAGTGGTGATGGAGTTTAAGTGACGTAATAGAGGTGATGGTATGTGGTGATAGTATTGGTGGTGATGTTATTAGTAGTGATGTTAGTAGGTGTAATGGTAGTTGTGTGATGGCAGTAGTGGTGATGGTAGCAGTGGTGATATTAGTAGTGGTGATGGCAGTAGTGGTGATGGCAGTAGTGAGATGCAGTGGTGGTGATGGCAGTTTTGGTGATGGAGTTATTGGTGATGGTAGTAGTGGTGATAGTAGTAGTGGTGATGGTAGTAGTTGTGATGGTAGTAAATGGCGATGGTAGTAGTGGTGATGGCAGTAGTGGTGATGGCAGTGGTGGTGATTGCAGTGGTGGTGATGGCAGTTTTTGGTGATGGTAATAGTGGTGATGGTAGTAGTGGTGATGGTAGTAGTGTGATGGTAGTAAAGGTGATAAGTAGTATGGTGATGTAGTGGTGGTGATGGCAGTGGTGGTGACGGCAGTGAAGGGTGACGGTAGTGGTGGTGACGGTAGTTGTGGTGACGGTAGTGGTGTTGACGTAATGGTGGCGATGGTAGTGGTGTTGACGGTATATGGTGATGGTAGTAGTGGTTGATATGTAATGGTGATGGTAGTGGTGGATTGCAGTGGAGGGATCATGTGGTGGTGATGGTTAGGGTGATGGTAGTAGTGGGATGGCAGTGGAGGTGATGGCAGGGTTGATTTGGGAGTTTTGGTGATGGTATTGGTGATGGTAGTAGGGAGTATTGGGATGGGGTAATGGTGATGGTAGTAATGGTGATGGTAGTGGTGGTGATGGCAGTGGTGGTGACGGCAGTGAAGGTGACGGTAGTGGTGGTGACGGTAGTTGTGGTGACGGTAGTGGTGTTGACGGTTGTGTGTCTCATAGACATCAGCAGTTTTGGGAGTTGGAAAATTTAGTACTGCAGTTACTTTACTTTGGTCAGTCGTAACCCCTCTAGGAGTGACTACGTCACCAAGAAACTTAATTTCTGATCTGAAAAATTGACATTTAGACAGTTTGATCTTTAAATTGACTTCTTCAAGCTGACCAAGTACTACATAAAGTCTTTTCAAGTGTGTATCTACGTCTTTAGACATGACGATTACGTCATCTAAGTACACCATAAGTGCATTACCTATGAGACCTCTAAAGATATTAGTCATGAGCCTTGAGAACGTGATAGGGGAGGATCGTAATCCAAACGCCATACGGAGGAAGTGATAATGACCTGTAGGAGTGGAGAATGCAGTTAGCTCTTGGCTGTCCTCGTGAAGAAGGACTTCCCAAAACCCTTGTAACAAGTCCAGGGTCGAGAAGACTTTGTTATCTCCGATATTGCGTAAAAGGTCACCTAGTACAGGAAGTGGGAAGCAATCTGGAATGGTTTTCGCATTTAACTTCCTAAAGTCAATCACCGGGCGCCAAGTGCCGTCCTTCTTAGGCACTAGGATCAAGGGCGCATTCCAGGGTATTGCTAGGTGCAATAACTCCATCATTGAGCATTTGATTGATTAGTTCCTCTGCGACAGCAACTTGAGAATGAGGCATTCTGTACGCAGGTATATAAATAGGTCTAGTACCAGGTTCAAGTGGAATACGATGGGACAATAAGTTCGTTATACCCATCTTCTCACCTGGTAAAGCAATGGCTTTACGACGTTTGTTCAACAGTCAACAAACGCTTGACTTCGTCTGGGAAATCAGTGGGAGCTAAGTCTTTCTCCTCAACTGGTGGGATTGAAATTTATCACGGAGGGTGG
>NC_069492.1:17978907-18012227 GCF_026875155.1 Cherax quadricarinatus | reverse complement strand
TTTTCATATCTCTGTTCTGGGGGCATTTTTTTTATTTCATAATTGTTCCCTCTGTTTTATTTTTTTTGCACAATTTTTTTAGTCCATTTCATCATTTTATTGTGTATTTCCCTGTTGCATTGAAAGTAAAGACAACTCACTGTGCCATTCATTCAATTTAAAGTAAAAGTTGAACAAATCAGTTTTGAGTAAAGGACGAGTTCTCTTGATTTTCAAAGTGTTGTTCATTAAGTTGAATATTTTTCTTGTGTGAGTTCTTTACTTACTGTGTGACCTGTCAATTTTTAATTACTTATGCAGAATAGTTAAGCATTTTTTTCCCCATTTAAGTCCACTGTGTTGTGTGTTCCTCAGTTACCATTTTCTTTTGTTTCTCTAAAGTCTTGTTTTACATTTTGCAAATATGTCTCAAGTTTTCTCAAGCGATGCCTCAGCACATGCTGCTAGTACAACCATTAATTTGTCAGCCCAAAATTCGAGTAACTCCTTATCAAACGATAGACATACTCAGACTTCTAGCCTGCGTAATTTCAGTCGTGATCCGTGATGGTGACCCAGACAACCTTGAAGGTTGGTTTACCGCAGTTAGAGCCAGAGCTAATGCTTCAGTTGATGGTCTCCCATCTGAGAGTTGTTTGATCAGTATCGGAAAGGAGAGTCTAGCCCGTTCTCCAGCAGCCTCAAATGTATTTAAATTAATTCGTATGAAGGACTTCCAAGATCTAACCAGGTGGCAAGATTATGAACAGTTAATTCGCAATTATCTTGAACCGGTGCGAGAAACCGATCTGTTCGTTGTTCTCAAAGAATTAGTTTGCACAGCTCCGAGACCAGAAGAGTCATTAGATGAGTTTGCTCTTCGTCTTAATAACCTAATGTCCTCATTTGTTAAAGCAGGTCAAAATTCAAAGTACCTTAAAGATAACGATAAACCAGCCCTTGATGGGTTTGCCAAATTAGCTGCATTTGGAGTTATTAAACAACTAATTCCACCGACATCTAGGTATGTGTACAATTCACGTCCGCTAGATGCTACTATGGGACCGCTTGCAGCTCTAATCCATGTACGTAATTTGTGTCCCGAGGGAACCTTCCCTTATCGTAAGTCTATACCAAACACCTTGTCCAATCCTGTACCTCCTCTAGTTTTGTGCTACTACCAAAACTCCCAACCTTAATCACTCGCGTCCATCATCCAAAGCAAGTGTTAAGAGCCATCATCCTGTAGCACCCGTAGTACATACAGTACCCACAGTCAAAGATTTGCTACAATTGTGGTTACCGTGGCCATATTGCTATTAATTGTCATGACAGTCACCCTAAGAAGCGTTGTACTGATGATGAGTACCAGTCAGATCTTCCCCTACGTACTTATCATAAAATTTCCCATGGACATGACACTTCTGATGCAATGCTCTCTACAACATGCAGTACTCTAAAAATCTTTTCCGTGGCCTTTTCCAATCGCAGAGCCAGGAGAGGAAACAGACGTCGTGGTTCACAAACTAACCAGAACCAGGCTCATTCTTCCAATTAAAGGGAATCCGAGCGCCCAAGCCCTACTCGTCCAGTCGTGACAGTATAGGTGATAACGAGTAAACCATCCCAGTCCAAATTCCTATGAACCCTTTAGCCAGCCCTTGAGATTGACAGCCCTGCTGTTGATGCTGTTTTCAACCTCTCTGACGTAGAGGAATTTGGGGATGAAGAAAATGCCTTCTCCAATGACAACCCACCTTTCTGTTTGCATATAACCCCTAACGAAACGATTGGTCCATTAGTACAAGCTCTGTCCATAATGCGCCCGTTCATTGTTCATGGACTCTGGTGCGCAAGTTAATATCTTAGGTCTAGCTTGTTTTAAAGAGAAGCAGTTAGGGCCCGTGTCCTCCTCGTTGAACCAACTACTGTAACCTCCCTTAGTGGAGTAGCTGGTTCTCTTCTGCGAGTCCGAGGTCAGAACTTTGCTCACCTTTACTATCCAAGGAAGAGACTTTACTGCTGCTTTTCTTGTTGTCGACCAGATTACTTTCCCGGGTGACCTTCTGCTGGATTTGCTTCCATGCGAGACTTACGCGTTGTGCTCGACCCGTACCGATGGCATGCCCAAATTGACGACTTGACGTCCATTCTGGGGTTACCACTTGGATCAGAAATCGTCCATACTGCTGCAGAGTATGATGTACGCTTTAAGTCCTTACAAGCCAATGCATTCTCCAGTAGCGAACCCAAGCAGTCAGGCACTGGTAATTCTGTCACTCCCATCTGTGTTCCACCTAAAACCTTCAGACTTGCAGATAGTGTTCCGTTGCCTCAAGTGTCCGAGGACACTCAGACTGCCTTGAGTGCACAACCTATCCCTGCAATGACTGCTAGTTCGAGTAGTAGTTTTTTTCCACAGGGATGCCTTTCAGAAAACGATTACTTGAAACTAGTAATGCCATCTCTTGTTGATGTCACAGCCGTTTGCAGAAAGACGTCTCTGTTTGCGGGTATGCTCTCACTAGAGTGTCTGTTGTTGTTCCTAATGTTCCAGAAGGTGATAACGTCCTAGTTGACAGTGATTCCTGCAAGGCAAAGGTTTTTTTGTTGAACCTTCCTTACATATTGTAAGAGACAGTAAGATCCATTTACTCCTTGCTAACACTTTTGGGGCACAGTGTTCGTCTCAGAGCAAATACCAACCTCGTTGACCTAGTTCACTATCCTTACCCTGTTCAAGTACAGGATGACGTGCCACCTGACCAGTGGATCAGTGGGTTATTTCAACAGTGGAGACCTTATCCACTCCGCTGGGTCAATCTATCCACCAGTTGAGGAGAAAGACTTAGCTCCCACTGATTTCCCAGACGAAGTCCAAGCGTTTGTTGACTCTGTTTTTAACAAACGTCGTAAAAACCATTGCTTTACCCAGGTGAGAAATGGGGATAACAACTTATGTCCCATCGTAAAACCACTTGAACCTGGTACAGACCTAATTTTTATACCTGCGTACAGAATGCCTCATTCCCAAGTTGCTGTCGCAGAGGAACTGATCAATCAAATGCTCAATGATGGAGTTATTGCACCTAGCAATACCCTGGAATGCGCCCTTGATCCTAGTGCCTAAGAAGGACGGCACTTGGCGCACGGTGATTGACTTTAGGAAGTTAAATGCGAAAACCATTCCAGATCGCTTCCCACTTCCTGTACTAGGTGACCTTTTACGCAATATTGGAGATAACAAAGTCTTCTCGACCCTGGACTTGTTACAAGGGTTTTGGCAAGTCCCTCTTCACGAGGACAGCCAAGAGCTAACTGCATTCTCCACTCCTACAGGTCATTATCACTTCCTCTGTATGGCGTTTGGATTACGATCCTCCCCTATCACGTTCTCAAGGCTCATGACTAATATCTTTAGAGGTCTCATAGGTAATGCACTTATGTTGTACTTAGATGACGTAATCGTCATGTCTAAAGACGTGGATACACACTTGAAAAGACTTGATGTAGTACTTGGTAAGCTTGAAGAAGCCAATTTAAAGATCAAACTGTCTAAATGTCAATTTTTCAGATCAGAAATTAAGTTTCTTGGTCACGTAGTCACTCCTAGAGGGGTTACGACTGACCAAAGTAAAGTAATTGCAGTACTAAATTTTCCAACTCCCAAAACTGCTGATGCCATAAGATCCTTTGTGGGCTTAGCAGGTTTTTATAGATCTTTCATTGCCAATTTTTCTTCCATAGCTGCTCCTCTAACTGAGTTGCTTAAGAAAGATGCTCCTTTTGTTTGGACCTTCCGTCAGGAAAGAGCATTCCAAACTCTAAAAGAAAAGCTAACGTCTGCTCCGATTTTGAAATTCCCAGAATTTTCTAAGCCCTTCTATCTAACAACTGATGCTAGTTCAATTGGCATAGGTGCCGTACTAGCTCAGAATACTGATGGCAAGTACAACGCAGTTGCATTTGCTAGCCGAGTCCTTACGAAGGCTGAACGTAATTATACTGTAACGGAGCAAGAAGCTTTAGCAATAGTATGGTCTTTAAAGCACTTCCGAGACATTATTTCCCAGTACCCTGTTCATGTCTTGAGAGACCATGCGCCAATGATACCTTTATTCCAGAACAAACAGCCTACTGGAAGGTTAGCCAGATGGACCTTGACTATCCAAGAGTTCAATCCCACTTTTGAACATTTACCTGGCAAGTCGAATGTAGTCGCAGATGCTTTATCGCGACACGTTAGTGTCGCGATAAAGCATCACCACTTTTACCATCACCACTTTTACCATCACAACTTGTACCATCACCACTTCCACCATCACCACTTCTACCATCACCACTTCTACCATAACCACCACTAACATCACAACCACTACAATCCCCACCACTACCATCACCCCTACAAATATCTCCACTTCAAATATCACCACTACTACCGTCACACCACTACCACGCCACAACTACCATCTCCACTACTACCATCACCATTACTACCATCAACACTTCCTTCCATCACTACTACTACCATCACCACTACTTTTATCACTACTAACTACCATCACTACTACTACCATCACTACTACTAAACCCCACCACTTCTACCATTATGACTACTCCATCACCTCCACTACCATCGCCACTACAATCATCGCCACTACTACCATCGCCA
The DNA here is from genome assembly GCF_026875155.1 of Cherax quadricarinatus. Taxonomy (NCBI): domain Eukaryota; kingdom Metazoa; phylum Arthropoda; class Malacostraca; order Decapoda; family Parastacidae; genus Cherax; species Cherax quadricarinatus. The sequence goes on along the minus strand of NC_069492.1, from coordinate 18,007,576 downwards.
CTGCTACAGACACCACCACTACCAAAAACCACCACTACCAACACCACCACCACTACCATCACCACCACTAAACCCTCACCACTACTACAAAATCACCACTACGAACATCACCATTTCTAAAAATCCCCCCTACTACCATCACCACTACTAACACACCACTACTACCATTACTACCATTATCATCACCACTCTACCCCCACCGCTACTTTCCATCACCACTACTACCACCACCGCTACTACCATCACCACTACTACCCCCACCACTACTACCATTAACACTTTTAAACACTACTACTACCCATCACTACTAACTACCATCACCACCACTACCATCACCACCACTTCCATCACCACTAGTACCTTCACTACCATTACCATCACCACACTACCATCACTACCATTACCATCACCACTACTAAAATCACCACTAATAACCATCACCAATACTACCATCACCACTACTACCATCAAAGCCACACCATAATCACCACTACTACCATCAAAACCACTACCATAATCACCCCTTACATCACCACTACTACTATCACCACTACTATCATCACCATTGCTACCATCACCACTGCTACTATCACAACTACTACCATCACCATTACTACCATCACCACTACTACCATGTTACAAAAAACCCCGATTCTAAAAGCTTAAGATCTCCAATGAATACTAGAAAGGACGCCGCCCTAGCACCCAGCCTGTTAAATGGGTTTTCGTAACAAGTAGTCAGTATCCTTGTCCAATTATCCATTAGAATTCAGTATGATTCAATAGTGCTTCAGGATTACAACTGGTAGGCTACTAACTAGAGAAATTAAAATTTAATAAATTTAATAAGTCTAGAGGTATATTATCAAATTTAAAATTTAAACACAGTAAATCAAAATAATATCACTTCTCTCGAGTACAATATTATTGTGCTGAAAGCACATAATCTCATTTAATTCTTAAGTACCGTCTAGTACATAACATTTAATAAGATATTAGAAATATGTACAAGTAAGTGTGTATTATGTTAAGTGCTCTATAGTTCGCTATGTCTCACGACTCTACTAGACTTAAACAAGTGACTGACAAAGTCCTCAAATAAACAAACTCTTTGACCACTGGCAACCAGAACAGTCTGCTTGAACAAAAAAGAACGCTAAGCCCAATAGAAATACAACAAGCAACTGTGACACAATCAGGACAAGGAGATAATATAACGACACTAAGTAGGGACCCTCAGCAGATCCTCCACAAAAGCCACAAAAATCCCATACTGCTGAATCTAAGTTCAGCATTAGAAAATCCCCGACTGTGATAATACACAAATACCAGTACAAGTTAGGTCAGAAGCTACAGCTCAGGACCTGAGTTACTCAGTGTCTATGAGACACACAATCTCAGTACAATGTCGAAAATCTCTAAGTCTATACAATGTTCTGTGAACAGAGTTCTACAGAACTAACAAGGATAATGAGACAGACAATCTGTCCAACCACCAAGAGAGTCTAAGACCAGACTTCAGGCGAGGTGAGGGCACCACCCCCCTCGATCACGTGAGAGTTCCGTGGACAGCTGTCGCCCAGCAAGAAGCCGGCAGTCTAACGAGCCACAAGCGATAATTACAGTAGTTAGACAATCAAGACTTGAACTGAGCACATAATATGTTACATCCTACCTAACCAAAGGAAGCTAAGTCAAATAACAATATAAAGTAATACATTTACGATTTAGCTATTATCGCAAATACAAGCAATATAAAATTATATGAAAAGGTAATACACATGTAATATATATATATATACATACATTGCAACCCATTCAGGGGTTGCAACATACCATCACCACTTTTACCATCACCACTTCTAACATCACCACTTGTACCATCACCATTTCCACCATCACCCCTTCTACCATCACCACTTCTACCATCACCACCACTAACATCACCACCACTACAATCCCCACAACTACCATCACCCCTACAAATACTCCTCACAATATCACCACTACTACCGTCAACACCACTACCATCACCACCACTACCATCACCACTACTACCATCACATTACTGCCATCAACACTACTACCATCATCACTACTACCATCACCACCACTACCATCACCACTAACACTACCATCACCACTACTACCATCACCACTACTTCCATCACCACTACTACATCACCACCTACTACCATCACCACTACTACCATCACCACCACTACGATCCCCTCCACTGCAATCCCCACCACTACCATCACCACTACAAATATCACCACTACTACCATCACCACTACTACCGTCAACACCACTACCATCGCCACCACTACCGTCAACACCACTACCGTCACCACAACTACCGTCACCACCACTACCGTCACCTTCACTGCCGTCACCACCACTGCCATCACCACACTACCATCACCATTACTACCATCACCATTACTACCATCACCACTACTACCATCACCACTACTACCATCACCACTACTACAATCACCAAAACTGCCATCACCACCACTGCCATCACCACCACTGCCATTCCACTACTGCCATCCCACTACATACCATCGCCATTACTACCATCACAACATACTACCATCACCACTACTACCATCACCACTACTACCATCACCACTACTACCATCACAAAACTGCCATCACCAAACTACCATCACCACCACTGCCATCATCACAAACTGCCATCACCACTACTGTCATCACCACTACTAATACACCACTGCTACTATCACCACTACTGCCATCACTACAACTACCATTACCACTACTAACATCCACTAAAAACATCACCACCAATACATCACCATCCCACTACACCATCCACCTCTACAACGTCACTACCACTACCAATCACCACTACATACACATCCACTGCTACCAATCACCACTACTACCATCACCACTTCTACAATCACCACTACTACCATCACCACTACTACCATCACCACTGCTACAATTGCAACTACTAAGACCACCACTACTACCATCACCATCTACTTCCCATCACCACTACTACCACACCACTACTACAATACCACAACTAACCAATGTCACATCTACAATACCACTTCTACCAATACTACTCTACCAATACCACTTCTAACCAATATAACTCTACCATTCCACTACTACCAATACCACTACTATACCAATTCCACTCTAGCAATACACTATACCAATACCTACTACATCACCACTACTACCATCACCTCTACTAACCATCACCACTAATACCATCACCACTACTTCCATCACCACTACTACCATCACCACTACTACCATCACCACTACTAACCATCACACTACTACATCACCACAACTATACACCACTACTAACATCACCACTACTACAGTCACCACACTACCATCACCCCTACTACCATCACCACTACAACATCACCACTTCTAACACACCACTACTACCATCACCACCACTACCATCACAACCACCATACCATCACCATGCACTAACATCGCCACTACTGCCATCAACACTACTACCATCACCACTACTACCATCACCACTACTAACATCACCACTGACTACCATCACCACAACTTCCATCACCACTACTAACATCACCACTACTAACATCACCACTACTACCATCACCACTATACTGAATCACCTCTACTACCATCACCACCACTAACATCACCACTACTACCATCACCACTACTAACATCACCACTACTAACATTACCACTACTCCATCACCACTACTAACATCACTACTACCATCACCACTACTACCATCACCACTACTAACATTACCACTACTTCCATCACCACTACTTCCATCACCACTACTACCATCTCCACTACTACCACACCACTACTTCCATCACCACTACTACCATCCACTCACTACTACCTCACCACTACTAATATCACCACTACTACCATCACCACTACTAACATCACTACTAACATCACGACTACACCGATCACCAACTTCCATCACCACTACTACCATCACCACACTACCATCACCACTACTTCCATCACCACTAGTACATCATCACCACTACTACCATCACCACTAATACCATCACACCACTACTTCCACACCACTACTCATCTCAACTACTACCATCACCACTACTTCCATCACCGCTCACTACCATCACCACTACTACCATCTCCACTACTCCATCACCTACTATCTACCATCACCACTACTACCATCACCACTACTTCCATCACCTCTATTCATCAACACACTACTACCATCACACTAGTACCATCACCACTACTTCCGTCACCACTCTACAATCACCACTACTAGCCATCACCATACTACCATACCATTTCTACCATCACCACTACTTCCATCACCGCTACTACCATACCACTACTACCATCACCACTACTTCCATCACCTCTACTTCCAATCCACTAACTACCATCACCACTATACCTCACCACTACTTCCGTCACCACTTCTACAATCACCACTACTGCCATCACCACTACTACCATCACCATTTCTACCATCACCACTACTTCCATCGTCGCTACTTCCATCGCCACTACTTCCATCACCACTACTTCCATCACCACTGCTACCATCACCACTACTGCCATCACCTCTACTTCCATCACCACTTCTACCATCACTACTTCTAACATCACCACTACTTCCCTATCACCACTACTTTCATCACCACTACTACCATCACCACTACTACCATCACCACTACTACCATCACCACTACTATCATCACCACTACTACCATCACCACTACTACCATCCACCACTACTACCATCACCACTACTACCATCACCACTACTACCATCACCACTAACTTCAATCACCACTACTACCATCTCCACTACTACCATCCGCACTACTTCCATCACCACTACTACCATCACCACTACTTCCATCACCACTACTATCATCACCACTACTACCATCACCACTACTACCATCACCCACCACATACGATCCCCTCCACTGCAATCCCCACCACTACCATCACCACTACAAATGTCAACCACGACTACCATCACCACTACTACCAGTCAACACCACTACCATCCCACCACTACCGTCAACACCACTACCGTCACCACAACTACCGTCACCACCACTACCGTCAACCTTCACTCCGTCACACCACACTGCCATCACCACCACTACCATCACCATTACTACCATCACCATTACTACCATCACCACTACTACCATCACCACTACTACCATCACAACTACATACCATCACCAAAACTGCCATCACCACCACTGCCATCACCACCACTGCCACTTACCCACTACTGCCATCACCACTACTACCATCGCCATTACTACCATCACAACTACTACCATCACCACTACTACCATCACCACTACAACCATCACCACTACTACCATCACCAAAACTGCCATCACCAAAACTGCCATCACCACCACTGCCATCATCACTACTGCCATTGCCACTACTGTCCATCACCACTACTAATATCACCACTGCTACTATCACCACTACTGCCATCACTACAACTACCCATTACCACTACTAACAATCACTACTAATAACATCACCACCAATAACTAATCACCACCACTACCATCACCTCTACTACCGTCACTACCCACTACCATCAACCACTACTACCATCTCCACTGCTACCATCACCACTACTTACCATCACCACTTCTACAATCACCACTACTACCATCACCACTACTACCATCACCACTGCTATCAATTGCACTACTAAGATCACCACTACTACCATCACCACTACTCCCATCACCACTACTACAACCATCACCACTACTACGAATACCACACTACCATGCCACTTCTAACCATACCACTTCTACCAATACTTACTTCTAACCAATACCCACTTCTACCAATACTACTTCTACCAATCCACTACTACCAATACCACTAACTACCAATTCCACTCTAGCAATACCACACTACCATACCACTACACTACGATCACCACTACTACCAATACCACTACTACCATCACTCCACTACTACCAACACCACTACTAACATCACTACTACCATACAACCTCTACTACCATCACCACTACCTACCATCACCACTACTTTTCCATCACCACTACTACCATCACCACTACTACCATCACCACTACTACCATCACTACTACTAATATCACCACAACTAATATCACCACTACTAACATCACCACTACTACTGTACACCACCACTACTAACATCACCCCTACTACCATCACATCTACCAACATCACCACTACTAACATCACCACTACTACCATCACCCACACCAAACCATCACCACCATACCATCACCACTGCTACAATCGCACTACTGCCATCAACACTACTACCATCACCACTACTACCATCACCACATCTAACATCACCACTGCTAACATCAACCACATACTACCATCACCACCTACCCACTATACATCACCACTACTAACATCACCACTACTACCATCACCACTACTGAATCACCACTACTACCATCAACCACCACTAACATCACACACTACTACCATCACCACTACTAACATCACCACTATAACATTACCACTACTTCCATCACCACTACTATCATCACTACTACCATCACCACTACTACCATCACCACTACTAACATCACACCACTCACTCATCACCACTACTTCCATCACCACTACTAACCACTCCACACTACTACCATCACCACTACTTCCATCACCACCCTACTAACCCATCAACCACTACTACCATCCACCACTACTAACATCACCACTACTAACCATCACCACTACTAACATCACTACTACACATCACCACTACTACCATCACCACTACTTCCATCACCACTACTACCATCACCACTACTACCATCACCACTACTTCCATCCACCACTATACCATCACCACTACTACCATCACCATACTACCACTACACCACTACTTCCATCACCACATACTTCCATCTCAACTACTACCATCACCACTTACTTCCATCACCCTACTACCATCACCACTACTACCATCTCCACTACTTCCATCACCGCTACTACCATCACCACTACTACCATCACCACTATACCATCACCACTACTTCCGTCACCACTACTACATCACCACTACTTCCATCACCACTACTACCATCACCACTCACCATTTCTACCATCACCACTACTACCATCACCACTACTTCCATCACCACACTACTTTCATCACAATCTACTAACCATCACCACTACTTCCATCACCGCTACTACCATCACCACTACTACCATCACCACTACTTCCATCACCTCTACTTCCATCACCACTACTACCATCACCACTAGTACCATCACCACTACTTCCGTCACCACTTCTACAATCACCACTACTGCCATCACCACTACTAACCATCACCATTTACTACCATCACCACTACTTTCCACGTCGCTACTTACCATCGCCACTACTTCCATCACCACTACTTCCATCACCACATGCTACCATAACCACTACTACCATCACCACTACTTCCATCACCACTACTACCATCACCACTACTTTCTCACCACTACTACCCATCACCACTACTTCCATCACCACTACTACCATCACCACTACTACATCACCACTACTACCATCACCACTACTACCATCACCACTACTTCAATCACCACTACTTCCATCACCACTACTACCATCACCACTACTTCATCACCACTACTACCATCTCCACTACTACCTATCCCCACATACTTCCATCACCACTACTACCATCACCACTACTTATACATCACCACTCCTACCATCACCACTACTCTACTGCCATCACCACAACTTACCATCACACACCATTTCATCACACACTACCATCACCACTACTACCATAGCTACTACTAACATCTGCACTACTACCATCACCACTACTTCCATCACCACTACTTCCATCACCACTACTACCATCACCACTAACTACCATAACCGCTACTTCCATCACCACTACTATAATCACTACCATTACCCGTCACCAGTACTACCATCACCATTACTACCATCACCACTACTTCCATCACCACTACTTCCATCACCACTACTATTATCACTACCACTACCATCACCACTACTACCATCACCATTACTACCATCACCACTAGTACTATTTCTGTCATAAGTACTTTCCTATATAACTAATTTTTTTATTCTTAATTCTGTGTTTTACCTTGTGTAGCTCTCAATTGCTTCTTGTATCTACTTACATTTGTTGTATTTTTGAAAGTCACTATCATACAAAGAATTTTAAAATGTTCTCCTCAAGTTTAAAAATGTAAGCCCTGCGGCTCTTGGTTATGGCAGTATTATATGGTGTTGCAAAATATTGTGTTATACGTCTATAGGAGGAGAGGATACGGCTCGAGGAGCGAGCCCATGAACTATACGACTTGAATTATGGGAAATTGTACCCGGCGTAAGATAATCTAATTGTAGGGTGGGTGGCTTTCCTTGTGTGGGAGAGGCCCATACTACGTCTGCCCACCATAACCAACCCACCAAAAATCTTCTTCCCATTTTCGGCAGTTTTTTTTAATTTATTAGAAAACGCGGCAGCGTTAGAGGAATTAAGAAATTTAGTTCTATGTCCTCTTGCACCTAAGGAGTTTGACGAACCCGTCACATCCAAGAGGGTGTTCAGTGTCGGAGTGCTGGCAGTAGTCATTGGACTTTATATGGTGCGTGAGTTTGTCAGCAATTTGTTTTCTCCACCGAAGGTGACTGAGGAGACGGTTGAAGAAGATCAAAATGATAAGTATTTTAAAGAAATACGACGTCATGAAGGAGCCCTTATCCGTACGGTGCACCGAAGCGTCAGGGACAACAAAGAAAGTCCTCCCACCGTTCAAAATATAGAACATCAAGTTCCTCCTCCTATAGTTGATGACGAATAAGATATAGTTCCTCCTCCCATAGTTGATGACAAATAGGATATAGTTCCTCCTCCCATAGTTGATGACAAATAGGATATAGTTCCTCCTCCCATAGTTGATGACAAATAGGATATAGTTTCCTCCTCCCATAGTTGATGACAAATAGGATATAGTTCCTCCTCCCATAGTTGATGACAAATAGGATATAGTTCCTCCTCCCATAGTTGATGACAAATAGGATATAGTTCCTCCTCCCATAGTTGATGACAAATAGGATATAGTTCCTCCTCCCATAGTTGATGACAAATTGGATATAGTTCCTGCCCCTATTGGTCAGAACGCTTAGGGTATAATTCCTGCTCCAAGTATGCAGGATGAACAGGAACAATTGGTTTCTTCACCAAAAAATATATATTTTAGAGATAAAAATAATCTTGTTTTAATGAAAGTTAAGACTCTTCCCCGAGTTCTTACTTATTAAAATATTTAAACTTTTTTGGATAAACAGAGAATGGGTGTAGATGTTTATGTAAAAATTTGCAAAAAACTCCTGCGACTAATGAAATTGATGCTCCAGAAGCAGTTTCAACTGTCTGACGACTGGGTTAGTCACATAGTCGTGAAACAGCATAGTCGCGGGTCGCTACGCTTATATCTGATTGATGGCGTGACTAAAATCCCACAAGCAGTGCTTGCAACGCTGGAGGAGGAGGAGGAGGAGGAGGAGGAGGAGACAGAGGAGCTAGAGTAAATTCATAAATATATTGAAGATGAAAACACTGATGCTGAGAGCGAAAAGAAAATTGTTCATGATATCTTTTCGCTGATGGAAGATAGCCTTGAGAAAATGCTTGAGCCTCCAGAAAGACTTAGAAAGGTCGTCCAGCGAGGCCTCGAGGAGCCCCACAGCAGACCAAATATAGACAATATGTTGTGGAAATTAAATAAAGTTCTCATCTTTTATACCTTTGAGGACCTCACCGATTGCTTTTTTTATTGGCTGTGATTTGGTGGAGATGACTCGTCTATTGCCTTGTGGCACCTAAATGAAGGTTCAAGACCTGAACAGGTGTAGCATGCAAAGAGCATCTTACGTTCAGACACGGGGTCACAGACCGACAACATGTGATCAGTCACGAGGGAGCCTTCACCAAATTCAACTTCAATAACAAAAACATAAAGTGGGACAAAGTAAACTAATTTCTAAATTATATAAACTGGGAAAATAACCTAAGCATCATGGATCCCAGTCAATGTCTAGAACAGATTTACTCTGTGGCACTCGAGGTATGCTCATATGCTCAAGGAATATCTTTTTAATTAAGGAAAATGAGAAGATGTAAACTAGAAAGAGAAGGACGCTCCCTATACAGGCGAAGGCAAAGAATAACAGAGCGTAGGGTGACACTGGTCACAGAAATAGCAAACATCCAACAAAAGCTAAAGGAATCTTACAGGTGTCAAGAAGCGCGTAAATGAAATTGAAAGAAACCCAAAGTATTTCTTTTCTTATGCCAGATCAAAGTCGACAGCAACATCCAGTATTGGGCTCCTATTTAAACGAGATGGGTCCTACACAGATGACAGCAAGGAAATGAGCTACTCAAGTCTCAATATAACTCGGTTTTCAGCGAGCCGCTAACCAGATAGAGAGTCAAAGACTTAAATGAATTTTTTTATGAGACCCACAGAATTTGGTAGACACAAGCCTATCTGATATTATCCTGACGTCAAATGACTTCGAAAAGTCGATAAATGACATGCCCATTGTTACAACCCAGGAACGAAAGGCCTTTTATCCCGGGCATAAAGGGGAGCAAGGAGCAGAACAAACAGTTGAAAGACTTTGAATTATATTTTCCTTCATCAAGTGCGATTATAAGTATTTACAAGTATGTACACTATATACAGTTGGAAATATATGTGTACAATACAGTAAATCAAGAGGCAAAGACAGCCGGGAGACAGAATGGACAACCGTGTTAAACCAGCAGCTGAGTGAAAATGACAAGGGTGAGAATATGAGCGGTAGCTGCATCACCTTCACAATTGCCAGATCCACAATATGATTGGCTGAACCTTGGAACTGATCTGACGATGAGGCCCCGATTGTCCGATCCTTAGTTACCTTTTTCGCTGGTTCGGGAGGTAGCCTTATATGGGTGTGTTCACATACTCCGAATAAAGGGTACTACTTTTTGCATGAAACCCCCCCCCCCGAAGCTCGGATGGCTTCCACCTAAACTGATAAATGTGCCCCATTCACAATATAAGGGGGACCATCACCCTTTATATTGGATGGTCCAACTCTTAGTTAGAGTCAATTTTTATTAATGACAAAAAGCCAACCCAAACCAAGCGAGACAGCAAACGTAGGGTATATTTAAGGGGGGGCCCTCGGTGCTCGGGTACTTGGCCGAATAGTAAGCCACGGGCTGAAATCATGCCCCCCAATTACGAATTCTGCCCCCACCCAACTACGGGCATCTACCTGAAGGTAAAAGGTTTGGGAAATCAGGAGACGGGAGAACAGAGCTAAAGCATTTTTTTTCAGAAAGCCGTTTGACATTGATTCCACTTAAAGGGATTTTGGGGGATGGAAAGTGAGGCTAGAGGAAAATTTTTACGAATCTCTGGGGGAAACCCTACCATACCCGGGAAACTTTTGAAGACATTTCCTATCATAAAACTGGATTTTTAATGGCAAAAATTTTAGCAATTTGGGGGCCATTTGTCCTCCCTCTCATGGCCCAAAAAAATTAACAGTACCGGGCCAAAAAAGATAAATAGATTAAACAGTTAAGTGAAAAACCCTTGAAGGATAAGGGGGTCAAGACTACCCCTCCCTTCAATCCCGAAAAAAGAACCCCAACCCGCGTGACGACACCTGACCTGTGAAACCCACCTAATACCCTACCCAGAAGGGGGTTTTTATTACTTTTTTAATGTACCTTAAAATTTCTTCCCAATTTTTTTTTAATTATAAATGAACCCAAATTTTAAAATTTACACAAAAAGAAATATTCTTATTATTTCAAAACTGCTTTTTATAAAACATGATTAAATTTTTTTTCCCTGTGCCTGGTTTTACTTGATACTTTTTCAAATTTTTTGAAATAAATTTGATGGTTAAAATCCTCACATGAATGAAAAAGGCATTGAATTTTGTCCATTCTAATCTGTATTTATTTTTTTAAAAATTTAGTTCGAGACTTTTACCGTTTGACCGAATAAATTTTTACACATCCGCAACATTTTGAAGAGGGGGGTTTTTATCAAAAGCTTTTTTTAACGCATCAAAATTTTTAAAAAAAAATTGATTTAGAAGTCTTGAAGGAAGGATATAAACCAATTTTTTCTGGTAAGGGGGAACCAACATATTTTTAGTTAAAAAAGGGTTGGGTTCCCCCTTTTTTGGGGGAAATTTAAAAAGAAATTTAGAAAAATTTAAAAGATTTATAAATTGTTTTTGGTATTTAATCTTTATATTTCAAAATTTTTTTGGATTTTTCTTCATCTATGAATTCTGGACTACAAATACTAAAGCTCTAAAAAAACATTGATAGAAAACCGCATTTTAACTCTATCTTGATAGAAGAAAATATGGACATAGAAAGTTATTTTTTTGTTCTCTAAAATTTTTTAAAATTTTTAAAGCCATTGTTACCTTAAAAAATTTAAAAAACATCCAAAAAAGGCAATGAGTTATTTGCTTCGAACTCAACATTAAGTTTTAAAAGGCCTCGCTTTTTAATTTTTAACAAGGAAATTTTTTTTTTTACACTAATTCTTGGGATAAGGCACAAAATATAAGAACATAAGAACATAAGAAAGGAGGAGCCTGCAGCGGGCCTGGGGGCCCATACTGGGCGGGGCCCTTTACAATTCTCCCACAACAAACATTTGCCCCTACCCAATTTTTCAATGCTCCCCAAAGAAATAAGCTCTGATGTGCAAGTCCCACTCAAATCCAACCCCTCCCACTCATAAGAACATATCATCAACATATCTAAACCACTTAGCTTTTTTTAGGGAGGGTTGTGTTAAGCATCTTTTTCAAAAAATTCCATGTATAAGTTATTAAGAACAAGTCATTAAATACAAATTTTGCATCAACAATGCGAAGTTAAAAAATTTTTTTCCAACAATGGGCTCAAAATGTCAACAACCATTTAGATAATTTTATGAAACTAAACCTATGGACAAATTTATTGGTCTTATGGATTCCCTGGGTTGTGTTTTTTTTTTAATCCATACATACAGGGAAAAGAGGATATGGAAGAAATTTTTTTTAAATTTAATTCATCTCTGCCTTTCAGAATTTTTTATTGTTTTTTAATAATGCGTTTAAATTTCAAAGGATTCTTTCTAATTTAAGAATAGGTTTCATATCATCAAAGAATTTGTTCTTTTATCGGGGAAATCATTTTCTTTCAAAACTATTTCATTTTTTTACGTTTTTATAAGGAGCAATTTTTATTATTAATAATTGTATCAAAACTTAAAAATTTTTGAGGGCAATTGGGAATATTTGTTTTAAAATGAGCTAAATACCTCCCCCTTACTAATAAATTTTCTCAGGGGTTTTTGATTGTCATCTATTTTACAAGGGGTTTGGGTGATTGACAGGACTAAACGATACTATGGACACCACTACATATTACCAAACCTTACACGGCACAACACTGCTCGCTAGCTAAAACACGCTACACACCACCAACACGCTACAACCACCAAACTGCACCTACCACCAACACTGCACACTACCACCAACATTGCTACACTACCACCAACACTGTACACACCACCAACACGCTAATACCACCAACACCCTACACTACCATCAACACCACTCACTCCCACCTCCCACCACTACATACCCCCAACACCATACACTACCACCAACACCACTACACACCACAAAACCACTACACCACCCCCAAACACCACTACACTCCACCAACCCCACTACACCCCCCCAAACACCATACCCACCCCAAAACACCCAACACCCCCAAAACCCCCATACACCACCACCAAACCACTACACTACCTCAAACCATCAAAACCACCAACACCACTCAAACCATAAACACCACTACACTACCACCAACACCCACACTCCCACCAACCCCACTACACTACCTCAACACCCACCCCACCCCAACCCCACACCCCCACCAACACCACTACACTACCCCCAAACACCACTACATTACAATAGGAGTAAATGTCAAATGACTTTAGTTTAGGATCTTAAAACTGACAACAAAAAAATATTTTGGATGGGTTTATTTTTAGAACCGAGGCCTGGCCCACAGACGGGGGGGGGGGGGCTTTGACCCCCGAAGTTTTTCCCCGGTAAACTCCGGGGTATGAACCCATCATGCTCGTATTTGAATAAAACTAGAAATTGTTATACAATTTCCTTGGAAAGTAGCTAACTGATCTGTTGTTAACTGAACTTTCCCGATCAATACTTTCTTTATTTCAGGACTCAGTCGATTTTAAATTTCGCTTTTTACGGAAAATCGGGCGTTTAAACTTTCGCCTAATTATCGGGGCTCAGTCGGTTAATACTTTTCGCTTAATTTTCGGGGCTCAGACGTATACCTTGGCTTTCTATCCTTGCTAACCCAGTTTGAGTGTATTTTGGCTAAAAATTTCCTAAAATCTGTGATTATATACCATAGCTAACTATTACATATTGTGTATATTCAAAATAATTCAGATTGTGAGGGAAAAATTAATAGATAGGGGACGAGGGGAATAGTAAAATAGTTTTATTGCCCTACTTGTTAAGGTAGGGTAAGTCAAACTCCCGCTATCCCTTCCCCCCTTCTCCCCTCCCCCCCCGAAAGGTGACGTGGGGGGTATGTCCAAAAGTAATCACTAGACTCACAGCTCCCGCACTACTGTAAATTTTCATGCCTGCCTTTTATTCTAGTGGATTTATTTTTTGAAAGCTTTCCCCCCTTTTGACCAATAAAAACTTAGTTTTTCGCCTTGCTCTAGGTTACTGTTTTTAATAATCACCACGTCTTTTAGGGATTGTACTTATATGGAGAGTGATTTCTTAACAGGGGGTAAACCCTTTTTCTTTCCCGCTTGGATGACAGAGAGGGGCACCTGCCATCAAAAGGATAACTGATGGGGGTGGGCTAACGTCTGGAGACTTTCCCCCTTTTGGGTTTAAAATTTCCTTGCACCCCGTATGAAATTGCGGACGTCCCCCACATCATGGGTAAAAAACCTGCTTTCCTGTCACAGGGTAGAATACCACGGGGGGTATTTTTGTGAAGAATAGCCCCGTGGCGTAACCAAACCTGCGACCCCCCCCCCCATCACAAAACGGCTCGATTTCAACAAACACATGTCACCAACACCAACCCCCTAATATTAGCGTTTAAATTTATTACTTTAATTTTTATTTTTTTTTCTTTAAGTAGGATTAAAATTCAATTAAGTGTTTTATATTTTTTAATTTTATTTTTCTATATAAAAAATGTTTATGTTTGTCTGTTTTATTCTTTTTCTATTAAAAAATTTTTTCTGAGGGGGACCACCTTGGTAATACTGTTTAAAATTGTTACAGGGCTGGTAATCTTCACAAGGGCGACCTTGCCAGGAACAACTCACTGAATCAAATTCAAATTTCCCCTCGAATCTACCATTTGGAAATTTAAAGCCGCATACCCCAACGTTTTCCACCAGCCCTGAGTAATCATTCTCTATGGAGGACTACGGTACGGATTTAAAAATTTGGGATTGTTAAGTTCAAATTTTTTGTAAGTCAAGTGGCAGGATATAAAAGTTAATTCGCCCCCTTCTTGTTAGCTTTTAAAACTTTGGGGATAGACTCTAAGGGGCCCAATTTTCCCTTTACAATTGTTTCAAAGGGAAAAAGAAATTAATCCCCTTATAATATTTTTTAAGACAGCCGCCAGCTTCAATCGTTTTAAATTTAAAACCTTTACTTATATACACGATTTTGGGACAAGAATATTTCAAATATTGCAGAGGAACTGGAAGCCCCTTATTTTTGCAAGCATCTTTACAAAAGGGTTTGGTAGGTAAGTAAAGGGTTTGTCAGGAAACAGGACAAGGTTTTCCCCGACGAAGGTCGGGCAGATACCCGCCGTTTATATTTGGGGTCATCTGAACAAGACCTTCCACTTGATCTTCGTACGTTAATTCTATCAAAGTTGGTGGGGGAAAGAATATTATTTCGTAATACTTTTTCCACGGGTCTGCAAACGGCATTTGGGCGCCTGGAAGAGCCCGCAATATATACTTTGACGCATCAAGAAGCGTAAGTGGGATAATCAAATTAGGACGAATATCGAGGAAAAACCACCTATGCATTTTTGAAATTACTCCCCGATAAAAAAAGCTGAATGCTGAGAAATAAGCAGATACAGATTCAAATGCACAACGTTTTATCGAAACGTTTGGCTCAAAAAGGGGAGCATTGGAATAAAACTCAATTTTGAGCGAAAAATTTTTTTTTTTTTTTTTTTTTTTTTTTTTTTTTTTTTTTTTTTTTTTTTTTTTTTTTTTTTTTTTTTTTTTTTTTTTTCATAAAAACGGTTTTTTAAGTGAAATTTCACTGGGTACAAAAAAAATGCACAACAAAGCAGAAAAATCAAAAAATCTCTGGCCATCTATCCCCCGTTTCTTCCTCATGGGTTGCCCCTGTGGGGGAGTCTGGTTTGAGTTGGACCGCAATCCTTTCATCAAGTCCCTGCCTTGTGCTGTTTTTTCGCAAATTTTCTCAATAAGCGACAGATGTCTCGACATTTTGCCTAAAACCCTGCGGGTACCAAACCCAAAATTTCTCTGAACAAACTTTTTTGGGCTCCACAGACATACCCATATAACATTCTAAAACCACATGCTACCGCCCTTCTGGGAAACCACCCTTCACCCCCCTTACCTCCCCTTTCAACTCCCGAAAAATCCCTAAATAAAATTTCCATAACCCTCACTTAAATCCCCCCCCATCCCCCCCAACACCTCCTTTTTTTCTACACTTTGTCCTATAAAAATTTTCTTTTAAGCTTTAATTCTTCCCACACGTTCCTCCTCTCATACCCCCAAGACAATAAATATAACCGAATTATATACCCACCGCATTCCTACCATCGTTCCCCCCACCTATTCTAAGCTTAAAACCCCAACACCTCAAACCCCCCCCCCCCACTAACCTTTTTACCTTACCCAACCAAACCCTTATTGTTCAATACATTCCAAAAAAACTATAGGGAAAAACATTCCCCCCATCCACCACAAGCCTGCATATCCCATCCTCCCTTTCCTTATGGAATAAAACCTTCCCAACGGTAAGATCCCATTAAAAATCATACATTACTTCTCGTATTTTTAGGTTTTTAAAAACAAATTTGTTCAAACGCCCCCAATATTACCCAAATCATCATCGGATAAACACCTTCTACCACTGCAACCACGCCTTCCCTTTCCCCCCATAAAGGTTTCCCAATTTAATATGTGAGGACCTCTGTTTATAAACCCCCCGAACATTGCCTCACCAATTATGAACCCTACCCACCCACCCCCGGGTTGCATATCCTACGTATTTTAAAGAACCCCCTTCCCTCGCCCCCCCCCTCCCGTTAAACTACTTTCAAATACACACTCATAATCCCTTTTCAACACTTAAAGACCCACCCTCCACGGCCAACCGGGATGGACAACCCCCCCTAACCATTCGCTTCCAGAACCCCAAATGAATCTAAAAACGCGCTTTGTAACCTTTGTATCTCACTACAATATCGAAAATTTTGCTGCTACATCCCAAAATTTTTACTATATAATGGGGCATTCGTTGAATTACTCTTTGATGCAAAGTTAAGGTGGGCAGCTCGAAAACCCACTGAGGCGCTTCAGTACACCTCACAATACGCACTAAATTTTAATTTTTTTGTGCAACTTGATATCACTACATAAACGATCCCACATACATAATTGGTCCACCTTTTTTTCCACCTTTCAACTATTTCACTTTCCTCATTTAAAACCTATCCCAAACCATATACTTCGTTTTCTCCTTTTTAATTGACATCCAAAGCCTTTTAAAAAACTTTCAAACTTTTCCACCCAGGAAAATCCCTTTTTACCATTTACTAAAATCTTGTGTCTAACATACCCAAACAAGCCGCCCCCCCCCCCCTTTCTTTCCCCAACCCCATTTGCCCCAATAAGGCCCTAATTCCTCTATAAAAGGGATCCTGAAAACACCAAAAAATATTTGTAAAAGGGGGACAACCTTGACGGACCCCTGCTCACTAAAAATTTGTTCTCCAAACCCTTTTCCATTTACCGCACCCGCAAGGATCCTTATACATTTTTTTGGCCCATGAAAAATTCTCTCCAAACCCTGCCATCTCAAAATTTTCCCATAACGCTTCCCTTTCACACATCATATGCCGCCTCCCAACTATAGCCAACCCCCCCCCACTCCCAATTTTATCTTTCTTCAAAAAAATTTTCAATCAAACCATCCCGTCATACATAGACCTTCCCGGCCCCCATATTTCCCCTTATCGTCACTTTACCCGGGACCTTTTTTTTTCTGTTAGCTAAAATTCTTGCAAAAATCTTATAATCACCACACAATAACGAAAAGCCCATAGCTTTAACTTTTAAGGGCTCACCTTTAGGCACTAAAACGCCACGCCACCGCTGCTTCCCCCTAAAACCCGATCCCGCTTAATGATATGAAAATCTTACCAAAAATTCTTTTAAAACGCCCCAAATTTTTTTGGAGATAAAAGTCACGGCAACCCCAATTCCGGTGCCTTTCCAAATTTGCCCCCCGGGATAAAGCCCCCATGTCTCGCACTCCCGTTATGGGCCCTTTCCAAAACGAATCGATCAGCTCTGTCAACTCACACTGCACAAATTTCCAATTGATGTAATGCTTTTCACTTTCCCAACTTTGCTTTTTCCCTTAACCCAACTCAATATCCCCACTATACCCTCAGTCGTCGTCAACACCTTCCACTTTATACCCTTGCATACCTACCGAACATTCAACCCCATTAACCCCATTGCCTGCGACGGGTGGTTGATCCCAAAACACACGCCGACGCCGATCTCCCCCAAAACCTCCTCAATCCCCCCCTTAACCTTTCCCCATCAAACCTCTCATTTTGAAAATTCGGATTTTTTCCTTCAAACTTTTAAAATTCAAAACAGGATAATTAGCATTAAATTGTGCTAAATCGCGCAACTCCCCCTCTAAAATTTTTAAAAACCGTTTGAATGATTATTCTCTTCCCTCGATTATATAATTTTTCCTTAATACTTTTTTAGCTATTGTTTCCCACCAATTAACCTGGAAACCCCCCCGGGTGCTTTCTACCACAAAACACCCCACAATGCCCAAAAAGACAAAAGACATCCCTTCCCTTTAAAAACTTTACTTTAATTTCCAAAAAATGGACCCCCCGAGGGCCCCCCTCAATACCACATCTATTCCACTCCCTATGATCCCAAAAAAAAACACAAACACATCCCCCTCCGCACAGTAACCGCACAGGCACGTACATTCGGTCCAACCTCGCGCATAACCTGTTTTAATGAAGGTATGCTCTACCATCCCCCCCCCCCCCACACCTCCTTTAACCCCACCCCGGGCAATATATCCCCCAATTACCCAAACAACACCCCCACCCTTTGGGGTCCACATCTTTTTCGACGTAACAAATTCCAATTCCCCCGCCTATTTTGCAACTTCGGGAAACCACGTAAAAAAAAGACCAGCACGTCCCGAACAAATTTTTTTTTAAAACCCGTACCCTACCGACCCTTAAAAACATACTAAACAATGGGAACCCCACCCCAATTCCATCCACCCTAATTACCCCCCCTCCCCCCCTTCACTACGCCTTACAAAACGGGCTAGTTTTCCTTTTCCAAATGGAGCCCCACCTTTTAAACTTCGCGTGTTCCATGTACAAAATTATAACCACCCTACCAAATCATAACCAGCTAAAATTTTGTTCCTGTAAAAATACCACATCCACACCAAGTCCACCAAATCTCATTAAAACCCTTAAGCTTTTCCCCTCAGCTCCAACCCGTTAAATTTTAGTAAAACACTTGAATTCAAAAAATGGGGTTTTCCCCTTTTTCCCCGGCATTGACTTTACCCAGCGTTTTGCAACACCCTGTCCCTCCCCCCTTTGTTTGGGGAAACCCTTTGCAATCCCTTGACCTTGTGTTCACCTTCCCCCTCTTCTGTCCTCCCCAAGACTTTTTTCCAGGCGTTGGGGGAGGAGTTTGCACATCATCCCAAACCGGATCGCAGTCCCTTTCGTGTCCCGCCCCTCCACCTGCATTTTTTACATCGAAGCACCGTCCTGATGCACCTCCCCTCTATGCATTTCCCTTCAATCCTTAACTCTCTCGTCGACAAACCGTCATCTTCTGCCAACCATCATTCACAGCCTTTTCCCCCGAACAGCCCGGTCTTCCCCCCTATCAGGACCGATTCCTCTAACAAGTCATCCAACGCCTTTAACCCAAAACGCCGCCATTCTTTACCCCTATTAGGTAGTCCCCTCAAAAACCTTATGATTCCAATGCTGAATTCTCCTTGTAGCGTTACAACTGGGTTTAAGCTCCTTTTTTTTTTTCTACCCCCTCACTTTTCCCTCAACCGTTTTTTGGGGGGTGTAGCAAAGAAATGTTCCGCTCATCGCCAACCCGTCCCCTGGCTGCTGTTGCTGCGTTGCTGTTGCTGCGTTGCTGTTGCGCTGTTTTTCTTTGCTGCTGCTGCGTTGCCTTGCTGTTGGCCGGGGACCCCCCCTTTGTTTCCACACTGCGCCCGATGTGGGCAATGACCCACAAAAGCCGACCGTACGTTGTTGGCCCCGCATACGTTTCATAGACTTGAGTCCTTAATTCTTTCAACCAATTATGAAGGAATGGGGGCCGAAGAGTCAATTTTTTAAATGTATACCGCCCCCCCAGCGCACCTGCATACGGTCCAGTTGCCCATCCCCGCTGTGGGTACGTGAACCGTCCCCCAAAAAATTTTCGCAGTTTACTTTTAAATCAAATCAATCGCCTCAAAAGGGACATTCCTGATTTCCCCCAGGTTAATTCGAGATCATCAGAAGTCTCACCGACACAGGAATTTAAACCGTTTGGCTCCTGAACTTTCGACCACTCCTCGAGCTTTTGCAGACGTCATCTTAAAGAAGATTCTTTTCATTCCATTTAATCGACACCACATACTCCCATTTTCTATACCAAGGTATCGCGAATGATCGCTGAATAATAAAAACCATGTTGGATCCTGTGACGCACCACGGGTCATCTCAATCAGACAGTGTTATTCTTTTTCTCTATTCAGCGCCGTTTTGGGGAAAATAAAGTTTCCACCAACCAACCTAGGGGACTCAATCAGGTAAAAAGCGCAAAAAAAACTCAAACAGGACGCTCGCACTCGTCCAACCCCCTCGGAGGCGATGAGGCAATGTTTGAGCAAATTGTCAGCAAAGATTGTTACTGGAAGGGATACACTGGGGTAAGAGGAAAAAAAATACACATTTGGGAAAACAAGCTGAAAGGGCATTTTTAAAACAGAGGGTCTCATAGAAACAAAGCCATTTCAAACGTATTAAATACAAAAAAAGCAGGGAAAAAAATTAAAAATGTGAGGGACCGTAGGGGGAAGCGGTATTTAAGCACATGTTTTTCCCTTTCCTTCGGAAATTTTTTGCGGGGCCTTGGAGAAAAAAATTTTAAAAACGGTTTTTGGGCGGTAAATGGTAAATGGAAAAAAATTTTAAACGGAAACCTCTGGCTTGTCCCCCAGGGGGGGAAAAAATTTTGGAACAAAAGGGCCGAAAGTTTTACTAAATTTCCTGGGGTAAAATAAAAAAAAGGGGCCCAACCGGGGATTTTAAACGAACCAAAAGAAAAAACCCCAAATAAAAAGCGAGAAGCGGGGGGGAAAATTTGGTGGGGCCCTTGGAAATTTAAAAACAAAACCAAAAACCAAAGGGTGGAAGGGACTGGGAAAAGGAAGAAAAGGGGGTTTGGTGGTGAAAGGGGGTTAAAAGAAAAAAGGTTTATAATCCCCTTTGTTTTTGGCCCCATGGGGGGAACACAGGGCCCGGGTTACGGTTAAATTCCTTTTGCTTTTAAAAAAACCTTTTTCCTTGACTAAACTACCAAAAACCCGCCCTAAAAAAGGCCTTCCACTTCGGTTATTGGGGCCCTTTTAAAGGCCCCAAAATAACCGAAGGGGGGCGGGGGGGTTTTTTCAGGCGGGTTTTTGGGGGTATTAGTAGTGGAAAGGGGTAAAAAGCAAATGGTTTTTTAAGCCGGGCCCCCGGGGGTCCCCGGGTTGGGCTTTTTTAAAATTTTTCGTTTTTTAAAATTTTTGGTTCCACCACCCCCTTTGGGGCCCCAAATATAGGGGCTCCTTTTTGGGGAATGGAAAAAGGGGCCCCCAATCGGGGCCCGTCGCCGAAGTTCTCTCTTTTATGTGGGGGTTTTTTGTTATTAAATTTTCATTTTGGGGGGAAAAAAAAGGGCCAACCCTTTTACAAATTTTTTGGGTTGGTTAATATTGGCCCTTTTTTAAAACAGGGGTTTTCCAAATTTGGCAATAAAACCCTTTGGGGGAAATGAGAGGGGGGAATTTTGCCCCTCCCCGACAATGTCCCAGGAAAAGTTAGACCGGCCCTTGCATGAAAAAAAATTCCCTTTTTTTAAAAACCCTGCACCTAAAACTTAAAAAATTTTATATGATAAATGGGCCCCCCCTTTAAAATTTTTTCCAAAGCCGCCAATATTAAAAATTTTGGGAAAACCCCTTAAACGTTTAAAGAAGATTTCTTCCTCCCCCAAATGAACCTTTGTTCCAAAATTTTTGTTGGGGATAAACCAGGGCATTAAAAAAAGGGAAAACTTCACAGTTTTTCCCCAAGTGGGCATTTTATTTAGAAATTTCCTTTTAAATTTTTAAAAGCCGTTTTAAAAATTTAGCAATAAAGAAAATTAAAAATTTTTTCCTTTATGAGTTCCCCAGAAATTAGTTTTTTTTGGGGTAAATAAAAAAATTAAAAGGAAAAATCCCCAATTTTCACGCAAATTTTAATTGCGTTATAATAAAAAAGGTTTTATTTAAATAAGTATCAAAACAACCTTTTTTTTAAGGAACAATAAAAGTTTTATTAAAAAAATTTTCCCAAAAAGTCCTTCGTCCAGCAAAGAGGTGGAAAAAACCGGTTTTTGGTTTTAAAAATTAACCCCCAAAAACCTGGAACTTGGAAAAATTAGAAGCTTTTAAAAAACTTTTCCCCAAAGGGGCCTTCTTAAAGCCCTTTTAAAACCTTTTTATCCAATTTTTTAAATAAACCCTCGGGGAACCCGGGGGCAGAAAACGCCCCCTTTTAAAGGCTTGGCCCCCCCTTAAATTGTGGTTTTAAAACCAAATTTAAACCTTTTTCAATCTACATGGCCTTAGTCACAAATTTTTAAATTAACACCCCTTCCCTTTAAATATAAACCACAGGTTTTTCGAACCCCTCCCAAGTTAAAATTTAAAAAAACCAAATTTCCAAAAATTGGGAAATAACCCCCTTAAAGTAGGGTTTTAAACAACCCCGGCCCCCGGGGCCCTTAACCCTTCCCCCAAAAATTTTTAAAACCCCAAATTTAAAGGCACATTTCTTCCTTTTACAGGTAAAATTTTTTAGACCGCTTGCCTTGAGTTCGAGTTTCCCCTTTCCCGTAAATTATTTGCATTTTTGGTTATTTCGTTTTTTTGGAGTCATAAAGGGGGCCTTAAAAGGGGATTTTAACTAGGAACCACCCCACAGCCACGTGGTGTTAAATTAAAACCTTTTTAAAACCCCTGTTTTTTGTGGTTACAGGGTTGCCCATGTTAACCCCCCTATTGGGGTAAAAAATTTCCCTATTTGGGAAAAATTTTCTTCAACCGGGCCCCGCAGGGGTTTAAACCCGCATGGCCAAGTGTTAGGACTCTTTTTCCCATGGGTTCAAACCTACCCCTCTCTGATTTGTTTTAAATTTTCATGGCCAATAAAACCCACCGGGGCTGTGGTTGAAAATTGGTTTGCATGGGGGCCAGCAGTAAAAACCTGGTTTAGGGGGGCCCCGGGATTCACCCAAGGGGGCCTGGTTAAAAACCGGGGACCGTGGGGGCTTCCCCCCCCCCGGCACTCTCCGGGAAAAACATTTTTCCGATGTTGTCTTTTCTACAAATCCCAATTTCCCAAAACTTTTCCATGTACTTTTGTAAAAGAAACTAACAGTTCAAACGGGCCGTTTATTTTTTCCAAAATTTTTTCTACTGTCAAAAATTTACGATTTAGTAAAATTAGGGGACATTATTTGGAAATGTTCATTTCCTCTGGTGGGCCCAAAACATTCCAAGACAAATTTTAACTTTTTTTTCACTCATGGTTCTGCTTCCTTATAATTTTACCTGTTTTTAAAGATCACAGATTGACTGGTTCCCTGTTTAATTTCCCTGTTATTTGTGCTGGGGATAACCCCGTTAGGGTCCTTGTAAATCTTTTTTTAAACCTTAATGAAAAAAAAAATTTAATAATAAAAATTAAATAAATAATAATAATAAAATTAATAAAAAATAATAATAAAAAAAAATATTTTTTCCCTAAAAGAACATGATACAACTTTTTACAGCCCCAATAGCTGCATCAGTGCTTTCTATATAGAAAGTCTCTTTTTATGCGAGCATTTGGGAAAATTAGGTTTGTCCTTGGGTTTGAAACCCCAAACCAGTCGGAAAAAACCACCCGGGTACCAAACTTACTGCTAGGTGAACGGGGCCCAGTAGGTGTTTTAAAGGGGAAAACATCCCCCAGTGTTTCCGTCCCGGGGGGATCAAAACCAGGGACCTCAAGGGTGAAGCTGAGTGCGCAAAACCAAACCGACCTAGGGATCCTTAAAATTTAAAACCCAAAGCATGGGGTTAGCTTTACACCTCCAGCACGCCCAAAAAGCTTCAGTGAATCTGGATTACAGCTTTCTCGCGTGGGAGAGATTCCACCATTTTCCCTGAAAAATACCCCCTATCTAACCAGGGCTGAATGGCAGAAAATTATCCTGCCTTAGGGGTTTGACATTAATAAATTGGGAAAAAATTTATTCATCCAAGTTTTAAATTTGTTTAAATTTTAAACAAAAAATGATGCGACGGCATTTTTGAAAAAGGAAATATTTTTTTTTTTGTTCTGTACCGGGTTTTGAAAAAGAAAAATTAGGTTGAGTAAAGCAAATTTTTAAGCGTTAATTAAGCTGACGCGTATTTGGCTTGAGTTTTTTATTATTGGCGTCGAAAGTTCTCATTTTAAAAAATTTTTTTAAAGCGATAATGGTTTTTTTTTAAAAAAAAAAAAAACCCCAAGTTGAAAAAATTGAGACACTTAAGCAACTTAAAGGGAAAACTTTTTTAAAAAACGTTTTTTCCCCCACAGTGACTTTTTAAAAAGTCCCTTTTACAAAGCAGGAAGGTATAAGGAGAGGAGGGGTTTGAGGGGAATTTATCCCTCACCTGAAGTCGATTTTTCAGTCCATCAATCTTGTAAAAATACAGCACAGGGCCGTAGACGTGGCCTTTTTTCCCCGGGATCAGGTTTAGACGAAGACCAAAATTACACTATTTGGGTGGTACCCTTTTGACTCTGCCCCTCCTGCTTCGCCTAACCGACTACGTATAAACCACGTCTACGGCCCTTTTCTGTCCCTTTTTACAAGATTGATGGACTGAACACATCGACTCCAGCTGAGGGGTGATTCCTCAAACTCCCCCTCCTTCCCTTAAAGCCCTTCCTTTTTGGGAATGGGCTGATGAAGCCACTGTGTGGGGAAACGTTTCTTCAATAAAAATTCCCATGTGTTGCACAATGTCCAATTCTTTAACGTTTTTTTTGAAACAAATCCCAAACAATCAAAAAAATTATTTTAAAATTTGGGTTTTTTTTTATTTAAATTTAAAGTTTCTCTTTTTCATCCAAAATTTTCCTTAAATATAGTTTACTCTCGAAGACATTATAAAAAGGTTTTTTTCAAATTTAGGGCCCAATTCAAAGAAACATGCTTTGAAAATTGGGGCCATTAGGCTTAAAAAAATTTGGGAATTTTCACGATTGCAAATAAACCCTAAAACCCCCCCGGGATTGAACCCCCCCGGGCAAAGAGTCTCAAAACTTTCCCGCCCCCCCCGCTTTGCCACTAGACCAGCAAATGAAGGGACTTAGCTAGAGTTTGTTTTTCCCGGGGGCCCCGCTAGCTGGAGATTCGCTGTTAAAAAATTGCATTTTGGTCCAGAGGGCCTGTGTAAAATTTCCTATGGGGTAAAATATCCTTTGTTGGATGAATTTTTATTTTGGCTAGCTGGGCTAGTGGCCCCACGCGGCGGGCGGGGGTTTTTTAGACTCTTGACCCCCGGGTTTTAATCCCGGCCGGGGGTATGTTTGGGCCCTTTTATTTAAAAAAACCCCTGTTTTGGGAAATGGGGACATTGATTAAATCATTGAAAAATCCAAATCTTTTTTTGGGTGATAGTAAACACATGGGCAACAGTTTTGGTAACTTTTTTCCCACCGTTTCGCCTACCAAAAACTTCTGCAGTCGTACAAAAGGGGGCATCAAAAAAGCGGTTTCAGAGGGGTGCCCCATTGTACTCAAACTGAAAAAGCCCGTGGGAGGGGAAAAAAGTTTCGGAAAGTTGCCTAAAAGTTGAAAAATGCTGGTTTTTGGTTTTTAAAGGTTTAAAGCCGAAAAATAGTTTAAAAACGTACTCTTTTAGTGTCCAGTTTTCCCTCCCCCTACTATTCTTCTTTTGGCTGGGGAAGGGAAATGAACATTCTCTAACTCCACGGTGGGTTTTCTCCTTTAAACCCTTTGGGGACCCTGTGGCCTGGGGTGGCAAAAACTCTCGCTTTAAAACATGGAGGGGCCCCGGGGTTTGATCCCTGGCTAGGGAGAAAAATTTTGACCGTTTTCCCTTTCACCCGTTGTCCTTTTTACCTAGCAGCAAATAGGGAACCCGGGTGTTTTGTCGACTTTGTTTAGGGTCCCCCTCCTGGGGAAAATTTTCTGTTTGGTCCAATGGGAAAAAAGACAGTCCTCGATGATGCCTGACTTTTTTTTTAAAAGGGTTTTCGGGTGGCTAAACCCTTTTTGGGTTAAAAAAACCCAAAAGAAATCTTTTTTTCACACAGCTTTAAAATTTTCTAGATATTGGGGCTTTGGGAAAACATCCGCTCCCTTTCTAGTTTCCCGGTTTTTATGTAAATTTTTTAAGTAAAAGGGCCAAAAATTCAATAATTGACATTTTTTAGGTAAACACATTTAACAGTTAGGGTTTTCTTTTTTATAAACGTTTTTCCCCACACAGTACTTCTTCAGTAAGTACAGAAAATTGATAAAGCAAAGATACTTGAAGACGGGGTAAAAAAGTCCATCACCCCTTTTAAAATTTTGAGGGGGTCATCCCCCATCTGGAGAAGGCAATTTTTCCAAAAGTATGAAACAATATTTTTTCATACTATGGAACAATGAACAATATTGTTTCATTACTATGGAACAATGCTCTTCTCCAGACTGAGGGACTGACCACCTCAAAACTTTAAGGGTGATGGACTGATTACATCGTCTTCTAGTATCTTCTGCTTCTATCAACTTTTCTGTACTTGACTGAAGAAGCCTACTGTGTAGGCGAAACGTTTCATAATAAAGATACCTAACTGTTGCATATGTGTCTTACCTAACAACCTGTCGGTATTTTATACCATTTTAATGTTTAATATGACATTTTACTGTGGCAACGTTTCGCTCTCCAGGAGCTTTATCAAGCCGTTGTAAACGACTACCCCATGATCTGTGTCCACAATGTACCACAAACGTCAGCTAACATCTGTGTACCTTCTTACTCTAAGTGAACAGGACAAACAGGTAGATGATGATTTGCCCAATTGTCTAAGCCTGGAATGAGTTTCAACTTGGACCCAAAGCCAGTGGAAGACCTCGGTTTAAATAACCCAAAGTCCAGCTGTGGGCCATCATATGGGCTAAGACCCCCATCATGAAAGACTTTCCTTTTCCTTTTGGTTGTAAGCCCAGCACTCTAACACTAAGATTTGTCTTATTTTTAAATTTTTTCTTAAGGGTTGAGTACAGTCACTGTCACTTGCCTTGTGTCCGGAGTGAGACGTCAAGGGCACCACCTCTACAGGCGTCCAGAAAAAAATTTACAGGGAAATTTGTCACAGAAAATAAGCCACAGTTTTGGTAGGAAAAAAGTCACATTTAAAGCACCATAGGTTAAGATGCGACTTTATTTTGGTGACTTTACTGTGACTTTCTCTTCCTGGATCCTCTCAAAAACATCTAGATGAAATGGGGTGTTGCCGACAAGTATAAAGGAAAGAAACTGCAAACAAGTTTATAATGAGACGCTGTTTCGATCTCTGGAGAGCTTTATTAAGAGCTTCTTTTTTAGCTGCTCTATCAAGATTACACAGATTTCTTCAGCATGTGTTTGGGCTCAATTTCCCGTGTCTTGTTTTTCCCTTTTTCCAGCGACGTAGAGAAAAGTTCATACTTTTTGTAAAAAGTGGTTTTTTTTTTCCATTTTCTTTTATCAGTGTTGTGGCAATCCTTTGTTTCCTTATCCATTTTTAAATCTCATTTTGATGTTTGGAAACACCGGGATTGTCTCGGAGGGGAAAATTT
>NC_069492.1:17960607-17978407 GCF_026875155.1 Cherax quadricarinatus | reverse complement strand
AACCCCGGAAAGAATAATCTTTAAAGGTTCGGAAAACCCATAACAGTATAATGTTATTACCCATAAAAACATGGCATCTTTCAGGGGGAACCCTTTTTGAGACCCCCACAGTAACCCAGTGCAATATTTGCACTGTACATAAATTTTAAATGCAAAGGGACAGAATATATAGCTCCTCCAAATGTTTCCCCAAAAAAAACAGAGGTATTCAAGGAAGTGTTCTTTAAAAGGGGGTAATATTCCTTCTCTTATAAGGGGAGAAATATGCTCCATGCTCTAAAGGTTTTGATTTCATTTTGTTTCTGAGTTTTCCTGAAGGAAAAAAAGACTCTTACAATAATAAGGGGCCATCCCTTTTTTCTACTTCTCTCGGGACACGTTACGGGGATATTAGAGATTTTCCCAATGGGTTGGGGATTAGGGGGGCAGTTGGGACGGATGTGACCTACTTTATTACAAAGGGAAAAACGACAGCTTGCCCTTTCCCTTCCCTGCCACGTTGCAACGGGTGTCGCTCTGGCTGGTGTCTCCTGGATACTGTTGTCGAGATGCACCATAGTATTGTCTCTCAGCAGGTGGCCATAAGTTTGAGAAGCGCGGCTCACCAGGTGACTTAGATGGCTGACTAGACGTTCTCCCTCCGGCTGGCACTTCATTCTCCAAGTTAAACGATCTCTGTTCATGCCAGGCTGTTGAAAAGAGAGACGGGACCGCTCGGACAAGGAGGGGTTAGTTTCGAAGGTATCAACCAAACCTGGCTGCCTCCAAATGCAGTGGTTAAGTCACAATCCTGCAGAAAGACTCGAACCCTCTGGTCCCACAACTCCAGCGGGTTATCAATCAGAGTAAACTGTACCAGCTCCTCAAAGGTAGAGCACCACTTGCTTTATGCCAGCTGGTAAAAGCTTTGGTTTGCTGTCTCACAAAACCCACCGGGGATTGCCCCAGCTGCCGCCTGCTTAGTTGAAAAGCTTTTATATTTGGCTGGATACATGTAATAGCTCCCAACACTGTGGTCTTCACTACTTGAAAAATCAGAAAATTCAGCGTCATTTAAGCTGACGTAAATTCCTGTGCCTTACCAAACATTGTATGAACCAACGATCCCTAATGCTGTTACGGCCACCTCAAGGCTCGAGCCTGATTTTCGAAGCTTTCGAAAAATGTTCGGGTTCGGCCTCATTGAAGCGGGGACAAGCTGTACTGCTTTCTGAAAACTAAAATCATTTAAAACAGAATGCAAAAACTGCCTCCTTCTCTTTCCCTATAAAATTCTTCTCTTGCGAACGCTCTCTGTTCCCTAGTTTGCTCAAGATTGTTTTTTGCCACTCAAGTGCCAACGCCGCTAAATTCACCTCGAGACAAACCCGCTGCACTAACTGACCATTTTGTTCCGTTGTATCATCTTCCTCCTGCGAGAACATAGTATTTTTTCCCTAGCCCCCGTAGAGGGAGGATCTGATGTGCCCATCTTTTCTTCTCGAAGTTTCTCATTATTATTATTACAATAAAGGGGGGAAGCGCTAAACCCGAGGATTATACAGCGCCTGGGGGATGGGAAGGCTTTCCCGGGCTTAATTTGGGGAACTGGAGCACAAAATCCAATTCCCTAAATCAAGAGCCCCTCACCAACATCAAGGAACCTTCCTTGAGGGGTCGAAGTTTCTCAGCAATCAGTGAACGCAGTTGCGCAGCTGTGAGCGTGCGTTTATATTTAATGCCAATGGAACGAGCAATTTGCTCGTAGGACAATTAGGTAGGTTATGCAAAGTATATGCCGACACCAGACTTTTTGCCCTCGTCTAGTAGCATAAGTTATTCGATGCACAGAAACGATTGCAGAAAGCCCAACGTAATGTTATTTGCAGAAAAACGCTTAGCTTGCACAATACGATTGCAGAATACCCCAACGTAACACTGTTAATTTGCAGAACACGCTTAACTATGCACAGTACGATTGCAGAATACGCATACAAGTTGGATTCGCAATAGAAAAGTTGACTGCAACTGACACCAAAATTTGTAAAGCAATGCCAGACGGCAAGCTACACACTGTTCTACAAGATTGACCGTAGCGAAGCGAGCAAAACCGAACAAGCTAGTACGAGCTGTTGAACGATCACACAATAGCAAGGCTGACCATAACAAAGCAACTGACACGAAAAAATTTGTAAAGCGTTGGCAAAGCTAATGCAATGCCAGACAGCAAGCGCACAACGTTCCTGTACGAGCTTTCACCCTGAGCTCAACCTTTTTTCCTCTAAGTCCAGCTCCAGCTCTCGGACAGGCTACCCAAAATTACAACCCGGGAGTCCAAATGGCCTGTTATCCTGGGTGTAAAGAGAGCAAAATAAACACAGCAAAAAATTTAGACTTACTTTAATCCTTCACCATTTAGAACACAATATGTACACTATGTACAGTGATAAGTATTAGTGCACTCCACGGTAAGCAAGGCAGAAATAAAAAGCCAACAAGAAGAGCAGACCGTGCTTCAACCAGCTCTAGAATGGAATGAAAAGGGGCAGACAGGAGATGGAAACCCACATAACCTCTGCGATTGCCAAAACCATCTTTTTAAATGGCGGGAAAACCTGGTCACATAGTTGAACGACGGGGCCCCCTCATCAACTCTCAGTAACCTGGTTCCCAGGTTGGGAGATAGCCGGTAAATGAGAGTGTGTTAAAATGCGCCGAAGAAGGGTTAGTACTCTTTGCATGCCACAACACCATCACCACACTACCATCACCACTACAACCATCACCACTACTACTATCTCCACTACTACCATCACCACTTTTACCATCATCACCACTACCATCACCACTACTGCCATCACCACTACTACCATCACCACTACTACTAAACACCACTGCCATCACCACTACTACCATTACTACCATCACCATTACTACCATCACTACCACTACCATCACCACTACTACCATGTTACAAAAAACGCGATTCTAAAAGCTTAGAGATCTCCAGTGAATACTAGAAAGGACTGCCCTTCTAGCATCCAGCCTGTTTTTGGGTTTTCGTAACAAGTATCATATCCTTGTCCAATTATCCCTTAGAATTCAGTATGATTCAGTAGTGCTTCAGGGTTACAACTGGTAGGCTACTAACTAGAGAAATTAAAATTTAATAAATTTATTAAGTCTAGAGGTATATTATCAAATTTTAAAATTTAAAATTAAACACAGTAATCAAAATAATATTACTTCTCTCGTGTATAATAAATTATTGTGCTTGAAGCACATATCACATTTATAATTCTTAAGTACCGTCTGGTACATTAACATTTAATAAGATATAAAAAATATGTACAAGTTTGTGGTATGTGTGTAAGTGCTCTAAGTAGTTCGTTATGTCTCACGACTCACTAATTTAACAAGTGACTGACAAAGTCCTCAAATAAACTAGCTTCTTGACCAACTGGCAATCAGAACAATCGCTTGAACAATAAAAAGAATGCTAAGCCCAATAGCAATATAACAAGCAACGCGACACAGAATCAGGAACAAGGAGATAATATAACGACACTAAGTAGGGACCATCAGCAGATCCTCCACAAAAGTCACAAACTCCCATACTACTGAATCTAAGTTCAGCATAAGAAAATCCCCGACTGTGATAATACACAGATACCATACAAGTTAGGTCAAAGCTACAGCTCAGGACCTGAGTTGCTCAGTGTCTTTGAGACACACAACCTCAGTACATCGTCGAAAATCCTAAGTCTATACTAAGTCCTGTGAACAGAGTTCTACAGAACTAACAAGAATAATGAGACCAGACAATCTTCCAACCACCAAGTGAGTCTAGACCAGACTGAATACTTTAGGCGAGGTGAGGACAACCCCCCTCGATCACGTGACAGCTCCATGGGTTGCTGCAGTCTAACGACAAAGAGCGATAATTACAGTAGTTAGACAATCAAGACTTGAACTGACACATAATATGTTACATCCTACCTAACCAAAGGAAGCTAAGTCAAATAAACAATATAAAGCAATACATTTTACGATTTAGCTATTATCGAAAATATAAGCAATATAAAAATAAAATGAAAAGATAATTAAAAATATATATACATAATAATCAATTTCAACCCATTCAGGGGGTTTCAACACCCCCCGCAACACGACAAACGGTCGCACTAGGAGTTGCATTAATGTCTTTCACAACTACTGATTACCTCAGGTTTATGTACAAACAGTGTAATACCCAAAAACAATATAAGAGGTCTATCTTGGGCCAAAACTTCTTTAATTTTCCAGCATATATACATTTAAGATTATGCCCTAGTACTAGGGCTGTAAAACAGTATCGTATCTAAGCATACTCGTGGTTATGTACATCAGTGTTGAGGAAAAGGATATACGTAGGACAAGCATAATAGACAGGAGACAGCGTTCCACTCTTACAGTAATGGTTGTGGAATGTATTGCAGTATGGACATATTGGAGTATGAAATACAGCTTAAGGTGTGTATTGAGGGGGCGGGGTCTGCGGCAGGGACAGGGTTCCACCAGAGAGCAGTAAAATCGCCCACACGGGACCACTACCCATCTTCACTCGTAGGTCTCATCCTCATACACATCACTACTGTGAATATATTAATATAAATAATTTGACATAGTATACCATAATTAATATGGGCTGGAGGATTAAGTTACTCTACTGAATTGACAATTAGCAAGTAACAAAAAGTATTTGGGCCATGAAATTACGTTAATTTAATGTAAAAGTCTAATTATTAAGGACGTGACAGAGCGTCGCAATTAAATTACAATGACCCACTATGTGTTTTATTACTAATAGAATAGGGTGGATTCTGAGGGCCCACTCATGATCCTAAGCATTCTTATTATTCATAGTGTTAATATAGTGAGCTGGATTGTGGTCTGAAAAACGTTAATTTTATATGGGGAAGTGCCCATATACACGTCATAAATGTTCCAAGGACACCACAGAGCTAGAGCCTCTTTTCTTAATAGTGGATTAATTTTTTCTGGTGTCCGTTTAAGTTTGATTAAAGTAACATATAGGATGGAGAATGCAGTGGATGTTGACTGTTGGAGCAACAAAAAATAAGCACCCACTGCATAGACACTCGCATCATAGGTAAAAAGAAGGGAAGATTGGAAATTAGGACTTTTCAACCCAGGAGCGAGGATAGCAAGAGCTTCAACCTTTTGAAACGATTCTGTACAATCTTAGTCCAGGTGAAACTGATACTTTGCTACTAGTAAGCTCAGTGAAGAGGAGCTGCATTTGAGAATAGTTTGACAGAACCTGCGATAATATCCTGCCATACCCAGGGAATCTCTGTACTCCTTCCTATTCCTGTGGCACGGAAATTCTGAAATTGCATGAACCTTAGCCTCAATAGGAAGCAACTCACCTTGGCCGATACAAAAAAGCCTAGATAAGTAATCTTGGCTTGACCATAACTACATTTAGCTCAGTTAACAGTGAAGTTGTAGTGCGTCCAGTTCTCGACAAATTGCTCTGAGACGCGTCAAGTGCGTTCCCACTCATCATGTACACCACTATGTCGTCAAGGTAGGCTTGTACTCCTTTCTAAGTTGTG
The DNA here is from genome assembly GCF_026875155.1 of Cherax quadricarinatus. Lineage (NCBI taxonomy): Eukaryota > Metazoa > Arthropoda > Malacostraca > Decapoda > Parastacidae > Cherax > Cherax quadricarinatus. The sequence continues at coordinate 17,972,807 of NC_069492.1, read as the reverse complement.
TGTCACTCGTTCATTATACGTTGGAATGAGGGAAGCCGCGTTACATAGGCCGATGGGGGTGACGAGGTTGTTATTACAATCCATCTTGAAACAGTATAAGCAGGATATTTCTTAGAGCAAGTTTCAGTAAGCAGGACTTGATAATAGCCTCGTAAGTGATCTAAACACGACTGACAAAACTGGCTCCTGACACACGGTCAATAAGGTCGTCAATGCGAGGTAGAGGATAACCATCAGGCAAGGTGACAGAGTTCACTTTCCTGTAATCAGTGCACATCCTGAAACTACCGTCAGGTTTAGGCACTAAAATACAGGGAGATGCCCATGGACTTTTACTGCGTGTTATGCAGGGTTCTGCATGACATCGTAATGTACATATAGTGGAGAAGTGTGCCATAATAGTATGAATATTATAGTTGTAAAGAATAATTTTATAATTGATAATGTGCATTTGGGGGTACTGCAAAGTACTCTAACTGTAATTATAAAGAAATTCTGTTAATGTTTATTTTCCAAGGATGTTGGGTACGCGGAGTAAGCGTGGTTTGGGGGAGTCACGTGGACGTTAGCTTGGTGTGTAGAGGCTGGCGTCGGAGATGCTGTGTATTTAAGATTAAGTTTGTAGTTGTGCACTCATTTTGTTTAATCCAATCAAGCCATCAGGCTCTCATATGGCTTACCTGTATGTTCACCCAATGCTCTGACACGGTCTGGTGCTGTGGGAGGGGTGAGGAAATAAGAAATGAGGTGGGGAGTAGAGTGGGCCTGGCGCTGACGAGGCCATAGGTGTTATGGTGGCTGAACCTCCAGGCAGCTGTTGTTTGTGTACCCTCTTTGGGCGGTGAGGATTAAGGTTTTCTGTTATGTTATGTTATGGTGACTAAATAGATATATTTTCTCTATTGGGATTTTTGTATACCCTCTGCTACCCAACCCCTTTAAGTACTCATACCAGTTAGCGGCTTTCTGTTGTCTGGGATAGCCTGGGTGGCCGGTTTGGGCTAGTATGTGTGTAACTTTTACCTTGCCCTTAGTCAGGCTCAAGCCCCAGCTATCCCAAATTTTTGCGTAACATGGGGGCCTGACGGGAGGAATTATTCAAATTTATGTGGTTTAATTCAAGTTTTGCAACTGTAAAGTCATATAATCATTCTTTACTGGGTTGGTAGAGGAAGCATTAACTATAACACTCACACTAAAGTAATAATTACCTTTTGTGAGCAACATTGCTGGTTTTGGCAATTTAAACACAAAAAGACAGTATAATGTGATCCGTTAGTGACTACGTTTTTCGACCACACAGTGGGCTTTTCAAGTCACAAACAGAAAACTACCTGGGGTGGAAGGAACGCGAGTATTTATAGTCCCGCTGAGGTAAGGTGAAGATGCCTGGCATCTGTTGATGTACCGGGTTGGGTTGTAGAGTCTAAAAATCTTGGGTAGCTTGGAAGGAGACTGACAAGTTTGTGAGCAGACCTTCTACAGTGTTCTTATGTGGGATAGCGTTGATAGAAGTTTCTTGGCAAGTGGTTCAGCTATTGTTATAGAAGCACTAATTCTGGTTGAAGTTGTCGGGGGGGTAATATAGAAATAAGTGATGATTCCGGATTCTTCGGTATTGGGTGTTGTCTTCTGTGGCGTTAAGTCTTGAGTTCTGTCAGTTTAATCTAAAGTGGTTGTGTGAATTACGGTGATTGTACGCATGCAATTCCTTGTGTGTCAGGACCTGCTTGCGTATTGGTGTTCTGAAATACGTGTTTTGGAGGTCCCTTGATGTTTCGCCCAAGTATCAACTTTCGTTGCAGTCATTACAAGGGATTATGTATACCTGCAGAGGTTGGGGTTGTCCTGCCCTACTACGGGTGATGTCTTGATGGTCGTGGGTCTGTTGGAGGTAGATACTTGGATTGATGTTTGGCTAGATGTTGGAAACATGTTGGCAATGGTGTTGGTGGGAAGGAATATGTATCTCTTCTCGGCTTTGTCTTTCTGGGTGTGTTGAAGATTATAGTGCTCGTCGTCAGCAGTTCTCTGATTGAAGTGACGAGGATTGTGGAGTTTGGAGTAATACCTGTTCAATTATAGTGCATTCTTCCTCAAGAGAAAACTCGTTGCTGCCTGTTCTGAGTGGCAGCAGGAAGAAGGCCTCTTAATTACACCACGTTTGGTTTTGGTGTCGTGGTGGGAGTAGAAGTGGAGAGATCGTATTTTGGTTGGTGGGTTTTCGATAGACTTTAAAACTCACTATCCTCGTCACTTCAGCAGAGGACTGCAGACGCGAGCACTAAACATCCTTCAAACCACCCAGAGTAGACACTGCCGAGAGACGATACATAGGACTTCCCACCAACTCATTGCCAATACTGTTTTCCAACATCTTTGCCAAAACATCATTCCAAGTATCTACCTCCACAACCAAGACCTTCAAGGAACATCACCAGTAGTAGGCAGGTCAGCCTCCATCCTCTGCAGGGGTATTCATAATCCTTGTAATGACTGAAAAAAAGTTATACGTGGGCGAAACATCAAGGGACCTCCTCAAACACGTTATTTCAGAACACCAATACGCAAGCAGGTCTGAGACACAAGGAATGCATGCGTACAACACCGTAATTCACACAACCACTTGAATATACTACAGAAACTCAGAGATTTTCGCCACAGAAGACAAACACCAATACCGAAGAATCCTGGAATCATCACTTATTTCTATATCCGACAACTTCAACAGAATAGTGGCTTCTTATAACATAGCTGATCACTTGCCAAGAAACTTTCTTCATCGCTATCCCACATAAGAAACACTGTAGAGGTCTGCTCACAAACTTGTCCAGTCTCCTTTCCAAGCTACCCAAGTTTTTAGTCTCTACAACCCAAACTCGGAACATTCATCAGATGCAGCTTCTTCACTGACCTCAGCCGGTCATATAAATACTCGCGTTCATTCCACCCAGGTAGTTCTGTTTAGTGGACTTGAAAAAGCCCACCAGTGTGGGCGAAACGTAGTCAATAAAGGATCAAATTATACTGCATTTGTGTTTATATTGCCATTGTGTCGAAATTTTATACCATTTATTTCCATTGCTGGTTTTCAGGGTGTTATTATTAATTAATACCCTGTGAATAATTTACTTTTGTGTGCAACATTGCTGGTTTTTGGGTGTTTTTTATTAAACTAATACCCGTGATAATTTACTTTTTCTGTGCCAAACATTGCTAGTTTTTGGGTGTTATTAGAATTAATAACCCTGTGAATAATTTACTTTTGTGTGCAACATTGCTGGTTTTTAGGGTGTTATTATTAATTAATACCCTGTGAATAATTTACTTTTGTGTGCAACATTGCTGGTTTTTTGGGTGTATTATTAAATTTATTCCCTGTGAATAATTTACTTTTGGGTGCATATAGCTGGATTTTAGGGTGTTGTTCATTAACTATTACCCTGTGAATAATTTTTTTTTGTGTGCAACTTTGCTAGTTTTTTAGGGTGCTATTATTAATTAATAACCTGGGAATTATTTATTTTTGTGTGCAACATTGCTTGTTTTAGGTGTTATGATTATTATACCTGTGAATAATATACCTTTCTGTATATATTGCTGGTTTTAGGGTGATAATTATTAATTAATACTCTATAAATCAGTTACCTTTCTGCTCTCCTTTCACACAACACACTGCCATTTTGTTGATTTTTAGGGTGTTATTAATATTGATATTTGTGCTTAATTTACCCCTGCAGGAACATCTTGCTGATTTTTAGGGGTTTTACTCACTAAATTTCTGGAAATAATTTACCTTTGGCAGGTGCAGTAGATCTTATTTTTTTTCTGCCTGGGTTTTCTTTGTGTGTGCATATCTGTTAAATTTGAGGGAGTCAATGCAAACTCCTTGTGAATATTCTACTTCAGTATATGTACCTTGCTGTGTGCTTTATTATTTTTACCAGTAAGTTTGTGGCTGGATTAGTAAGAGTTGGTGCTATTTATTTCCCAAAAATGGCTGACACTGGCTCGAAATCTGAAGATGACATGCATTTGGATGGTGAAATGGAATTCAAATTCCATGATTGGGACTGGATAAAGAGTAGTTAATTTACAAAAGAAATTAGCCCTGTTGCAGAAGAAAAGGAACGGTATGGATTGAGCGTACAAAGATCAGGAACAGAGGAGCCTTCGAGGAGCTTAGGCTAAGAAAGAGATAAAAGAGAGGCAGCTTTGCTTCTCAACAGACACAGACACGAGGGTAGATGTTTTTTCATTTGGATGAAGCCATAAAATTGTGCCCAAATTCTGGGAAAGACCCAGACCAGTTTTTTCTGTTATGTGAAAGTACAGCAAATTCCAAGTTGCCGGAAAGGAATGGGCGACATTAGCAAGAACCTATAGTTGGTAAAGGGTTACAGGCTATTAGTTCTTTAGAAGGATCTGCCTTTTTTCTGATTAGTATAAGCTAAAAGAGGTAGTTTTACTAGCTTATTAGAATGTTGCGGAAAGGTACCGGAGAAGTTTTGAGGACTTAAAGTTTCAGGATGGGCAGTCTTTGGTGGAATATGGTAGGAGAAGATGTAACTTCTAAATAGGTGGTGTCGATCAAAGGGGGTGGTTAGGCACTTATGAAGGGAGTAAATAACTTAATTTGTTAGGGGGTTCTTTTGGGGAAAGTTCCTTCTGACCTTAAAGCATATCTTGAGGAGAAGTATCTTGATGATTTTAATAATGCTTAGAGATGGGTGACAGATTTTTTAGCTAACAAAAATTTGGTAGTAGTTTACACCCCCACATACTATATAATGGTAAGTTTTCTACACCACCAATAGGAATATGAATTTCAGCAGTTTAAGCACCCATCTTTCAGCTAATAACCCAAGAGTTTTAATAACCCTAATTTACAGTACCCACTCGAGGAGGTTTTAAGTAATGCTGTTCACTGGTCCTGGGACTACAATAAAGGTGGGACGAGCCCAGTTACCAGAACTAGGGATCCAACCTAGGTCAAAATGGGCGGGGGCCTTTGAACCTTATCACTGTACATATTGCAATAAACAGGGCCACCTGCAGCATATTGTCGAAAAGATTGCTTAGGGACCAGGCTGCGGCAGATGCTTCTCCAGTAAATACACCGATTACACATGATGTGGCTTGCATTGCAGTCTTGCCCCAAGATATCCAACGAAGAAACCAGCGGTCTTTGACCTCGGCTGAAGGTCTATTCTAGTAAGTCTACTAGATATGCGTGGCATTACACCCAAACATGAAGGTATGGTATGGGTGTTATGTCTTGAGGGACACTTGTAGCACATACACCTTGCTTCGCAGGGGTGTTTTGCCAGTGTGGATGACACCTACACCGGATTTGGACATTTTTCTTAAAGGGATAACTGGGTGTCCTGTCAGGACTCCAGTGCAACAGGTTATGGGTAGAGTCTGCGTACCAGTCTGGGTACCTAACTGTTGGTATTGCAGAAGATGTACCTTTTTGCAGGAGTTGACCTTCTACTAGGGCACAACGTTGTGGGATCTCAAAAGTGAGAATGTGTGGTTTTGCAGGACCTGCTTTACAAGGTGGTAATGCCTAATTGGAGTTTATTTACACCAGCGATCTGACTGAAAATTTTTGTACGCCACATGTTGATTTCGGGCACTAATGTGCCCCGCGCCCCCGTCCCAGGCAGCGTGCACTGCGCCCTGACTGCACAGCTGTGATCCCTCCTAGTGCAGCACTAGATGGTGAATAGGCTCTTGCGGCCCCCCCTCTGGCGGGCACCCCGCTTCCTCGTACTCCTTGCACGCCTACTGACACTGCAGAGCGCCTACTCTGGCAGTGACTGAAAGCGCTCAACCGGAAGCTCGGTTTGGAGAAGTGGTCTTGGTGCTAATGTGGGAAAAAATCCCTGACTCTGCGCAGCTGAGTGAGGCCGGAAGGTTGGTGGACCTCCGGAACGATTATTATTTATCAGTTGTTCCGGAGGATCGTGGTTCCCATAATTACAAGTGTTTAGTTTGCAGTGTTGATCAAATGAGCAAGACTTTTTTAAGAGGACCATGTGCTTACGGCGGCTGCTGGCCCGAACTATTAAAGTGTCTTTGTCCAGTATTTTTTACAGATTCTGAAGGAACGGCATTTCAGTGTAAGACGGGCAGAGCTAAATAATCAGTGTTTGTTAATTAAAGTTCCTTTTATAAACAGGTACCCAGAGTCTGTACCCTTCTGAATAAATCTTGTTGTGTGTGGTTTTGTGAATTCTGGTGAAACATTTTTTGTCTCTTAGGCTTTGCCACCAAATCACCCAGGAGTCATTATTTATGAAATGTCATGTAGTTTGAGAGGCTACTTGCGGTTATTTACCAGTGTATATCATCATAGGAGTCAAGAAGAGCACCATGGTTTTTCCCAGTCTCTCGGGCAATGCATGTTTAGTTTTACCCAGTACCAGAAGGACTGGGAGGAGGGATTTCCCCTCCCTTTCATTACAGTGTGGGGGGAAGCATCTGGAATCATTAAGTCATGTGGCTATGTGAGAATGGATTGAAGTTTCCCCGGCGGTTGTTTTTTTTTTTTCTCGGTTAGAAAAATTATTGGCTTAAGATGAAGATCGATGGCACTAGTGCACAAGTCTGCCAGTCCGCCCAGGTATGGACGTGGGACTATGAGGTGGTTTGCTACACATTCTGGAAGCTGGAGAGATGGGATTTGGCATTGGAGCCGGGTCCTGGGAAGGCTATGATGGAACTGTGTGGTGACTTCAAATGATGATGGATAGAAATGTCTGAGAAAGATAATTGTAAGCAGGAAAATTGTAAGAGTTTGTGGATGAATTGGTTCTTCATGAAAGATCTGGTGAAACGTGTTGCTCAGCCATGGTGCACCTTAGTGAAAGTGTTTTTGGGATGCTGTAAAAATAGGGGGACCATGTACCCCATGAGGTTGAGGTTTCCGATTTGTGCAAAATGTCAAGCAGGCCTGGCATGATGTTAAGCTGGGTGTGAAGAAAATGGTTCTTGAAGGAAGATGATGTGTTGATTTCTAGGGCAAAAGAGGACGTGTTTTGTTACAGCAGAGAGGTCGGTGGGTCGTTGTCTTTTACTGGTCTCAAACTAGGTGTACGATACCTTGAAAAAACTTTGGCACTGACTGGCGCCAGGATACAGTTAAAAATATGGTTTGTCTCATCTTTATTGAACTACATGCAAATTGTGTGAATGAACAGTGGTTGGGTCATCTGCTTCCATGTGTGCCGAAGGACCACCCGTATTTGTAACTTGAATATCTCTGTGCCTGTACCATTTTGTATTCATTAACCTCAAGATCTTTTTATGTGTAATCCTGTGTTACCCACCCCGGGTTTTGCAAAATGTTACTGAGGTTGGGTCAGTCTTGTTGCCGGTTTAAGAGCAGGAGATGTAAAATGGCACTCGGCTGTTCTCAGCAAAAAGTAGCAGGCACCAAAGAAGTTATTCCTTCATAGAAAAGGAGACTCTTGCTTTTGTGTTGGCAGTGAACATTTTGAGGAGCATATACCTTCATCAGTTCACCCTAATAACTATGAATTTTGTCCATATTCCCTTTGCGTTTCCTTCACTTAATTGAGGCACCATCTCAGTGACTTACAAGGGGGACTGTTTCTCCAACTTCTTAATCTTGTGATTCTTTATGTGAAGGAAGTAGCACGAGGAATGTGGTCTGCTAATACATTGTCTTTGTGTTTAAAGTGCACGATGTAGTGTATAAATCACTTTTATATTCTTATCTGCAGTGATTGCGGTAGACGAGTAGATGAACCCTGGACACCCAAAGGTGAAAGGCAAAGGTTTTAGCTGGAGCTGGAGCGTATCAGGCTTCCTTGTGTTGTGTGTATTAGGGGGTAGTTCACATCAAAGGCAATGCTAGGTAAGGGATGCTACGTCTTTTTAGGTGTTAGCTGGAAAAATTTTGAATTGTTTTTTTTTTTTTTTTTTTTTTTTGGGACTCGCCTCCTGTTTTATGTTGGTATTGGGGCCTGTTGGACTAACGTTTTAGTGAACTGTGGGGCTGGCGTGATCCCCCACTGTTTGGAGTCCATGTCTTTTGATCCGAGGTGTGTTGTTTCTCCAGGACTCGTTTTCAATTTTCCTTTGTGGATAACCGCTGGGTTGACTCCAGGGTCCTTGGAAATGACATGTAGGTGACGGCCTGGGAGGTCACTTTTGGGGGTCTTCAGTGATGACTCAGGGTTTTTACGGCCGCGGTCCACCAACAAGATTTATGGTGGCTATCCACCCCGTTGTTGTTGGGGGCCTGATATTTTCCCCTCTTCCTGTGCTCTTACTTTGATTCTCGCAGTGGTGTTGTCATGGGGAACCAGTTTTGTTTACTAAAGATTGCATGTGAGATCGAGTGATATGTGGATGTTTTCTCAGTAGAATTTAACATGTAACTCTGTTTTTCTTTTAATTTGTAACTCCTGGAAATGTCTCCACCCTCTTCTCGTTTTTAAAAGTTTTTTTTGGTGGCCACCTACAGTTTGGTCTGCCTTGCAAAATACTGAACTTTGGTTGTCTTACTTCATAAAACGGCATTCCTCAGGGGCACTTTTGTACAAAGTTTACTTGCTCGTTTTAAGTTTGCTTGATGTAATTTAGGTAAAATGCTTCACGCCAGCGCTGGCCAGCGCTGTGTTGTTAATGGTCGGCCTTTTCCTAAAACAGCTGTTCTAATGAGTGTTGAGCTGTGAGCTCGTTGGCATAAAACTTGATCACTTTTATGCGTCGCGAGTTCCATGTCTGCAGTCTAGTACCTCATTTTGTTAATATTGCATATCTGTTGTACCAAAAGACCGTGATTGTATGGTGGTCTTCCCCAGTTATATCATTTTGCCCGTCTTGCCTCAGAACCTTGATGTGGGGCTTATTTTCTTTTTTTTTCTTTTTGCCCTAGCGGTGTCCGTAGGGACCCCGTTAGCGAGAGTGAGACCTATGGTTCTGGGGTGAGGGGTGTTTTATGCCAGGGTTCTGCATGGAATGTAATGTACATCATAGTGGAGAGTGTGCATTATAGTATGAATATTATAAGTTTTAAGAGTAATTTTATAATTGATAATGCTTCATTTGGGGGTACTGTATAAGTACTCTAACTGTAATTATCAAGAAATTCTGTTAATGATTCATTTCCAGGATGTTTGGGTACACGGGAAGTAAGCGTGGTTTGGGGTAGTCACGTAACGTTTAGCATGGTGTGTAGAGGCAGGCGTCCAGAGATGCTGTGTATATTAAGATAAGTTTGTAGTTGTTCACTCATTTTGTTTATCCAACTAAAGCCTAGGCTCTCATATGGCTCTTAACTGTCATGTTCACCAGGTTCTGACATGGTAGGGTGCTGTGGGAGGAGTGAGGAAAATAAGAATGAGGTGTGGAGTAGAGATGGGCCTGGCGCTGACGAGATAGGTGTTATGGTGGCGGGACCTCCTGCCAGCTGTTGTTAGAGTAACCTCATTTGGGTGTTGAGAATTAAGGTTTTTTGTTATGTTATGGTTATGGTGACTAAATAGATATATTTTCCTAATTGGGAGTTTTGAATAACCCTCTGTACCCAAACCCCTTTAAGTGCAAATAACAGTTTAGCGCTTTCTGTTTTGTTGGGATAAGCCCTGGGGGCGGTTGGGGCTAGTATGTGTGTAAACTTTTACCTTTCCCTTGCCTTAGACCAGGCTCAAGCCCCCAGCTATCCACATTTTGTGTAACACTGCGCATTTGGGGGGTTTTCGAAGCTAGCTCTCTTGCGGCTGTCAAATGTTGCTGCATTAATGAAGGTGATTGCTCAATGATGGATTTGATTTTCCTGTCCACCGTCTTTTAACACTCGGGGGGGCCCACGCACTTGGTGTCCGAATATTAATTCAAAAGGACTAAACCGAGACTTTCTTGCTCACTTTCTCTCATAGCGAACAGAAGAAAAGGTATACCCTCATCCCAGTCTCTAGAAAAATGTTCACAATAAGCTCTCATCATGGTCTTCAGTGTCTAATGAAATCTCTCTAGAGCACCTTGTGACTGTGGTTTGATAACTGGTTAAAAGTACAGACTTTATTCCTAGGGGGGATAATGCTTCTCGAAAGATCTTAGAAGTGAAATTAGATCCCTGATCTGATGTATCTCTCGGGGCAATCCAACTTTGGAGAAAAATTCTTCAGCGCTCTCACAATAGCCGAGCATAAATTTTCTCATAGGAATATTTTTGGAATAGCGTGTTGCAGCGTCCATAATAGTAATAAGTATTGGTTTCCTAGTTTGGTTTAGGCAAAGGACCAACACAATCAATGATAAGACGTGAGAATGGTTTCACCACCCACGGTGATAGGAATGAGAGGTGCAGGGGGAGTGGGGGTGCGCGGGCTTGCCTGTCACTTGACACACGTGGCAATGTCGCACATGATCAACTACGTTTCCTTCATCTTTGGCCAAGTAAAATGTTTTGCCAGTTTACGAGTGTCTTCTTGACACCCAAATGTCCTCCAATGGGACTATTGTGAAGCAAAATGTTCACGAAATGTAACGGTAACACTACGAGATGCTTGACTGTGGTGGAAACACTATCAGCTGACAACTTATATGTATTTTTCTCCATCAGAAACACCGTTACTATAGTAGTAACAATTATCGAGATCCTTTGCTTCACTCTCAGTAACTGCTATATCTCTCAGTCTTTCCAGTGACTGATCAACAAACTGATCCTTGATTAAATCATCATGAGTTAGAAATTTAACGTCAGTTGTGTCCTGACTAGGTTGAAGACACGGGGGAGTTGGTGTTAATGATCCTGGGCGCAGAGCGTCACTAAACAACATATTCAAGCCCAAATCATTTCATCCACTGAGGCATGCAAAGAGTACATAACCTTTATTCGGCGCATGTACACACCCTCATTTACAGGCTATCTCCCCCAACCAGCGTACCAGGTTGCTAAGAGTTGATGATGGGGCCCCGTCGTTCAACTAGTGACCAGGTTCCAGCCAATAAGATGGTTTTGGCAATCGCAGAGGTTATGTGGGTACCGCTCTCCTGTCTGCCCTTGTCATTCCCATTCTAGAGCTGGTTGAAGCACGATCTGCTATCTTGTGGCTTCTATTTCTGCCTTGCTTACCGTGGAGTGCACTATACTTATCACTGTACATAGTGTACATATTGCTGTTTTAAATTGGTGAAGGATAATAAAGTCTAAAAATTTTTCTACTGTGTTTATTTTGCTCCCATTACACCCGGGATAACAGGCCATTTGGAATCCTGGGTTGTAATATGGGTAGCCTGTCCGAGAGCTGGAGCTGGACTTAGAGAAACGGTTGAGCTTAGGGTGAAGCTCGTAGCAGGAACATTGTGCAGCTTGCTGTCTGGCTTTGCATTAGCTTTGCCTACGCTTTACAAATTTTGCGTGTCAGTTGCTTTATTGTCAGCCTTGCTATTGTGTGATCGTTCAACAGCTCGCTACTAGCTTGTTCGGTGTGCTCGCTTCGCTACAGTCAATCTTGTAGAACAGTGTGTAGCTTGCCGTCAGGCATTGCTTTACAAATTTTGCGTGTCAGTTGTTACTAGCCTGTTCGGTGTGGAGAATTTTGCAGTCAGCTTTGCTTGTATGTGTATTCTGCAATCGTACTGTGCATAGCTAAGCGTGTTCTACAAATTAACGTGTTACGTTGGGGTATTCTGCAATCGTACTGTGCATAACGAATAACTTATGCCACCTAGACGAGTCAGACGTCTGGTGTCGGCATATACTTTGCATAACCTACCTAAATTGTCCCTACAGCGTTGTTGGCAAATTGCTCGTTCCATTGGCATTACATACAAACGCACTCTCACAGCTGCCAACTGCGTTCAACTGATTTCTGACAAAACTACAGAAGAAGATGGACATCAGACTCCTCCCTTACGGGAGCTAGGGAAAAAACTACTATGTTCTCGCAGGAGGAAGATGATACACCTACGGAGCAAATGGTCGTACAGTGCGCTGGGTTGTCTCAGGGTGAATCAGCGCGGTGGCACTTAGCTGGCAAAAATTTAATTTAAGCAAATAGGAACAGGAACATTCGCAAGGGAAGAATTTTGATGGGGAAAGAAAGGAGGGAGTTTTTGCATTTTTGTAAATGATTTTAGTTTACAAAAAGCAGTACACTTGTTCCCCCTTCAATGAGGCCGAACCCGAGATTTTTTGAAAGCTTTGAAAAAAGGCT
>NC_069492.1:17949745-17960107 GCF_026875155.1 Cherax quadricarinatus | reverse complement strand
ACACACAAACACACACACACCACACTATTACAAACCCAGGTTTCCAAAGGCCCAGTTACCGGGGGTTTAAGGGGGGCAAATAAAACAGCAAAAAAAAGTTAGACTTTTATTACCTTCCCAAATTTAAAAACAGAAATTGTAACATGCATGAAAGTATAGTGCATCCAGGTTTTGCAAGCAAAAATAGAACCCACAAGATGCAGACCGTCTTCAAAAAAAGCTCTAGAATGGAAATGAAAACTGCAGACAAAGGGGTACCCACATATGCGATTGCCAAAACCCCCCCTTATTGGGAAAAACGGGTTCATAGTTGAACGAGGGGGCCACTCACAATCTCAGCGCCCCTGGTTCCGGGTTTGGGGGGAGATAGCCTGAAAGAGGGTGTGTACTTCCCCCAAAATAAAGGTTACGTACTCTTTGCATGGCACACCCCCCCCCCCCAAAAACTCAGGATTAGGCTCCACTCCCGGGGAAACCGTCCCGCCATTGCACAAAATAAGGGACCCCCTTTTCCTCTCCACCAGCATCTTAGATAGAGCTCAACTTTTTTTTGTGACAAAAACCCAAACCCTAAATCAAGTGAGACAGCAGTCGTCAGGCTAGCATAGGCCCCAAGTTGGGGGGAGGGTACCCAACCCCTCACAAAAAAAAAAAACCCCCCAGGGGAAAAAAAAAAAAAAGCGTGAAAAGGGGTTCCAAAAATTAACTCCTAACCAAAATAAAAAAAAATATTAATCTGATAAGATCCCCCCAACAATTTTCTTTCCGGCAATATTTTTAAATTTGAGGGAGTAGGGTTGCAGTCTTAGCGTCCAATGCTTGGCCTTGTGTTGTTGTTCTTCATGGTTTGGAGAATTCTAGGGGATTGTGATCACTGTAGAATGGGGACCCCGCGTGCGGCCCACATAAACCCTCGAAATGCTAAAAAGCCATACCACGCGGGGGCTTTGATGTGGCTGGAATTTGGGCCCTAAAAGTATGCTACGGCTGCAAATACTATTCTCGATTTGTAAAGACCCCCCCAAACCCCAAAAACTCAAAAGCATCCCCTGAAATGAAAAAGGTTTTGGAGAAGTCTGGAGAAAAGAGAAGGGGTGCGTACACAATATTCTTTTGCTTTATTAAAAGCAGTGTTACAGTCTGGGGTCCAATTAAAAGAACTTTGTGACTGTTAAGAGGGGTTGAGGGGTACAATATCTGAAAATTTTACGAATCTCTGTAAAATCCTATCATGCTAGGAAATTTTGAAGAATTTTCTTCATGAGGACGGAAAATCTTTAATAGCAAAATTTAGAAAGTTTAGGTGAAAACTTTCCCACTACCTATTTCATGGTCAAAAAGGTAGTGGCGGGCCAAAGGAAGATTTAATAAATTAACTGTTAAAATGGGAACTCTTAAAGGTTTTCAAAAAACCCTTAAGTCTAAGTGATTTTGTCCCAAGTATCAGACAGCCAACAATATATTAGGTACGCTGCCGCCCCTTCATGTCCGTTAATAGCCGAGGGATAAGTTTCTGGAATGAAGAGGGGGAATTTTTCATCCAAAGGGGGGAATGTGTATTGTAATGACCTCCCTGGAATTCAAAGGAAAGGATTTCCTTCCCCTTATTCGTCAAAGGTCCCCTAAGTAACCTTTTTTGGGGAGATCTAACTTGGACACAAAAATGCCTTACCCACAAAGTCATTACCATCCGATGGGGAAAAGGGTGCTCTGTAATTGTGACCTCATTCACCTTACGGTAGTCTGTACCCCCTGTAAACCTCCATCGCCTTTTTCAAAGGATCCCGGGTGAAGCCCATGGCTAGAGACTCCTAAACTAAACATGTTTTAACAAAATTTTCACTTCCTGCTAAAGTACCCTTTTGCTTTCAGGTTTAGCTCTGTAGGGGGGGGTTTTAAATTTGGGTTTAGAGTTTCCCAATCTACATCATGATAACCAAAACACATTTTTTGGACACCCCAAAAAAAATATAGGATATGACTGTAGAAGCCCCCAGTTAATTTGTTGCTTGCATTTCAGATAGTCCCTCATTAAGGGCAGGATCCTTGAGGAGGACAAATTTAAAGTTTTTTTTAAATTTTCAGGATAGAGTGCCAAAGAGTCAGAGCGCCTCAAGGTAGAGGACAAAGTCTTACTGGTGTATGAAAAGATTTCAATTGTTTGATTGGTAAATTTTAGTTTTTGGGGTCTTATCAATGGATTTACCACAAAATTTTTAATCAGATAATCTATTACAACGCATGGGTCCCGTAATCTGTTTAAAGGGTGGGGCCAGGTATAGGTTCCGCCCCAACCCCTTTCTTGGGAAGGACGGAATTGTGCATTTCCTCATACCTCTGTTTCTCTTACTTTGAGCTGTCTTTAGGTTAGCCTGGCTAATGACGTGCCCCCCTCAACCTTGAAGGGGTTTTTAGAGTGTTGGCTAACGTTTCCCTCTCTCCATCCTTTTTTTGAGCCCCGAAGAGGACCTCGTACATTGTCCCAAAGATCATCTCAAACGGACAAAAACCCGGAGGTCTTGCCCCCGCTCCGTATGGAACAGCAACAAAGGGTAGTGATTCATCCCAGTCTGTAGGAAAGTGCATGCAAAAAGTTGTCATCATTGTTTTTAATGTTGATGGAATCTTTAAAAGGCCCCTTGGGGACTGGGGTGATGGGCTGGATAAGTTGTGGATTTCCCCTAACCTTTTTAATATTCTCTAAATGCTTTGGGCGAAAATTTAGTACCTTGACACTTTGATGTTTTAAAAGGAACCCAAAAAAAGAAAAAAAATTTTTGTTAAAGCTTTGAAATGCTTAGTATTATATGCCATGGGAATTGCTTCAGGATATCGGGTTATTTATCCATAACGTAAAAAATCTTGTTTCCCCCGCTTGCCTAGGTAGGTGGACCTAACAATCTACAATTAAATCTGAAAAGGGTTTCTCCATCAGCGGGTATAGGTTGGAGGGGGGCGGGTTTAACGGAAGCCCGGGTTTTCCCTATTTGCTAAATTTCCCGGGCAACCCCTAATATTTTTTATTTTTATTTATTTTTTATTTATAAATTTTAGCATACTACGAAGTAAAAAAAAATACGGAAGACAGCATCCAGATTACGGCGGGTTAAATTAAATTTAAAATTAACTAAGCAATGATGAAATCAGTGAAAGACATTATTGTTAACAGATAACATAAAATAAAAAATGAGTTTTAAAAAAGACGGCATATGGTTGCATGATTGCTGTTTCTTCGGGTATTTTATTTAAAAAAAAAATTAACAAAGTTGGGTTAACTTTTTGTGTGATTAATTGTGAGTAACTTTTAGGATATACAATTTATATGGTTCAGTTTTTCATATTTATTTGGTTTTGAGTGGTAAGTGCTTGAAAAGAGATTAATTTATAAACAGGTAGGTTTCTTTTTATTTTTTACAGGTTGAATTCCAGATTTTAGGGCCTTTTATGTGCATTGAGTTTTTGCATCGTGGGGACACGAGGAAATAAAAGAGTGATCTTGCCTTTTTTGGTATGTTTTGTTGGGGTTGGAAGAGTTTGAGGGGGGGGTTAATATCAGATTTAAGTGTTCATGTATGTAATAGGTGCAATAAAAAGAATGGATGTTTTGTTGGTGAGAGGTTGAGTTTTTTAAAATATTGGGGGAGTGTGTGCCTGTTAAATTTGTTATCATTCAACGCGCCTTTTTTTGGGGAAAATTTAAATGGTCGGAGGTGGTTAGTTGTTGTTGACCTATCCCAAAAATTTCCCCATGGGTGGAAGGGGTAAATAAGAGGTGATTAGGGCCAGGGGGGTGACTGTGGAACTAGTACCGTATTTCGATATATGCCTACAGTCATGGAAATTTTCTTAGAATTTGTTGTATATTGTAAAAATTTGAGTCTATATGAGGGGTTTCCCAAAAAAGAATTTTCCCTCTGTTATTTTTGTGATGGGTGATCCGTTTTTCTTATTTTAAAGGGGTATTTTAGCCTGCTACCAAACTGAATGAAGAGGTTTTGTCAATGTTTAAATTTAAAAGTTTGTTAGTCCTATAGGTAGTTTTTTTTCTGTAATTCGGTTTTAAGTATTGGCTAGCGTGACGGGTCGGGTGAAAAAAGTAGTGTGTCATCTGCAAAAGTGGGGGTTTTGAGTAATTGGAAGCATTGGAGGTATTTATTAAGAAGAAGAGAAGGGGGCCAAGGACACTTCCCTGTGGGAAAACAACTGTAAGGGTTTTCGGAAGATTTTCCCCCATTTGCGTCACTATGGGCTTCGTTGCTGAGGTATGATTGAGGTATTTGAGGGATCCCTCTAATACCATAGGTGACAATTTACGTGGAAAAAGTCAGGTCAACTGACAAAAGTTTTTCAAAGTAAATAAGACCCCCAGGGGGACTTCTTTTTTTTATTGCAGTGTATATTGTTCTAGCTGTGTAAAAGCATATTAGATTTTTATTAGGCTGAACCAAATTGGGGGGGGTTTAGAATGTTTTGGAGAGGGTAGGGGTGATTCGTTTTGAAAAAATTTTTCAAGTTTTTAGAGAGGGTTAAATTGGTATTGGCCCATAGTTATTTACTCTGTTTTGGTCCCTCCTTTTTGGACGGGGGGACCCTTTTTATTTTTGGGAAAGTAGGGGGAAAGGGGGAGGATTCAATGGATTTGTTAAGGTTTGCAATGTTGGTGATAGTACTTTTTGGCGCTTTTTTGTATATAAGGGTGGTAAGGTATTTTTAAAACTCCCGCCTTGTTTTTTATTGCGTTATAATAAGGGGAAATTGTATGGGTTTGTCGGAGCATGAAAAGTGTGTTCGGGGATTGCCATGAGGTAGTCATTTGGTGGGGGATCTGAGCTTGGATTTTTATTGGAAGGTTTTTGGCCCATAGGGGGAAGAAATTTGGGCTGTTTGTGTTTCTGTTGGTGGAGTTGGGGTTCATTGATTTTGCAATTTTTTTTCGTATGCTGAATCTTTTTTTTCCCCAAAATTTTTGTAGGGGCTTCCAGGGTTTTTTTTTTTTCACCTCGTAGTTGGGATAAAGTTCTCATAATACAATTTTTTTCCTTCTTTTCAGGCTTGTTAGGATTGACGGTTAACGTTTTGTTTGGGCTCTGGTTTTATGTTGCCCCGTACTGTTTTTTTATATCGGGTTTTTTTTTTATTTTCTGAAATGCTGGGTGTTACCCGGGCTTTCATCTCTTTCGTCATTGTTTTTTTTTTTAGGGCAGTGCTTGTTATAAAGGATTGGGTCTTTTTTAGAAAAATTTTTAAAAAACATTCGTCAAAATCTGTAAGATTTTTAGTCTGTGCCTCAATGTTTTTTACGCGTTTGAATTTTTTAATGGCTGCCCATTGTTTAAGTCTGAAGGTGATTTTGTAGGTCTTGGGGTATTTTACCCAAAGGGTTTTGAAAAGTGGGTAGTGGGCTGGGTATTACTTAATTATGCCGATTTTAAAGGGGGTATGGGTTGGGCCAGAGTGGCAAGTAGGGAAAAATTGTCCTTAAAATTTGTAGGGTTTTGTTTCTGTTGGTACAACACAGTTACCATTTTTGTTTTTTTAATTCTAACGTTGGGTCCCGGTTCTTGCAGGGGAAAAAATATTTAAGTACCTGAGAGTAGTAAGTGATCTTTGTTCATCGTGAACAAAATCATACTTCCCCAGGGTTTGACTAAATTGGTAATGTTTTATTGTGGAATTCTGTAGTGTTTATCACTGTGAAGGTTTTTTTAGGTATTTGGATTTTAGTTTAGCTATTATATTTCCCCCGTTCATCCCTTGTGCAAGTATTTGTTATACATTTAGTTGGTTGAGTGTAATTTTCTGGCACCCCCCTTGTTTTGGTTTGGGGCCCCAGTTTTGTATGGCTGGAAACCCGGGAAAGGCATGGGCATTGTATACAGGCTTTAGCCGGTTTTAGTTAGTGTAAAGTGGAATATTGGCTCAAGGAATTTAGTAAGCTATGAGGTCATCGTTTGCTTGCTTAAAGATTTATATTTAGTTAAAAATAGGTTTGTTTTTTGTTGGAATGGAAGTGCCTTTGATTGTTCTGCTGTGTGTAATTCATAATGTTTGAAACATTTTAAATATTAAATAAGAGGTTTTGGGTTTAATCAATGCTTGTAATCTAAGATTTGTAGTGAATTATAGTTAGAATTAAGTAAAAAAATAAAGTAAATATTTCTAAAACTAAAAAAAAAAAAACCTGAATTATTTAACAAATGTAAAAAAAATAGTAAGGTAGTTTTTTTAAACTAAAATAAAGGAGACAATATAAAAGGGGCTAAAATAATTTGTGGTGAACAAATAAAGTGATGATCAAATAATGGAGCTTTGGGATATGTAGTAGTAGTACTTTTAAAGGGATTCTTTAAAGTTAAAATCAAAAAAAATTATAATATAAAAGGGACTAATATAAGTTGTGGGGGAAAAAATTGGTAATCAAAAAATGAGTTGGGGTATAAAAGGAAAAAATGAATTATTAACTTCAGACTGGAATGCACCTTGATTGTTTAACATTGCGAATAATGATCTAAGGAGTTATTTAAAACTAAAATAAAGGACAAAAAAAATATAAGGGACTACAATTTGTAATGGTAAACAAATTTTTAAAGGACAGATAGTCCTATGAGATAATATTGGTTTAGGAGTAAGACTGATTTGTAAATTTTAAAAAATTGACATTTATTTCACAAAAAAAGAAAATAAAAAAGAGGTATTGGGACTAGCTAGAAAGATAGTTTTGGTACTTGCAAAAAAATAATTTGGGAAATTTTCATAATTGCACAACAAAAAAAAGTCTAAAAAAAAAAAATATGGTAAACAAAAATAAAAAGGGCAGGTTTAAAAAACAATGAAAAAAGAATGTTTGGATAATTAAGTAAGATGGTAGACAGGTACAAAGGGTAATATAAAGGTTTGGAGTTTAATATCAAACTGAAAAATTTGGGAACAAATTTTATGGGAAATATAAAATAATGTTTAATGTACAAAAGTAAATTGTGGTATAAAAAATGGTTTTAATAAAAATTTTTTAAGTAATATGATTACAAAAAAAAATGAAAAGTAATGTTATTTCATTAATATTGCAGGGAGTTATTCAAGGTTAAAGCATACAGGGAATTAAGAGTACTTAGTAGTAAATGTGGATAAAACAGGGAAAGGTAATTAAAAGTAATGGTTATTAAAAGTCAAAATGTTAAAAGAAATTAAATTAAGTAAGAATGAAATATTAAAATTTGAGGTAATATCAATTGATAGTATTTTAAAAAAATATGAGGTAGAATATGGGCAGAGAAAATATCATTTCGCTAATGTTTAAGCAAACAATAGTAAATAAAAATTACTAAGGTGACTTATGCTTATATAAAAAACACAAAAAGAGGTTTGATTATTTAATTACTAAGAGATTTGACAATGAAATTTTAACAAATGGGCAAAACATCACTAAATACGTGGGGTTTTAAGTTGGAAATTGTTTATTATTCCGTAAGATTATACCCTGAGAAACGTGATAGATCATTTCGTTCGTGTTGTGTACGTTGACCCACATTTGTTTTCCTAACAAGAATTTTCCCATCCCGTGTGAAGCATTGTGTTTGGCGTTATTCCCCGCTTAAGTTTCTGACTCTTCAGGAGGTTCTGACTTTTTTGGTAAGACATCGTTTTGTATACCCTTTCTTTACTTTTAAAAGATGCAATAAATTAAGTCTTTTTTTTCCCCTTATGTGAGTGGAATCTAAATAACATTTTTCTACCAGGGATCCTAGTAACCTGGTTTCTTTATTTCAGATCTGGGACAATAAAACTTGTTTGGCCTTTATGATTGCAAGGAATTTCTTTTCGTTTGTTTGGGTTTATATCAGGGGGGAAAAAAGGGGCTGTTTAAAAATTTCTGCGTCCGATAGTTTATCTTGTTCATTTTTTTCTTCTTGGGGGAGCAAAGTAGTCGCTGAAATGGTTATCTAAGTTTTTCTCCATTCTTTTACGCTTCTTCAACCTTTTATTTAAAGTATTATTTGTTTTGGGTTTTGGCATCTTGACTGTTGGTGGTCTTTCCACAGTTTGTATTCCTGGTGTTTAAAAATTTTTTTCAAGATGAAGATTTTGTTTCATTTGTTCCGGTTCTTGTTTTGTTACGTCTCTCGAAGATTAATTTTCAATAGCTAAGTTGGAGATGCTGTTTAGGGGATCTGGACGTTGGTCTACCGGGGAGACTACTTTAGTTGAAACCGGGGATGAGGGGGGATGGGCTGTGGCAGCCTGTTTGTTGTTTTTGTTTGGTGTGGGCCCTTGAGGGGGGTTGCTGGGCGGCGTCCTCCCATACACTTTTTAATAGTTGATTTTTCGGCGTTTTCTTGCTGGCCTTGGTGCTGTTTCTACAGGAATTGATGTAGTTAAGAAGAAGTTGTAGTTATACAAAGTTTAGGGTTACGTTGTTCGTCTGGCAGCGGGGTGTTGCTTTCGGTTTGTGGGCAGTCTTCCTTTGATCTCTATTATGTTCGATTTGTAGGTTTCACTGTTGGTAATCTTTGGTCATTCTGGGTGCTACGTTGGGTAGTGCAGTTTTGCAAGTAACTAGGTCATCATAGGAGCATTGGTAGCTCTGATAGTTGGAGAAAAGTACGGAGCTTGGAGGTCGCTGCTGCCGCTGCCGCTGCCGCCAATAAAATTCTTTTGTGATTCTATACAAGGTTTTTGTAATTCCTAAGTGACCTCCTAATGAAGTATTATGAGCTATATTTAATATTTGAGGTCTAAACTTGGTTTGAACCACTAACCTGTCATACAATTGCCGGCCCTCTATCTCCTTACCAGTCTCAGTGCAGATCAAATAATTGTTTTTAACTTCATACCTGACCGGATGACCCAAAGAGGATTTACCCATGGCTGCCTCAAAAGCGAATTTTAAAGAAGGGTCCTTTCGTTGTTCCTCCCGGAAGGACAGTCCCTCGGGCATGGAAACAGAGACATCTGGTAATCCTGCAACCTGGGAATAGGAAGGCTTGATCGGGGTATGTTCACTTGATTTACGAGGCTCCGGCCGGTGTGCCTCATTAAACAACGTGGTTATTCCGAGATCGGAGTCGTCCAAGGATAGTTCAACATTCTCTCCACACAACCCTTGGGATGTTGCTCAAGTTATGGCCAACACCGGAGAAGAATTACTCATTATAGGTTCAGGACACGCACTGACAGTAGTAATGTTATTACCCAGTAATAACATGGCATCTTTCATGGGGAATCCTTTTGAGAAACCTACAGTCAAGTACCCAGTGTAATATTTGCACTGTACATAAATTTTATGCAAAGGAACAGAATATATAGCTCCTCCTACTGCTTCCAATAAAACAGAGGAATTCAAGGAAGTGTTCTCTGAAAGGGGTAATATTCCTTCTCTTACAAGTGAGCAATATGCTCCAGTATCTCTAAAGGTCTTTACTCATTGTTTCTGAGTTTTCCTGAAGGGAAATAAGACTCTTGCAATAATAAGGGGCCATACCTTTTTCTACTTCTCTAGGGGACATGTTACTAGGGATATTAGAGATTTTCCCAATGGGTTGGGGTGTATGGGGGCAGTTGGGACGGATGTGACCTACTTTGTTACAGAGGAAGCAGACGACAGGCTTGCCCTTTACTCCCTGCTGACGTTGCAAATGGTGTCGTTCTGGCTGGTGTCTCTCTGGATACTGTTGTCGAGATGCACCATGAGTAGTTTGCCTCTCCGCAGGTGGACCATAAGTTGAGAAGCGTGGCTCACCAGGTGACTTAGTTGGCTTACGTAGACGTTCTCCCTCCGGCTGGCACTTCATTCTCCAAGGTTGACGATCTCTGCTCATGCCAGGCTGTTGAAAAGAGAGACGGGACCGCTCGGACAAGGAGCGGTTAGTTTCGAAGATATCAGCCAACCTGGCTGCCTCCAATGCAGTGGTTAAGTCACGATCCTGCAGAAAGACTCGAACCTCTGGTCTCACAGACTCCAGCAGGTTATCAATCAGAAAAAGCAGTACCAGCTCATCAAAGGTAGAGACACCACTTGCTTTATACCAGCTGGTAAAAGCTTTGGTTTGCTGTCTCACAAAGTCCACTAGGGATTGACCAAGCTGCCGCCTGCTTAATTTAAAAATCTTTCTATATTTGGCTGGGATACATGTATATGCTCCCAACACTGTTGTCTTCACTACTTTATAATCAGAAAATTCAGCGTCATTTAATGCCGACGTAAATTCCTGTGCCTTACCCAATAATGCTGTATGAACCAACGATTCCCAATGCTGTTCCGGCTGCCTCAAGGCTCGAGCCTGATTTTCGAAGCTTTCGAAAAATTGTTCTGGTTCGGCCTCATTGAAGCGGGGAACAAGCTGTACTGCTTTTGGTAAACTAAAA
>NC_069492.1:17934745-17944745 GCF_026875155.1 Cherax quadricarinatus | reverse complement strand
GTACATATAGTGCTGTTGGTCCATCATAGTACCTATAAATGCTGTAGGGCCATCATAGTACCTATAGTGCTGTTGGACCCATCATAGTACCTATAGTGCTGTTGGACCATCATAGTACATATAGTGCTGTTGGCCTCATAGTACCTATAGTGCTGTAGGTCCATCATAGTACCTATAGTGCTGTTGGACCATCATGTACCTATAGTGCTGTTGGACCATCTAGTACCTATAAATGCTGTTGGACCTCATAGTACCTATAGTGCTGTTGGACCATCATAGTACCTATAGTGCTGTTGGACCTCATAGTACCTATAGTGCTGTTGACCCTCATAGTACTATAGTGCGGGTTTGGGCATCATAGTACCTATAGTGCTGTAGGTCCATCATAGTACCTATAGTGCGTTGGCCATCATATACCTATAGTGCTGTTGTGACCATCATAGTACATATTGCTGTTGGTCCATCATAGTACCCTATAGTGCTGTAGGTCCATCATAGTACCTATAGTGCGTTGGACCATCATAGTACTATAGTGCTGTTGGAACCATCATAGTACCTATAGTGCTGTTGGACCATCATAGTACCTATAGTGCTGTTGGACCATCATAGTACCTTAGTGCTGTTTTGGGCCATCTAGTACTATGTGCTTGTTGGACCATCATAGTACCTATATTGCTGTTGGACCATCTAGTACTATATTGCTGCTGGACCATCATAGTACCTTAGTGCGCTGGATCATCATAGTTACCTATAATGTTGCTGGACCCAAAATAGTATCTATATTGTGCTGGACCAAATAGTACCTAAGTTGCGGGAATTTCATAGTAGCATTGCTGTGGACCAAACTAGTAAATATTTGTCAACATATACCTATAGTGTTGCGGACCAACATATACTATATTGCGCTGACCACATAGTAAACCCATATGCTGCTGGACCATCAAGTACATAATTTTCTGACCTCATAGTACCTATGTGTTGTGGACCATCATAGTACTATAATTGCTGCTGACCATCAAGTACCTGTAGTCCTGACATCAAGTAGCTTTAAATTTCTGCGGCCACATGTAACCTATAGTGCTGCTAGACCATCATAGTACCTAATCTGCCAGACCATCAAACCCATAGTGTTGCTGGACCATCATAGTACTATAGTGTGCTGGACCCTCACAGTACCTATATGTTGCTGGACCAACATAGTAGCTATATTGCTGCTGGACCCCCGTAGTACCCATAGTGTCTGCTAGACCATCAAAAGTACCTATAGTGCTGCTGGACCATCATGGTACCTATAGGGTTGCTGGACCATCATAGTAGCTATATTTCTGCAGGACCATCATAGTACAATAGTGTGCTGGACCATCATAGTACCTATAGTGTTGCTGGACCATCATAGTACCTATAGTGTTGCTGGACCATCATAGTACCTATAGTGTTGCTGGACCATTCATAGTAGCTATATTGCTGCTGGGACCATCATCATAGTACCTATAGTGCTGCTAGACCATTATAGTACCTTATAGTGTGCTGGACCATCACAGTACCTATAGTGCTGCTGGACCTTCATAGTATATAGTGCTGCTGGACATCATAGTAACTTATAGTGCTGCTGGACCAAACATAGTAGCTAATATTGTGCTGGACCATCATAGTAGCTATATTGCTGCTGGGCCATCATAGTACCTATAGTGTTGCTGGACCATCATAGCACCTTCAAAGAAAATTAGTTGATGTATATAAATAGTTAGAACATCTTAGAAACAATTAGAATCTACTATCACACCCGACAAAAACCCATTTGATCGTCTTCCAAATGTTTTTCAACAGTGGGTGATGTTTCGTTGAGACTCAAAGTTCAATTACAAGTGGATAAACATAAGCCTAAGTTTGCCACTTTTATTGAATAAAATAGTGATTGTCTTGTTTATTTGATGGTTATTCTTTAGTTCGAGTGGCTTCTACCCAGTTCTTCAAGAAGCTTCACTCCCAACCATGGTTATCCCAGTAAGTTTTTTCGTATTTAAATTTTTCGGAAATAATAGCTAAAAAAATACTGTGGAATCATTAGATCATACGTTACTGAAAATGACTTTTGTGATCGGCTTCAAAATTTTACAGTTAATTGGGTTTATTACAAAAAAAATAGTTTGGTACTCTTTGAGCTTTGGAAATTTCAATCAGCCAATTTTATTAAGCAAATTATTTCCTAGAGTAATATCTTGACAGTAATTCTTTCCATATTAATGGGAATTATTTGTGAATAATTTTTTTTATTTTGTGTTGATGCCAATTTACCATTTTATGCTAATTTATTAAATTGGATTATCTTAAAAATAAACTTCAAAATTTTTTTTTGGGTGAAAGATTATATATAACTATCAATAGGATATATATGATAAAATATTGACAGAAATATATATCCCAGATTTTATTGTTACTTTTAGGTTTACTAAGAAAAAAATAATCACATTTTTTCGGAAGATGATCATCAACAATTTACGTCGAGTTCTACCAACGTTTTATTTCTCCTCAACCAAATATTTAATCAAATTAAATTTTTCAACATTGTGTTGTGGTGCTATCATGGGTAAGATTAATTTTTTTTGGGCGTTGTATGGGTGGGTGACCATGCACGATGCTACTGTAGTGGTGTATCCATGGGTAGATTAATGGGGCAGGTGTTATGGAGTGGGTGACCATGCTCGATGCTACTGTAGTGGGTATCATGGGGTAAGATTAATGGGCAGTCGTACTAAGGCTGGGTGACCATGCTCGATGCATACTGTAGTGGTGTAATTCATGGGTAAGTTAATGGAGCAGTCCGTATGGCCGTGGGTGACCATGCTCGATGCTACTGTAGTGTGTTCATGGGTAAGATTAATGGGGCAAGTTGTCTATAAACGGGTGGGTGACCATGTCGATGCTTATGTAGTGTGTATCATGGGTAAGATTAATGGGGCAGTCGTATGGGTGGTGACCATGTCTCGATGCTAATCGTTTAGTGGTGTATTCAAATGGGTAAGATTAATGGAGCAGTCGTATGGGTGGGTGACCATGCTCGATGCTACTGTAGTGGTGTATCATGGGTAAGATTAATGGAGCAGTCGTATGGGTGGGTGACCATGCTCGATGCTACTGTAGTGGTGTATCATGGGTAAGATTAATGGGGCAGTTGTATGGGTGGGTGACCATGCTCGATGCTACTGTAGTGGTGTATCATGGGTAAGATTAATGGAGCAGTCGTATGGGTTGAGTGGACCATTGCTCGATGCTACTGTAGTGGTGTAAATCAGGGTAAGATTAAAATTTTATGGGGCAGTCGTATTGGTTGGGTGGGCCATGCTCGATGGCTACTGTAGTGGTGTATCATGGGTAAGATTAATGGAGCAGTTCGTTTATGGGTGGGTGACCAAGCTCGTGTACTGTAGTGGGTGTATCATGGGTAAGATTAATGGAGCAGTCGTATGGGTGGGTGACCATGCTCGATGCTACTGTAGTGGTGTATCATGGGTAAGATTAATGGGGCAGTTGTATGGGTGGGTGACCATGCTCGATGCTACTGTAGTGGTGTATCATGGGTAAGATTAATGGGGCAGTCGTATGGGTGGGTGACCATGCTCGATGCTACTGTAGTGGTTGTATCACATGGGTTAGATTAATGGGGGACAGTTGAAATGGGTGGGTGACCATGCTCGTATGCACTGTAGTGGTGTATCATGGGTAAGATTAATGGGGCAGTCTTGCGTGGGTGGGTGCCCATGCACGATGCTACTGTAGTGGTGTATCATGGGTAAGATTAATGGGGCAGTTGTATGGGTGGGTGCCCATGCACGATGCTACTGTAGTGGTGTATCATGGGTAAGATTAATGGAACAGTTGTATGGGTGGGTGACCATGCCGATTGCCTACTGTAGTGGTGTATCATGGGTTAGATTAATGGAGCAGTTGCATGGGTGGGTGACATGCAACGCGATATGCTACTGTAGTGTGGGTATCATGGGTAAAGATTAATGGGGGCAGTTGTATGGGTGGGTGACCATGCACGATGTTACTGTAGTGGATGTATCTATGGGTAAGATAATGGGGCAGTTGCATGGGTGCGGTGCCCCATGCACGATGCTACTGTTCGTGGTGTATCTTGGGTAAGATTAATGGAACAGTTGTATGGGTGGGTGACCATGCACGATGCTACTGTAGTGGTGTATCATGGGTAAGATTAATGGAGCAGTTGCATGGGTGGGTGACCATGCACGATGCTACTGTAGTGGTGTATCATGGGTAAGATTAATGGGGCAGTTGTATGGGTGGGTGCCCATGAACGATGCTACTTATAGTGGTGTTTCATGGTAAGTTTAAAATGGAGCAGTTGCATGGGTGGGTGACCATGCACGATGATACGTAGTGGTGTATCATGGGTAAGATTAATGGAACGTTGCATGGGTGGGTGCCAACTGCACCGACTGCTACTGTAGTGGTTGTATCATGGGTAAGATTAATGGAGCAGTTGCATGGGTGGGTGACCTTGCACGATGCTACTGTAGTGGTGTATCATGGGTAAGATTAATGGAACAGTTGCATGGGTGGGTGCCCATGCACGATGCTACTGTAGTGGTGTATCATGGGTAAGATTAATGGAGCAGTTGCATGGGTGGGTGACCTTGCACGATGCTACTTTTTTTGGTATAAGTTGGTGTATCATGTGGTATGATTATTTGAACAGTTGCATGGGTGGGTGCCCATGCTCGATGCTACTGTAGTGGTGTATTATGGGTAAGATTAATGGGGCAGTTGTATGGGTGGGTGACCATGCACGATGCTACTGTAGTGGTGTATCATGGGTAAGATTAATGGGGCAGTTGTATGGGTGGGTGACCATGCACGATGCTACTGTAGTGGTGTATCATGGGTAAGATTAATGGGGCAGTTGCATGGGTGGGTGCCCATGCACGATGCTACTGTAGTGGTGTATCATGGGTAAGATTAATGGAACAGTTGTATGGGTGGGTGCCCATACACGATGCTACTGTAGTGGTGTATCATGGGTAAGATTAATGGAGCAGTTGTATGGGTGGGTTGGACCCTGCACGATGCTACTGAGTGGTGTATAATGGGTAAGTTTTATGGCCGGCAGTTGATATTGGTGGGTGGACCATGCACGATGCTTCTGTAGTCGGTGTATCATGTGGTACAATTAATGGGGCAGCTCTGCATGGGTGGGGTTGCCCATGCACGATGCTACTGTAGTGGTGTATCATGGGTAAGATTAATGGAGCAGTTGCATGGGTGGGTGACCATGTACGATGCTACTGTAGTGGTCTATCATGGGTAAGATTAATGGGGCAGTTGCATGGGTGGGGGTGCCCTTGGCCGATGCTACTGTAGTGGTGTATCATGGGTTAAGATTAATTGAGCGTTGCATGGGTGGGTGACCATGACACGATGCTACTTAGTGGTGTATCATGGGTGAGATATATGGAGCTAGTGCATGGGTGGGTGACCATGCACGATGCTACTGTAGTGGTGTATCATGGGTAAGATTAATGGAGCAGTTGCATGGGTGGGTGACCTAGCACGATGCTACTGTAGTGGTGTATCATGGGTAAGATTAATGGAGCAGTTGCATGGGTGGGTGACCTTGCACGATGCTACTGTAGTGGTGTATCATGGGTAAGATTAATGGAGCAGTTGTATGGGTGGGTGACCATGCACGATGCTACTGTAGTGGTGTATCATGGGTAAGATTAATGGAGCAGTTGCATGGGTGGGTGACCTTGCACGATGCTACTGTAGTGGTGTATCATGGGTAAGATTAATGGCAGAGTTGCATGGAGTGGGTGACCTTTGCGCTATGCTACTGTAGTGGGAGTAATCATGGGTAAGATTAATGGGAACAGTTGCATGGGTGAGGTGCACATGCACGATGTACTGTAGCTTGGTGTATCATGGGTATGATTAATGGAGCAGTTCATGGGTGGGTGACCTTGGCACGATGCTACTGTAGTGGTGTATCATGGGTATGATTAGAATGGTGAACAGTTGTTATGGGTGGGTGCCATGCACGATGCTACTGTAGTGGGTGTATCATGGGTAGATTAAATGGAAACAGTTGCATGGGTGGTTGGCCCATGCACGATGCTACTGTAGTGGTGTATCATGGGTAAGATTAATGGAGCAGTTGCATGGGTGGGTGACCTATGCACGATGCTACTGTAGTGGTGTATCATGGGTAAGATTACTGGAGCAGTTGATGGGTGGGTGACCTTGCACGATGCTAACTGTAGTGGTGTCTCTTGGGTTAAGATTAATGGAACAGTTGTATGGGTGGGTGCCTATGCACGATGCTACTGTAGTGGTGTATCATGGGTAAGATTAATGGAACAGTTGCATGGGTGGGTGACCATGCACGATGCTACTGTAGTGGTGGATATGGGCTAAGATTAATGGATCAGTTGCATGGGTGGCGTTGCCATGCTCGTTGCTACTGTAGTGGTGTTATCATGGGTAAGATTAATGGAGCGTTGTATGGGTTGGTGCCCATGCACGATACTACTGTAGTGGTGTATCATGGGTAAGATTAATGGGAACAGTTGCATGGGTGGGTGCTCATGCACGATGATACAAAAGCCGTTCTCAAATTTAGTTTGCCTGTGACAGGTGGAGACAGAATTTTGTGTCCGTCTCAGGGGAAGGTTGGTAAACTTATTGGGAAAAAATATATCTAACGGTTATAATCATTACTATATTTTGTAAAGAGGTGTGCGGTAAGCCAGCAGAAGGCCTCGGTAAGATGACCAAAAACAGCTCCTGCAGTGGTTATCATAGGTTAAGGACCTCCAAATCAGGAAAACACTTTTCCTGTTTCCTGACGCGAATTTTAATGTTTCTCATTGCACAGACAGTATATGACCCCTAATGGTTTTGCGCTTTCCTCTGCTTAAAATATAAACAATGGTGAACTATATCAGTCTGAATATTGATTTAGGCCCTGAAGATTGGGTTTAGGCTGTTGCAAATTTATGTTTGGTTTTGTTGGATATAGACTTGATAATGGAAGAAAAAATGCAACCACGTTGCCTTAAGAATTGGGGTTCCTGACTCTCCACAACGCCATGGAACCCAAAGGGCAGCCACTTTCATGTTTCCCAGCGCCCAGCGTGGCCATCCAGAGGGAAAATGCTTGCTGCATACTTGGTTCGCGTCTGGCTTCGGAGGAGCAGGAGGAAGTTCATGATCTTTAATA
Organism: Cherax quadricarinatus; assembly: GCF_026875155.1. Lineage (NCBI taxonomy): Eukaryota > Metazoa > Arthropoda > Malacostraca > Decapoda > Parastacidae > Cherax > Cherax quadricarinatus. The sequence goes on along the minus strand of NC_069492.1, from coordinate 17,937,505 downwards.
CATTGTACCATTGTATTCATGTTTGTGTTTTCTGTAAATGTATTCTGTTTATTAATAAATGTCAACATAGAATATAAAATATAGGGGGTGGTAGGAGAAGAAAATATTCAAACAGCTCCAGGGAAAACCCTTAAGTTTTCCCTGAGGTACGTTTATTATCTTCTCTGAGGATGAGGGTCCCCAGTCCCAGTTATAGAGGTGGTACTTCCCTATCACTGCAAAAGCAGTGATAATGTGTGAGTGGGTGAAAGTGTTGAATGATGATGAAAGTATTTTCTTTTTGGGGATTTTCTTTCTTTTTTGGGTCACCCTTGCCTCGGTGGGAGACGACCAACTTGTTGAAAAAAAAAAATATATATTATATATATATATATATATATATATATATATATATATATTATATATATTTTTATAAATATAAAATATATATATATATACAGAGAGAGAGAGGAGAGAGAGAGACGAAGAGGGGGAGAGAGAGAGAGAGAGAGAGAGGTATTGGTGTTTGTGGGAAACAATCAGGCTGAAGCATTAGGGTTAAAAACAGCAGTTATTACTGGGATACCTCAGGGATATGTGTAAAAGAAAATATTCAGAATAATGTTGCTAGTAATGGCAAATCAATTGATCAACAAACAAAGAAAGATAGTAGAGCGCGACGAGTAACTAGCTCCCTTAAGGTTTACTGTACAAATAATAGGAGTCTAAGAAATAAGATAGATGAGCTAAGATTACTTGCAAGTGCAGGTAATATATATAAATATATATATTATTGGCATAACAGAGACCTGGTTCAACCTGAAAGATAGAGAAATGCCTTCTGAATGCAACATACAGGGTTATAAACTATTCCACACTGATAGGGTCAACAGGAAGTGTGGTGGAGTGGCGATGTATGTCAGAAAATTCAAATTGTTGTCTTAGACACGATATAAGATTAGAAACATCGAACACAGAATCTGTTTGGGTGTGATTTATAGGCCCGCCAAACCTTGATAGGGAGGGCAGTAAGCTGTTATGGGACGAAATTCATAAGGCATCTAGATATGAAAATGTTGTGATAATGGGAGATATTAACTTTAGACAAATTGATTGGAACAATATGACAGGAAATCTTGAGTCTAGTGACTTTTCTGATGCGGTTCAGGATTGCTTTTTAGAACAGGTTGTGACAGAACCAACTAGAGGAAACAATCTGCTTGACTTGGTTCTTACCAACAAAGATTCACTAATTAATAACCTTGAGGTTAATGATGAGCTGGGGAAAGTGATCACAAATCACTTAGTTTCAATATATCATGGAATTACCCAGATAACTGCAATCAAATCTCTGTCCCAGATTTTCGCTTGGCCGACTTCATGTGACTGAAAAATTACCTGGGTGGGCTAAATTGGGATGTCCTGACTCTGGGTCAGGTAGGTGACCTTGGTTGCCAATATGACGTTTTGCAGAGCATAGTTGTAGCTGCCCAGACAACTTTTGTTCCGAGTAGGGTAATTAGATCTAACAAAAATGATCGCAAATGGATGAGCAATAGATTAAAACATCTCATTGATCAAAAGAGAGGCACATATAGGCGAATCAAAAGAGGGGATGGACAGTTAAGAAATCAATATATTCAATTCAAGAGAGAAATAAAGAAAGGAATAAGAAAAGCAAAAAGGGATTATCAGGCTAAGGTCGCAAGGGATTCAAAGACTAACCCAAAAGGGTTCTTTCAGGTATACAGAAGTAAGATTAGGGACAAGATTGGCCCACTTAAGAGTAACTCTGGTCAGATCACTGACAGTGATAAGGATATGTGTGAAATTCTAAATACCTACTTACTCTCAGTTTTCAACCAGGAAAATACTAGCGATATTCCTGAAATAATAGATTCTGTAGAACAGAATGATAAACTATGTACGATTGCAGTAACTAGTGACATGGTCCTCAGACAAATAGAGAAATTATAACCTAACAAATTCCCAGGCCCTGATGAACTGTTTGCAAGGGTGTTAAAGGAGTGTAAAGAGGAACTTAGCATTCCTTCGGCTAATCTTTTTAACATATCACTACAAACTGGCATAGTGCCTGTGTTACAAAAAACGCGATTCTAAAAGCTTAGAGATCTCCAGTGAATACTAGAAAGGACTGCCCTTCCAGCATCCATCCTGTTACTGGGTTTTTGTAACAAGTAGTCAGTATCCTTTTCCAATTATCCATTAGAATTCAGTATTATTCAATAGTGCTTCAGGATTACAACTGGTAGGCTACTAACTAGAGGAAAATTAAAATTTAATAAATTTATTAAGTCTAGAGGTATATTATCAAATTAAATTAAATTAAATTAATCACAGTAATCAAAATAATATCACATCTCTCGAGTTCAATGTTATTGTGCTGAAAGCATATATCACATTTATAATTCTTAAGTACCGTCTGGTACATTAACATTTAATAAGATATTACAAATATGTACAAGTAAGTATGTATGTGTGTAAGTGCTCTAAGTAGTTCGTTATGTCTCATGACTCAACTAGACTTAAACAATTGACTGACAAAGTCCTCTAATAAACTAACTTCTTGACCGACTGGCAACTAGAACAGTCTGCTTGAACAACAAAAGAATGCTAAGCCCAATAACAATGCAACAAGCAACTGCGACACAGAATCAGGAACAAGGAGATAATATAACGACACTAAGTAGGGACCATCTGCAGATCCTCCACAAAAGTTACAAAATCCCTACTACTGAATCTAAGTTCAGCATAAGAAAA
>NC_069492.1:17918326-17934245 GCF_026875155.1 Cherax quadricarinatus | reverse complement strand
ACTATGGTTTGGGCCCACACACAAAGGTACTATAAAGGTTCCAGCACATTAACTATAAGGTCCCCAAATATAGTACTATGAGGGTTTAGCAACTATAGGTCTATGAGGGCCCCGAAACCTATAAAATGGAATATGATAGGTCCAGCAGCACTAAGGTACTATGTTTGGTCCAGCAGCAATATAGCTACTATGATGGTCCAGCAACACTATGGGTTTACATGATGGTCCAGCAACACTATTGTACTATGATGGCCCCAGCAGCACTATAGGTACTAGATGGTCCAGCAGCAATATATGGGGTTCCCAACCCTAATGTTGGTTTCAGCAACATATAGGGTACTATGATGGTCCAGCAACACTATGGTCTATGATGGTCAAGCCACACTATATGTACTATTGATTGGTAGAGCACTTAGGACTATGATGGCCAGAGCATATAGCTACTATGTGGTCCAGCAGCACTTAGTACTATGATGGTCCAGCAGCATAAGGTACTATGATGGTCCAGCAGAAACTATATTTCTATGATGGTCCAGCAGCACTATAGTACTATGAGGGTCAGCGACTATAGGTACTATGATGGTCCAGCAGCAATATAGCTACTATGATGGTCCAGCAACACTATAGGTACTATGATGGTCCAGCAACACTATAGGTACTATGATGGTCCTGCAGCAATATAGCTACTATGATGGTCCAGCAACACTATAGGTACCATGATGGTCCAGCAGCACTATAGGTACTATGATGGTCTAGCAGCACTATAGGTACTATGATGGTCCAGCAGCAATATAGCTACTATGATGGTCCAGCAACACTATAGGTACTATGATGGTCCAGCAACACTATATGTACTATGATGGTCCAGCAGCACTATAGGTACTATGATGGTCCAGCAGCAATATAGCTACTATGTTGGTCCAGCAACACTATAGGTACTATGATGGTCCAGCAACACTATATGTACTATGATGGTCCAGCAGCAATATAGCTACTATATATGTCCAGCAACACTATAGGTACTATTATGGTCCAGCAGCAATATAGATACTATGTTGGTCCAGCAACACTATAGGTACTATGATGATCCAGCAGCACTAATACTGATGCTACAGACTATGATGTGGTCCAGCAGCAATATAGCTACTATGATGGTCCAACAGCACTATAGGTACTATGATGGTCCAACAGCACTATAGGTACTATGATGGTCCAACAGCACTATAGGTACTATGATGGTCCAACAGCACTATAGGTACTATGATGGTCCAACAGCACTATAGGTACTATGATGGTCCAACAGCACTATAGGTACTATGATGGACCTACAGCACTATAGGTACTATGATGGACCAACAGCATATATGTACTATGATGGTCCAACAAGCACTATAGGTACTATGAGGTCCAACAGCACTATAGGTACTATGATGGACTACAGCACTATAGGTACTATGATGGACCAACAGCCATATATGTACTATGATGGTCAACAGAAAACTATAGGTACTATGATGGTCCAGCACACTATATGGTATATGATGGTCGCAATCAGCACTATATGTACTATGATGGTACTACAGCACTATAGTACTATGATGGTACAACAGCACTATTATGTACTATGATGTCCAACAGCACTATAGGTACTATGATGGTCCAACAGCACTATAGGTACTATGATGGTCCAACAGCACTATAGGTACTATGATGGACCTACAGCACTATAGGTACTATGATGGACCAACAGCACTATATGTACTATGATGGTCCAACAGCACTATAGGTACTATGATGGTCCAACAGCACTATAGGTACTATGATGGTCCAACAGCACTATAGGTACTATGATGGTCCAACAGCACTATAGGTACTATGATGGACCTACAGCACTATAGGTACTATGATGGACCAACAGCACTATATGTACTATGATGGTCCAACAGCACTATAGGTACTATGATGGTCCAACAGCACTATAGGTACTATGATGGACCAACAGCACTATAGGTACTATGATGGACCAACAGCACTATAGGTACTATGATGGACCAACAGCACTATAGGTACTATGAAGGACCAACAGCACTATAGTACGTATGAGGTACCAACAGCACTATAGGTACTATGATGGCCAACAGCACTATAGGTACTATGATGGTCCAACAGCACTATAGGTACTATGATGGACCAACAGCACTATAGGTACTATGATGGTCCACAGCACTATAGGTACTACGATGGACCAACAGCACTATAGGTACTATGATGGACCAACAGCACTATAGGTACTATGATGGACCAACAGCACTATAGGTACTATGATGGACCAACAGCACTATAGGTACTATGATGGACCAACAGCACTATAGGTACTATGAAGGACCAACAGCACTATAGGTACTATGATGGTCCAACAGCACTATAGGTACTATGATGGTCCAACAGCACTATAGGTACTATGATGGATCCAACAGCACTATAGGTACTATGATGGACCAACAGCACTATAGGTACTATGATGGACCAACAGCACTATAGGTACTATGATGGACCAACCATGCATCACTAATAAATAATAAGGTCATTCACAAGTGGTAAACTGAAAATATTTTAACATGATTTAACGTGAATAAAAATATCTGACTATTTTGATCCTAAAACATCTGCTGCTACACAGTTAAGTTTCACTCCGATGATCTCTTCTACTTTTCGGAACCTTTGTGTCAGTATGTGAAATTCCATCACTAACGGTTGTTAGAGGTTATCCCAACCTTTGCATGGTACTGGGAATGTGTTCAACAACTTTGATCATAGGAGAAGTGAGCATGACGGTTTGAAGAATCTGTTCCTAGTTACCGTACACAAATGTTGAAAATCTGAAACGACTGGGAGGCATAAAACCCAGTTTTGTCAAGTTTATTAAATAAATAGTGAGGAAAATTAATATTTACTGAAAAAATTGCTTCAAATTATTACTTATGATGTATTCTGTGAAACTGATGACAGATGGTGTAAATTATAAATTTAACTGATTTAAAAATATACTTGGAGATATACTAAGATATACTAAGATATACTAAGGAGATCAATGACTGGAGAATGTGTTGCCTGATCGTCTTCAACCTTTCACCGTTGGTGTGATTTATTAAAGTAATGTTTTGTGTTCACTCTTAACTTTGTAAATTTCAATTTGAAAAATTTTATTAAGTTATTTCCAATGTATGAACTAACGAATGCCTCTTCCGATCGGCTTTAAACCCTAAGTACTAATATGCCTTACGTGGAAGCATTTTTTAAAGTGACTCTAGCGTCAATTTGCCAATATTTTAATAAATAGAATCTTTTAATAAAATACAAATGAAACATTTCGTCCTTCGTTATTTTAGTAACTTAGAAAAAAAATTATAAATGAAAACAGAAAAACTGAAAAATTAAAATTCGTGAATTTAGGAAGATTTTATATTTAACAACAACAGACTTACGTATTTTTCCCAACATTTCTCACCAACTTTCTCGTCTCTTTCTTCTAAATTCATGTTTATATAACTCGATTGGCTTTAAATTTTTAATTGAGGTTCAGTGTATCCATGGCGAGATTCACACGAATATTTCTATGGTTGGCTGACTAATGGACGATCTTACACATACACAGATTTTCTCTTGTAGGTTTAGCGCTTTCTTTGATTACAATATAATAATTCAGATTTCCGTGTGATAACTGGGAAAAAATCTGTATTAAAGTTCAGATTCCCAAGATTCGTGAATCCTCTTATGTTAATGTTAGGTTAACACTTTGATACTCACTACGGCGTTCTTTATTATTAATTTACAATATTGCATTTTTTTGCCTTGATGCTGCTGAGGGGCTCTTGATCCAAGGAACTGGACTTACCCTTCCCTTGCTTGAAACGATTCTCAGTGCATCACTTTGTATAGGCGCTGACAGATAGGTATTGTGCAATACTTGGAGAATTTCTCTTCTGATAAGAAATAAATCAGTCTCGATATTATTTGGTTATCCTACAATAAATCTACATAATATTTACTTAATAAATTATTCTTAATTACTTACAAGAATTACTTAGCTGGTGCATCCTAGTTTAAGAAAAGTTTGGATTTATTTTGGCAGAGTTTTTTCAGCAGTCAAGGAAACTTGTCTAAGCTCTTCTCACTGTCAGGAGATCTCTCCCAGGTGCTTCCAATTTACTTACCTGTAGATGGGACCCCGACACCGTCCTTGTACCAGAGTACCAGAACAACACGGTCGCTGGAGTCTGCTGTCACAACATCACACGGCATCTCCGCTCTCCCTCCCTTCACTACTGTAGCCATCAACAGCGGCCCACCTGAACAAAAGTTAATTTGATTTATATTAATTTAATACATATGTATTTGTAAACTTTTATAATAATAATAATAATAATAATAATAATAATAATAATAATAATACTATTATTATTATTATTATTATTATTATTATTATTATTATTATTATTATTTTTTTTTGAATTTAAGTAACAAAAAAAAAAAAAATGTGTATCAGAATTAGTATAATAGTGTTTATTGAGTCAGTGAGTGTGCGTGCATGTGTATATGTGTACTCGCCTATTCGTATTCACTTATATGTGGTTGCAAGGGACGAGTCACAGCTCCTGGCCCTGCCCCTTAGCTAGCCGCTACTAGGTCCGCTCACTTATGGCTCCAAGAGCTTATCGTATCTCTTCTTAAAGCTATATATGAATCCTGCCTCAGCTATATCACACTCCAAGTTGTTGCACTTCCTGGCAATCCTGTGACTAAAGAAATACTTCCTAATATCCCTGTGACTAATCTGAGTTTTCAGTCCTGTTGTTCCTACATCCCATCTCCATTTCAGTTCCTCTCAGTATTTTATACGTCGTTATCCTGTTCTTCAGTGTCATCGGGATGATATTCATTAACCTCTCCTCATAGGATATACCCCTAACCACGGACTAGTTTTGTTGCACACTTGTTGCACTTTCTCTGTTTCATTAACTCTCAGTATAATGCTTCCATACCCAATAGATCCTTTTCCCTGTATGTTGAGGTGTTGAGGCCTTTGCACTCACCCAAGATATCTCCATCTACTGTCTTCTGAATTTGTCTTCTCCATGCTTCATAACTTTGCTCTTGTTGAGGTAAAACTCCAGGAGTAAGTTGTCGGACTAGGCTATCCTGATCCTCGCCCGCTGGTATTCTCCTGTCTCTGCGAACAGAGACACTTCTGAATCCATCCTTTCTGTCATGTAATACACATTTACGTGTGTGGTGTGTGTGTGTGTGGTGTGTGTGTGTGTGTGTGTGTGTGTGTGTGTGTGAGTGTGTGTGTGTGTGCGTGTGAGTGTGTGCGTGTGTGCGTGTGTGTGTGTGTGTGTGTGTGTGTGTGTGTGTGTGTGCGCTGTGTGCGTGTGTGTGTGTGTGTGTGCGTGTGTGTGTGTGTGTGTGCGTGTGTGTGTGAGTGTGTGTGTGTGTGTGTGCGTGTGTGTGTGTGTGTGTGTGTGTGTGGTGTGTGTGTGTGTGTGTGTGTGGTGTGTGTGTGTGTGCGTGTGTGAGTGTGTGCGCGTGTGTGTTGTGCGTGTGTGTGTGTGTGTGTGTGTGTGTGTGTGTGTGTGTGTGTGTGTGTGTGTGTGTGTGTGTGGCATGCAAGTGTACGTAACCTTATCGGCGCATGTACACACCTCATTACAGGCTATCTCCCCAGACCGCGAACCAGGTTTGTAAGTGTTCATGATGGTGGCCCCGTCGTTCAACAAGTGGACCAGGTTCTAGCATTAAGAAGATGGTTTTGGCAATCGCAGGAGGTTTTTTGTTGGGTACCGCTCTCTGTTGGCCCTTGTCATTCCATTCTAGAGCTGGTTGAAGCATCGGTTTGCTATTTGTGGTGTCTTTTTTCTGCTTTGCTTAACGTGGAGTGCATATACTTATCCTGGACATAGTGTAACATATTGCTTTCTAAATTGGTGAAGGATAATATAAGTCTAAACTTTTTCTGGCTGTGTTACTTTAGCTCCCATTACACCGGATAACAGCCATTTGGAATCCGGGTTTATATGGGTAGCCTGTCCGAGAGCTGAGCTGGACTTAGAGAAACGGATGAGCTTAGGGTGAAGCTCGTAGCAGGAACATTGTGCAGCTTGCTGTCTGGCATTGCATTAGCTTGGCCTACGCTTTAAAATTTTGCGTGTCAGTTAAATGCTATGGTCAGCCTTGCTATTGTGTGATCGTTCAACAGCTCGCTACTAGCTTGTTCGGTGTGCTCGCTTCACTACGGTCAATCTTCTGAACAGTGTAGCTGTCTGGCATTGCTTTACAAATTTTGCGTGTCAGTTTTTTACTAGCCTTTTCCCGGTGTGGAGAATTTTGCAGTCAGCTTTGCTTGTATGTGTATTCTGAAATCGTACTGTGCATAGCTAAGCGTGTTCTGCAAATTAACGTGTTACGTTGGGGTATCTGCAATCGTACTGTGGCATAGCGAATAACTTGCCACCTAGACGAGCCCAGACGTCTGGTGTCGGCATATACTTTGCAAAAACCTACCTAAATTGTCCCTACGCGTTGTTGGAAAATTGTGCATTCATAAAACAAACGCACTCTCACAGCTTGCCAACTGCGTTCACTGTTTGCTGACAAACTTATAGAAGAAAGAGATGGCACATCAGACTCCTCCTTTTAGGGAGCTTGGGCAAAAACACTATGTTCTCGCAAGAGGAAGATGATACACCAAGGGAAGAAAATGGTCAGTATAGGGGCAGTTGGGTTGTCTCAAGGTGAATCAGCGTCTTTGGCATTTGAGCTGGCAAAAATAAATTCTTGAGCAACTAGGGAACAGAGAGCATTCGCAAGGGAAGAATTTGATAGGGAAAGAAAAAGGAGGCAGTTTCGCATTCTGTAAATATTTTAGTTTACCAAAAGCAGTACAGCTTGTTCCCCGCTTCAATGAGGCCGAACCAAACAATTTTTCGAAAGCTTCGAAAATCAGGCTCGAGCCTTGAGGCGGGCCCGGGAAAAGCATTGGGAATCGTTGGTTCTTTCAGCATTATTGGGTAAGGCACAGGGAATTTTCGTCGGCATTAATGACGCTGAATTTTCTGATTATTAAAGTAGTGAAGACAACAGTGTTGGGAGCATATACATGTATCCCAGCCAAATATAGAAGATTTTTAAATTAAGCAGGCGGCAGCTTGGTCAATCCTGTGGACTTTGTGAGACAGCAAACCAAAGCTTTTACCAGCTGGTATAAAGCCAAGTGGGGTCTCTACCTTTGAGGGGCTGGGACGCTTTTTTTGATTTATAACCTGCTGGAGTCTGTGAGACCAGAGGTTCGAGGGCTTTCTGCAGGATCGTGACTTAACCACTGCATTGGAGGCAGCCAGGTTGGTGATATCTTCGAAAATAACCGCCTCCTTGTCCGAGCGGTCCCGTCTCTCTTTCAACAGCCTGGCATGAGCAGAGATCGTCAACCTTGGAAATGAAGTTTCCAGCCGGAGGGAGAACGTCTACGTAGCCAACTAAGTCACCTGTGAGCCACGCTTCTCAACTTATGGCTCCACCTGCGGAGAGGCAAACTACTCATGGTGCATCTCGCAAAGTATCCAGAGAGGTCACCAGCCAGACGACACCTTTTGCAACGTCAGCAGGGAGTAAAGGGCAAGCCTGTCGTCTGCTTCTCTGTAACAAATTTGGTCACTCCGTTCCCAACTGCCCCCATACACCCCAACCCATTGGGAAAATCTCTAATATCCCTAGTAACTGTCCCCTAGAGAAGTAGAAAAAGGTTATGCCCCTTATTTATTGCAAGAGTCTTATTTCCTTCAGGAAAACTCAGAAACAACTGAAGTAAAGACCTTTAGAGTACTGGAGCATATTGCTCACTTGTAAGAGAAGGAATTTACCCCCTTTTAGAGAACACTTCCTTGAATTCCTCTGTTTTATTGGAAGCAGTAGGAGGAGCTATTTTATTTGTTCCTTTGCATAAAATTTATGTACAGTGCAAATATTACACTGGGTACTTGGGCGTTAGGTTCTCAAAGGATTCCCCATGAAAGATGCCATGTTATTACTGGGTAAACATTACTACTGTCAGTGCGGGGTCCTGAAACCCATAATGAGTTTAAATTTTTCTCCCGGTGTTGGCCATAACTTGAGCAACATCCAAGGGTTGTGTGGAGAGAATGTTTGAACTATCCTTGGACGACTCCGATCTCGGAAAAACCACGTTGTTTATGAGGCACACCGGCCGGAGCTCGTAAATCAAAATGGGAAAATACCCCGATCAAGCCCTTTCCCATTCCAGGGTTGCAGGATTACCAGATGTCTCTGTTTCCATGCCGAGGGACTGTCCTTAGGGAAAGGAAAACAACGAAAGGACCCTTCTTTAAAATTGCTTTTGAGGGGAGGGATGGGTAAATCTCTTTGGGTCATCCGGTCAGGTATGAAGTTAAAAACAATTATTTGATCTGCACTGAGACTGGTAAAAGGGGATAGAGGGCCGGCAATTGTATGACAGGTTAGTGGTTCAAACCCAAGTTTTGCCTCAATATTAAATATAGCTCATAATACTTCATTTGGAGGTCACTTAGGAATTACAAAAACCTTGTATAGAATCACCCAAAAGAATTTTATTGGCGGCAGCGGCAGCGGCAGCAGCGACCTCCAAGCTCCTTACTTTTCTCCAACTATCAGAGTACCATTGATCTATGATGACCTACGCAGGTACCTTGCATAAAACTGCACTAACCCAACGTTAGCACCTGAAAAGATCAAAGATTACCAACAGTGAAACCTACAAATCGAACATAATAGAGATCAAAGGAAGACTGCCACAAACCGAAAGCAACACCCCGCTGCCAGAGAACAAACGTACCCTAAAAATTTGTATAACTACAAATCTCTTCTTAACTCATCAATTCCTGTAGAAAAAGCACACAAGGCCAGCAAGAAAAACGCCGAAAAAAATCAAAACTTTCAACAAGTGTGTCGTAGACAGGGAGGGACGCCGCCCAGCAACTCACCACTCAAGGCCACACCTCAACATAACAACAAACATGGCAGCCACCAAGCCCTTCCTCCCCTTCTCATCCCGGATTAACCTACAAGTAGTCTCTCTAGTATGGACCAACGATCCAGATACCCTAAAAGTCATGCATCTCCAACTTAAGCTATTGATAAATATGAATCTTCGAGAGACGCTACAAAACAAGACACCAGATGACACAACCTCGAGAACAAAATATCTTCAGTCTTGAAACAAATTTTATCAAAACCAGGAATGACAAAGGGGCAAGACCATCCAGACGTCATAGTTAGCCATACCAACAAAATATCTCTTAATACAAAGGTTGAAGAAGCAGTAAAAGAATGGAAGAAACAACTTTGTAAAAAACCTAGTTCTGCGGACTACTTTGCTCTCCCAAGAAGTTAAAAACTGAACACGTTAAACTATCGGACGCAGAGTATATTAGTTAACAGGTCCAATTTTCCCAGTGGATATGAACCAAACAAACAGTAAAGAAATTACTCTGCCAGATCATAAAGAAAAAAAAAAAAAAAAAAAAAAAAGAACCAAACAATGTGTTATTGTACCAGAGTATGAATAAAAGAAACCAGAGGCTTACTAGGATCCATGGTAGAAAAAGTGTTATGATTAGATTCCACTCACATGTCAGGAAAAAAGGACTTAATTATAGCATCTATAAAGTATAAAGAAAGAGGTATACATAAACGAGTGTCTTACCAAAAAACGTCAGAACCTCTGTATTGAGTCAGAAAACTTAAGCGGGAGAATAACGACACAATACACCAATGCTTCACACGGGTTGGGAAAATTCTTGTTAGGAAAACAAATGTAGGTCACTGTTCACAATCACGAACGAGAATGATCTATCACGATTTCTCAGGATACTAATCTTAAAGAGAATAACTAAACAATGTTCCAACTTAAAAGCTACGTACTAGTGTAGTGTATGTTCGACTCCATTTTGTTCAATTTCATTGTGCTATCTCTTAGTAATTAAATAATCAAACTACCTCATTTTGTGATTTTAATAGTAAGCATAAGTACACCTTATGTAATTTTTCTATTTACTTATTGTTTGCTTAAACATTAGCTGTGAATTGATACTTTCTCAGTCCATATTATACCTCATATTTTTTTAAATACTTTCAATTGATATTACTACTTAATGAATAATTATATTCTTACTTTAATTTCAAATTTACTCTTAACATTTTTGACATTTAATAACCCATTTCTTGTTAATTACACTTTAACCTGTTTTATACACATTTACTATCTTAGAGTACTCTTAAATTACCTTGTTACTGCAATTATAAACCTCTTGGAATAAGCTACCAGTGCAATATTGAAAGAATAAAAACATTACTTTTCACTTTTTTTGTAACATTATGACTTCACTAAAATTTTATTAAACACCATATTTACTACCAGTCAATTTTACTTTTGTACATTAAACATTATTTTTATTCCCTTAACTTTGTTGGCCAATTTTTCAAGTTTGAATATTCAACTCCAACCTTTATATTATCCTTTTGTTACCTGTCTACCATCTTTACTAATCATTATTATAACCAAGGACATCTACCATTAATTCTGTTCTTAACTGTACATTTATTTTTGGTTACCACTACTTGTTTTTTTAGTCACTTTTTATTTGTGTGTGCGAATTACTGTATATTCCAATTCTTTTTTGCAAGTACAAAACTACTCTTTTGCTAGCTGTACCAACTACTAATTTTTTATTTTACTTTTTATTGGCAATAAACTGCTTCACTTATTTTAATATACAAATCTGATCTTACTCCTTAAACCATTATTATTCATAGTGACTATCTGTCCTCATTTAACTTGTTTTTCCATTTACTTATTTTGTAGTCCCTTAGATATTTTTTTTTTGTCTTTATTTTAGCTTTATATAACTACTTAGATCATTTATTCGCAATTGTTTAAACTAATCAAGGTGAGTATTATCAGGTGCTGAAGTTAATAAGGTCCACTATTTTGCCATTTTACTCCAAGTCTTTTATTTGATTACCAACATTTATTGTTCACCACAAATTATATTTGTCCCTTTTATATTTTAATTTTATTTGTATTTCTAACTTTAAAGATTTACATTTTAAGTATAATACGATCATATTCCCAGTCCATTATTTGGATCATCATTTATTTGTTCACACAAATTTTTTTAGTTCCTTTTTATATTGTCTCCTTTATTTTAGCTTTTTAAATAACTACCTTAAGCTCATTATTTTTTATATTTGTTAAATAATGCAGGTGCTATTTTTTTTTAGTTTTATGAATATTTACTTGATTTTTTACTTTAATTCTTAACATATCTATTCACTACAAAAATCTTATGATTACAAGCATTGATTCTGATACCTACCTCTTATTTAATGATTAAATGATTCAAAACAGTTACTGTAATTAACATACACAGCACAACAATCAAAGGCACTTTCTCAGTGCCAACAACAACTAACTATCTTTAACTACAATATCAGATCTTTAAGCAAGCATTTACGATGGACATCATAGCATTACTAAATTCCTTGCATGACATTATGTCCATAATCTACACTAACTGAAACATGGCTAAAGCCTGTTACTACAGATGTCCATGCCATTCCTGGTCTACACAGCATACAAAACTTTAGGCCAGACCAACACAAGGGGGTGGCCACTGCATATACTACTCAGACTAACTAGAATGTATCTATATACTTGCACAAGGGATGAACATGGGGGTATATATAATAGCTTAAAACTCCAAATCCAAATACTACAAAACCTCTAACAGTGATAAACATCTACAGATTTCACAATCAAACATTAGCCAATTTTAGTCCTAAATACCTTGGAAAGTATGATAATGATGCACGCCATTGAACAAAGATAAGTACTACTCTCAGGTGACATTCAATATATATCTCTGCAAGACCAGTGACCCCAACGTTACTTGAATTCACAAACACAAATGAGTCCAACTGCTTGTTGCTACCAACAGTACAAAACCTACAGAGTTACAGAGATAGGGTTTCCCTAACTTGCACCACATCTGGACAACACCCATCCCCTTTAAAATCAGGCATTTAATTTCAGATAATTACCACAGACCTACCTTTCTTTCCCTCATAACAACTCTTGGTAAAATCCCAAGACACTACAAAAGTCACCTTCAGGACTTCACAATGAGGCAGCCATTTATAACTTCACAAAAGCAGTAACAAAAACATTGACTGCGCACACTGAGTAGTACTCTATACAGATATTGACGAATGTTTTAATAATTTTCTAAAAAGGACCCAATTACCTTTATAACAAGCACTGCACTCAAAAAACTAACAGATGACAGCTAAGAGGACTGAACAGTCCCTGGCTAAACCCAGATTTCAGATACATAAAATACAAAACACCGATATGAAAAACAGTTACAGAATGGGGTCACCATAACCTGTAGACACAAACTAAAACGTTAACTCGTCAATCCTAACCCAGCCTGATAAGAAGTGGCCAAAAAAATTGTATTTTGAGAACAGATTATCCAACTTACGAGGTGATATATAAAAGACTGGACGGACCCTATCAAGAAATTCTGGGAAACAAAAAAGGATATCACGACATAGCGTAAATAAAATTAGCAAAATCAGAATGAACCCCAACCCACCAACAGAACAGCAGAACAGACTCAATTTCTTCTCCATATAGGCCAAACCTTGCCAATAATATCCCAAGCTCAGGATACCCCACCAAATGACTACCTCACTGGCAACTACCGACACACTGTTCTAGCCCCCCGGACTAACCCTACGAAGTCTCCTTATTATCAACGCAATGAAAAACAGGAGGAGATTTAAATCCTTTACCATACCATTTCCTTTATATACAAAAAAGCGTCACAAGTACTATCAACCAATCATTGCAAACACTCTTTAACAAATCCATTGAATCCTCCACATTCCCTACTTTCTCAAATAGCAAGTGTACCCCGATCCATAATAGGAGGAGACAAACAGAGTTGAATAACTATAGGCCATTATCAATTTACACCCTTCTCTCAAAAATCTTCGAAAAATTAATTCATAAACGAATTCTACTCTACCTCATCTCCAAAAACATTTCTCAACCCCCTTTGCCAATTTGGATTAAGGCCTAATAATATACTAATGATTTGCTATTTACACATGGCTAGAACATATTTTACATGCAATAGAGAAAAAGAAGTCCCACTGGGGATCTTCATTGACTTACGTAATGCCTTTTGATACAGTTAACCATTGACTTGCTCCAACGTAAATTGTCACACTATGGTATTAGAGGGCATCCCGTCAACTTACCTCAACGTCTTACCTCGCAACACGAAAGCCAATAATGTGTACGCAAATGGGGCAAAAACTCTTCCGCACAACCAATTACAGTTGTCTAGTCCCACAGGGAAGTGTCATTGGCCTCTTCTCTTTCTTCTTTACTAAATGACCTACCCAAATGCTCGCAAATTACTCAAACCCACACTTTTTGCAGATGACACTACTTACGTCTTCTCCTCTACCGAGCCCAGTCACGCTAGCAATACTGTAAACACCGAATTACAGAATAAATATTCTACATGGAGGAGGATAAACAAACTTACTTAAAAATTGACAACAAAAACCTACTTCATTCAAGTTTGGTAGCAGAGCTAAAGATGTACCTCTTAACATAACATAAACGGATACACCTTTCACAAAGATAACAGAGGGAAAATTCTTAGGAATCCACCTCCGATTATTGACTCAAATTTCATACAACATATACAAACAAACTTCTAAGAAAATTACATGACTGTAGGCATATATCGAAGATACGGTACTATGTTCCACAGTCAGCCCTCTGGACCTTATATCACTCTCTTATTTTCCCCATATAACCTATGGAAATTGTGCATGAGCTCAACAAAAACTAACCACTCAGGACCACTTAATTCCCAAACAAAAGGCTGCAGTTTGAATGATAACAAATTCTCACTACAGGCAGCACCACTCCACAATATTCAAAAAACACTCAACCTACTCAACCATTCAAATATCCATACTTTATATTGCACCTATTACCATACATAGAAAAACACTTAACTCTGATATTAACCCCCCCTCAAAACATCTTGCCAACCTCAACAGAAACACATGACCATAAACACAAGGCACAGATCACTCTTGATGTTCTCGTGTCCATCTCACGCCTAGCAAAAACTCAATGCACATTAAAAGGCCCTAAAATTGGAAATTTCATTACTGTAATATAAAAGAACACTACTGTTTAAAAATTTTAAAGTCTCTTTCAAATTTTCACTTACCACCAAAACCAAATAAATACTGAATCTGAACCATATAAAATTGTTATCCAAAATTTTACTCACAATTATATCACCCCAAATTTAAACCAACTTTTTTATTTTTTTTTAAATAAACTACCTAATGAACGCAATGCATGCAACCATATGCCCTGCTTTGAATACTCATTGATTTTATAGTTATTTTTAACAATAATGTTTTACCCTATTTCTATTGCTTAGTTAATCTTAAGTTAATTTAACCACCCGAAATTTTGGTGTGCCTTCCCTGTATTTTTTTGTATTTTCGTAGTAGCTAAAATTTAAAATAAAAAATAAATAAAAAAAAATTATTTTAGGTTTCCGGGAAATGTCAAAAAGTAGGGAAACCGGGACATCCGAAAAACCTCCCTCTCCAACCTAACCTGCTGAGGGAAAACCTTTTGCAGATTTAATTGTTTGTTGGGCCCATCCCTGGGCAAGTGGGGAAATCAAAATTTATTTACGATTTTGGGTAAATAACCAGTTCCTGAAACAATTTCCCCTGTGCGTATTTAAAACTAAAGCATTTCAAAACTTTAAAAAAATTTTTTTTTTCTTGTTTTGGATTCCCTAAAAATATTCAAAATTCAAGGGACTAAATTCGCCAAAACATTAGAAATATTTAATAGGGTTAGGGAAATCCACAACTTACACCCTATCATCCTCAGTCCCAAGGCGCCTTGGAAAGATTTCCCTCAGACATTAAAACAAGATGACAACTTTTTGCAGCACTTTCCCACAGACTGGGAGAATCACTACCTTTTTGCTGTTCCATACGGAGACGGAGCAACCTACCGGGTTTTTTCCCCTTTTAATATCTTTGGGCACAATGTCAGGTCCTCTTCGGGTGCCAAAAAGGATGGGGAGAAAGTTACCAACCCACAACCCCCTTCAAGGTTGCGGGGGGCCGTCAGTTTGCCAAGGCTAACCTAAAGACAGTCAAAGTAAATGAAAAAAGGGATGAGAGAAACACAATTCCGTCCTTCCACCAAGACAAGGGGTTTTGGGGCAGGAACCTATACCTGGGCCCCACCCTTAAGCGATTACGGGGCCAGCAGATTTAATAGATTTTCTATTAAATTTGTTAACCCCCTTGATAAGACCCCAAAAACTAAAATTTTCCACATCAATCAATTGAAATCTTTTCTACCCGTTAAGACTTTGTCCTCTACCTCTGAGGCGACTTGACTCTTTTCACTTAAACTCTGAAATTTAATAAAAATTTTAAAAACTGTTCCTAAGGACCTCCCCTTTTTGGGGGACATCTGAAAAGCAAAAACAAATTTTAATGTGCTTTACTTTTATACCTATATTTTTTTCGGATGTCCGAAAAAATGCGTGGTTTTCATGATGTAGATTGGGGAAAAATTAAAAACCCAAATTAAACTCTCCCCCCACAGAGCTAATCCTGAAAAGCAAGGCTACTTTAGCAAAAATAGAATTTTTTTAAAAATGGTTTAGTGGGAGGGGTCTCAGTCCAGGGGCTTCACCGTGCATCCTTTTGAAGAAGGCGAGGAGGGGTTTTA
>NC_069492.1:17904561-17917826 GCF_026875155.1 Cherax quadricarinatus | reverse complement strand
GCCACATTGCCTTTTCCACTCATCATTGCCTTTTCTAATCCATAAATGCAATAAAACTTCCCTCCCTTTATCTAAAAATGTTAAACATATATGCTTCAATGTAACACTTGATCTACACATCCCCTACCCACTCTGAAACCTCCTTGCTCGCCCGCAATTCTACATTCTGTCTTACCTCTAATTCTTTCAATTATAACCCTACCGTATACTTTTCCTGGTATACTCAGTAAACTTATTCCTCTAAAATTTTTTTACAATCTCTTTTGTCCCCTTTCCCTTTATATAAAGGGACTATACATGCTCTCCGCCAATCCCTAGGTACCTTCCCCTCCTGTGCATACATTATTAAAACTAAAGTACCAACCACTCCAAACATATATCCCCATGCCTTTTTACATTTCTGTATTTTTTTTCAATGTATTCCCATCTGTTCCAGCTGCTTTACCCCTTTTCATTTACGTAATGCCTCACGTACCTCACCACACATAACATTACTGCTCTTCTTCACTCTAAAAAGATGGGTATTACCTCCCCTGCCTGTGCATGAATTTAACGCCACTCCCTTTCTTCCTTAACATTTCAATAACGTATTTCCTCAAAATATTCTCGCCATTCTACCTAATACCTCCCTCTCCCCAATCTACTAACTCCCCTACTCTGTTTTTAATGGACAAATCCTTACTTTCCCTAGGCTTCTTAACTGTTAAACTACTCCAAATTTTTTTTCTTATATTTTCATTAAAAAAATTCTTGACAGTTGCTCTTCTTCACTCTTTTATTGCTACACTTTAGCACTCTCTCTCACCACTCTTTCACCCTTTCTTATTCTATATATACTCTGCTCTCTTATAACACTTCTTGCTTTGTAAAAACCCTTCGTAAGCTAACTTTTTCTCTTTTATCACCCTTACCTTCATTTCATTCCCACCAACACTCCTATTTCCTCCTGCCCCCCACCCTCCTTTAACCACAAACTGCTGCCCCACATTCTAATACTGAATTTTTTTATAACTATTCCAACACTCTTTCATACCACCACCACTTCTCATCTTTGACAATAGCCCACCTTCTGCCAATAGTCGCTTATTATCTCGACCTGAACTTTCTCTCCTTAGTTTAAAACTTTCACCCTACCCTCATTACTTGTTTGTGCCACCTTCTCTTTTCCCATCTACCTCCTTACTCTAACTGTAAAGATACATTAAATATATATATTGTATATATATCATTATATATATATATTTATATATATTTATATTTATATTATAATATATATATATATATTATATAGTTATATATTTGTATATTAGTGTTTATTTTAGAGGATACTTATCGCAGTACATTAAACATCAGTTGAATCACCTATATGCCTGTTTGAAAAACATCATTAATTAGTTCATAACTTCTCTGGCAGTAGTTAAACTAGGGTGAGGTATTTCGTCATGCCACGGATCCCTGATTAGTTTAGTAGGGAAGGTGTGAATGATCATGTCTGTGCAGCCCGTTTGATGGTTTTTTTTAATGTTAGTTTGCTTGTTATGTGGACCTGTGTATCTAATCCAATATTTGCAGTCTGTTACATTATATACCTTAATACCTAGGTTTATGTTAATTTTTAAGTTATTTTACACTACGTACATTCCCCAGGTCAAAGGTACCGCAACAGGCCCCTGAGTTAGTACCTTTGTTGAGACAATTTGTAATTAATGTATATATTTTATTCAAGTGACTCAAAATTCAGTAAAGTTATGGCTGCTTTTGTTCCTGAAGTCATTTTTGCTGCTGACTTTATTGTTCTTTAATCTTTGTTTTTAAGTATATAGTTTCTGTTCTTTATTATTTGGTCAGATGACCAAAGCTCCCAAGGTGGGGTCATCTGACCAACACACATGCAACGTCAGGATAACTACATGTCCCTGTTTCCTGACGAACCTAACACAATTTCATATTGTCGCATGTGTTGCTAATTATTTGACAACGATTACATGACCGTGGGTTGAGGGTGGGTGTGAGTTGGTCCTGACTAGCTTTTACTACTAGGTCGGATGCCTTGCTCCTCCTAAGTGAATGTCTAAGTAAAGGCATTGGCTTATGCTGGTGGGGAGGAATTGGACCTGATCAAGCATGGGCAGTAGGCCTGCTGCAGTGTGTTCCTTACTTTTGTTCTTATTTCTTTCGTCTCCAAAGGGCAAAATTATTTATAATTTGTTGATGAATGTAAATATGTGACACAAGACCACCTTCTGAAGATGGTTCTACTTTTGAAGAGAGAGAGAAGATTCAGGAATAAGTTTACTGGAGAAGCGGAGATGCTTTATCTAGAACTTTATTAAGTAATACTCTTTATATAGCTTTGCACGTTGCGAGATATTGCATCGAAATCAGTGTCAGGAGGGCAGGCTATGTTACAAAAGTTTTAAGAAGAGGTTTATGCTAAGTTACTGGAAGCAGGAGAGAGATGGAACTAGTGCGATTGGGACATCTTGAAGAGGTGGGTGCCAGGAGATATGACTCGGAACCTCCACAAATGGTGTGAGTACACACCACACACTGATTACCTTCTCTCTACCACTTTCTCTCTACCTAGTTCTCTCTACTCTTTCTCCTCTACATTTTCTCTCTGCCTTTTCTCCTCTACCTCTTACTCTCCATACTCTTCTCTCTTACCTCTTTCTCTCTACCTATTTCTCTCGACCTCTTTTCTCTACCTCGTTCTCTTACACTCTCATACCTCCTTCTTTCTCCTCCTTCATCTTTACCTAACTCCTTTCTCTTACCTTCTTGTCTCCCAACCTATGTCTATACATACCCTAAGAGCCTTCACACTGAACATTTCTACAATGGTACCGTGCTTTTTAAGGACCGCTTTTCTACGATCAATTGATCTGATTATAAGCACTATGTAATTTAAGAACTTCTGAATGTTTGTGAAATGGAAAAATGCATCCAACACAAATTTACTGAGAGGCAAAAGGAACTTAAAGGTGATTGGTCAAAAACCCTTTTCCCTCTGCTGAGAACTTTGAAAAAAAGTTCCAAAATTTTTTCCTTTTAAATTTTTTTCAAGGTTACGTAAAATACTTTGAATCGTGACCAAAAAATATGAGTGAAGCAAATTAAATGTAGTATATAACCACAGAATATGATGGTGAAACTCGTTTTGGAAAGGGGAAAATTTGCGTGGGGAAAGTTGTCGGTGTGGCGTCGTGGTGTGGGTCGTGGGGGGCGTCGTGGTGTGGCGCGTGGTGGGAGTCGTGGTGTACGCGTACTGGGGCTTAAAAGACTGGATTGGGTTGCATACTGTCAAAAACCCGTCTAACCCCACTGTCACCACCACTATTCCCCACTGTCACCCCATTGTCATCCCCCCACTTCATACCACTGTCTCCCCCACCCCATCTGTTCCACTATGTGTGTTCCAGTCTGCCCCACTAGCTCCCCCTACCATGTCACCACCAGGTTTGGGTGTGTGGGAGTATTACGTAGGGGGCCCCCGGGCTGTGTGTAACTTTCCCCGGGCTTTCAGAAGGCTGGAGTCTGCTCAAAGATGGGGTAATTTGTCCCCAGACTGGGCAAAAGACTACGGTGTTATCACCTGCCCCTCGGCTGAGAGATGATTACCTCCCCTTTCCCATGTTTTTCGTGTATATTTCGGGGGTTGTGTTGCACAGGATAACATTAAAAACAAAAAAATTTCCCCTCTTGCTACCAAATTTGGAGGAGTGAGTTGAAAATTCAGGTGCTACAGCAAGTGTGGCGATGAGGTGATTGCGCCGGTAACAGTGGGGGCCCATGTTTCCTGATGAAACAAAAATAAAAATATGTTGCCTAATTGGGAATTCGGAAAAAAAAAAAAAAAAGTTATGCGCCCTGCTTGCAGGGTGAAGTCTTCGATCTTTGTCTCTGTGAGGTGTGTTTGTGCAACGAGGAATGATCCCCCAGTGATGCACTATGTGCTGAAGTCTCATTTTCTCCTTCTCTCTCTTTGGAACACAAATTTCTGGGGAATACCGCTGTTACTTTGTGCCCAAGCGTCTTTCGTTATAAATTCTCTAGTGATTGAGACTGGCTGCTGTTGAATAATGGTTTTTTGGTTTTATTGTAAAAGGGGGATACAGGAATTTTTGGTGCTTTTATCCCAAGCCCGGTGGCGAGTGAACTTTGGGAAATTTTAGTCTGATCTGCCTCTGTGTGTGATTTTGTAAATGGTCCAATTGGGCGAAAAATCGTCTTTTAAGCTTCTTTTTTTTCTTGGACTTTTGATCGGGGTTTTCCCCCCGTGGTAGGGTTTTCTTTCCCCTAAGTGCGGGGAATTTTTAAATATTCCATTCCGGTATTGTCATTTGTTCTTGGGTATAAATTTTTTTAATTTTTGATATTTGGGGGAGGGGCTCTTGACCAAGTGTAAATATTTTACTACGGAATGTGATTATATAAAACCATTAACCAGTGACCCAGCCAGTATAAGAGGTGTGTCGTTGTAACTAAATTCTATTTCTACTAGTTTCTCGGGGGAAATCAAAGGGTTGGTTCCCAGGGGAACGGGAACCCTAGGCTTGGCAGACCCATATAACTTATCACCTCTATGTGCCCTATTCCAGTGAAGTCACCGCTGCCGTGGCTGTTATTAGAGGTCATTCAGATTAGTCGCTAATGTCGCACGAGAAAAAATCATGGAAGGTTCGTGGTTCGAGATCCACGATTTTAAAACAGGTCTATCTTTTTGGAACACCCTGTATATCTCAATACAACGAGAATAAGTCATGGAAGGTTCGTGGTTCGTATATCTCAATACAACGAGAATAAGTCATGGAAGGTTCGTGGTTCGTATATCTCAATACAACGAGAATAAGTCATTGAAGGTTCGTGGTTCGTTATCTCAATAAACGAGATAAATCTGGAAGGTTGTGGTTGTATTCTCAATACAACGAGAATAAGTCATGGAAGGTTCGTGGTTGCAGAGATCCAGCGATTCCAAATCAGGCCCATATTTTTGGAACACCCTGTATATTCAATAAACATACCCAAAACATGAAAAGTTTTTTTTTTTTGGTCCTTTTCCCCTCTCCATCAATCCCACAACACAAGGGGCTTTTACTCCCTTTTTGAATTAAAATTTTAACCTTCATCTGATAATAAAATTTTCCGCACAACGTCTTTAAAACCGGTTAATTAGCACTAAAATACTTCCTTACCTTAGGGTTTTAGGTTTTAAATTTTTTTTGGATTTGTGTTTAATGGGAATGTGTCTTTAGTTGCATTACAAACTTGTTTGTTTCTTTTTTCTTGAAGGAAACGTGCTATGATTTTGATTTGGGTTTGTTTTTTATGCCATTGTGTAAATCAAAATTTGGTTTTTCCCTGAAATAACTCGGGATGTTTTTTTTGATCAGAAAAAAAGTTTAGTTTTGATTTTATTGAGTTGGGCCTAAATTTAAATTGAATAATGTATTTTTTATCCTTTAAAATGTAGTATCCCATAGACCATTGTAAAATTTTTATGTTGGGAAACCTAAATAAAGTTTACTATTCTCTTAACTATTTAAAAGCTTGTAAATTTGCATGAGAAAATGAAGATTAATTTTGAAATGGGTTCAAAAAATGCATTTTTTTTTTGGAAGACATTTGGAAAAATTTATGAAAACCCCCTAAAGTCCACAATTACTTTTAGCGTTCACTGCGCCTCAAATTAGGTTTTGTGTTTTTCCCAAATTTTTTGGGTTTTTTTGTTTTGAAGATTTGAATTAGATTTTGGTCATGTTGTCCTAAATTTACCCTTTTTATTTAGAAATTCTAATTTTACTTTCAGTTTCATTAAATGTGTGTAAACTGTTTACTAAGATCGTTAAAGTTGTACGTCGAGAATAACAAATTTAAAAAAAAAGTCTTTTAGCGAAAACTTTAATTGGTTTTTTTAAATATAGCTTTCTCAAATCGTGAGAAAGCCTAAATTTAAACAAAAAGTAAAAGGGGTGAAAATCTACGAAGAGCGAAGCATAAAGGAAGTTGAACTTTTAAACACTGTTGGATTCTTTTCAGTTTCTTCGTATGAAAACTTTTGCAAAGTATGGGGAAACTTTGAGGAAAAGTTTGCCACAAGTGGCTTCATCAGTCTAAACAAAGCGGAAGGAGTGAGCGTGAGGAGTTTTTAGGTAATCAGTCCCTCCTGGAGTCGATGTGTTCAGTCCCTCATCTTGAGAAATAAAATTCAAATGATGTTTGGACTGAACACATCGACTCCGATGGGGACTGATTACTCGATCCCCCTCTACCCACACCTTTTTGCTTTTTGTTTGGATAACGAAGTCACTGTGTGGCGAAACGTTTTTTTCAGTAAAGATTTCCCCTTGTTCATAAGTTTCTTTAATCTTCAAAATGCGTTTCTCAAACCTTTTTTACATTTCTTACGTTAAACGTTAAAACTCTCTAAATTTAAGGAGAAATTTTAGGTTTCATGTGTAGGATTTTAACAAGTCTACAAAAAGGAGCTTGGAAAAACCTAACAGAGCGAAAAAGGGGGGAAACGTTTTTTTGTAAAAATGCGCACTGCATTGCGTTTTCCCCCTAATAAAAATTTTTAATCGTTACTCGAAATGTTTTTACTCTACCCCCTGAAAATTCCCACCATCTGACCCTCCCACACATCTGACAACCCCCCCACACATCTGAAACCTCCCCCACAATCTGACAACCTCTCCAACATTGACAACCCCCCACACATTGAAAAACCCCCCCACAATTTGCAACCCCCCACACGTTGGCAAACTCCCCCCCCCAAATTTAAACTCCCCCAATCTGACAACCTCCCCCAAATCTGACAACCCCCCCCACAGTCGGGAACCTCCCCAACCCTTGCAACCCCCCCAAGTCTGGGAAAACCCCCCACCATCTGAAACATCCCCAACCTCTGCAACCCCCCCCCCAACACCTGAAACCTCCCACACACACCTGAAACCCCCCACACACACCTGACAAACCCCTCCCCACACCCTACAAACCCTTCCCCCGCAAATCCGACAACCAACCACCAAAACTTGGCCCCATGGGGGCCCCAAAATAATGGAGGGTAAGATGATGGAGGGGGTACTGGGAAAACTTCATGTACCAACAGTAAGGGCATACAAGAGAGGGGAAGGATGAACCAGCAAGGCTAGACTTAGTATTCACCTTGAGTAGTGCAGATATCGAGGACATCACATATGAAAGACCCTTGGGGCCAGTGACCATGTGCTTTTAAGCTTCGAATACACAGTAGAGCTACAAGTGGAGGGAGAAGCAGGAAGGCCAGGACGAATGAAGCCAAACTACAAGAAAGGGGGACTACACAGGAATGAGGAACTTCCTGAACGGGGTTCAGTGGGACAGAGAACTGGCAGGGAAGCCAGTTAATGAGATGATGGAATATGTAGCAACAAAATGCAAGGAGGCTGAGGAGAGGTTTGTACCCAAGGGTAACAGGAATAATGAAAAAGCCAGGATGAGCCCATGGTTTACCCAAAGGTGCAGGGAGGCAAAAACCAAGTGTGCTAGGGAATGGAAGAAATCTAGAAGGCAAAGGACCCAGGAGAATAAGGAGAGCAGTCGTAGAGCCAGAAACGAATATGCACAGATAAGAAGGGAGGCCCAAAGACAATATGAAAATGACATAGCAGCGAAAGCCAAATCTGACCCGAAACTGTTGTACAGCCACATCAGGAGGAAAACAACAGTCAAGGACCAGGTAATCAGGCTAAGGAAGGAAGGAGGAGAAACAACAAGAAATGACCGTGAAGTATGTAAGGAACTCAAGAGATTCAAAGAAGTGTTCACAGAGGAGACAGAAGGGGCTCCAGAAAGACGGAGAGGTGGGGCACACCACCATGTGCTGGACACAGTGCACACAACCGAGGAAGAAGTGAAGAGGCTTCTGAGTGAGCTAGATACCTCAAAGGCAATGGGCCCAGATAACATCTCCCCATGGGTATTAAGAGAGGGGAGCAGAGGCGCTATGTGTACCCCTAACAACAATATTCAATACATCTATCGAAACAGGGAGATTGCCTGAGGCATGGAAGACAGCAAATGTAGTCCCAATCTTTAAAAAAGGAGACAGACATGAAGCATTAAACTACAGACCAGTGTCACTGACATGTATAGTATGCAAAATCATGGAGAAGATTATCAGGAGAAGAGTGGTGGAACACCTAGAAAGGAATGATCTCATCAACAGCAGCCAACATGGTTTCAGGGACGGGAAATCCTGTGTCACAAACCTACTCGAGTTCTATGACATGGTGACAGCAGTAAGACAAGAGAGAGAGGGGTGGGTGGATTGCATATTCTTGGACTGCAAGAAGGCGTTTGACACAGTTCCACACAAGAGATTGGTGAAAAAACTGGAGGACAAGCAGGGATAACAGGGAAGGCATACAATGGATCAGGGAATACTTGTCAGGAAGACAGCAGCGAGTCATGGTACGTGGCGAGGTGTCAGAGTGGGCACCTGTGATCAGCGGAGTCCCACAGGGGTCAGTCCTAGGACCAGTGCTGTTTCTGGTATTTGTGAACGACATGACAGAAGGAATAGACTCTGAGGTGTCCCTGTTTGCAGATGACGTGAAGTTGATGAGAAGAATTCACTCGATCGAAGACCAGGCAGAACTACAAAGGGATCTGGACAGGCTGCAGACCTGGTCCAGCAATTGGCTCCTGGAGTTCAATCCCACCAAGTGCAAAGTCATGAAGATTGGGGAAGGGCAAAGAAGATCGAAGACAGAGTACAGTCTAGGGGGCCAGAGACTACAAACCTCACTCAAGGAAAAAGATCTTGGGGTGAGTATAACACCAGTCACATCTCCTGAAGCGCACATCAATCAAATAACTGCTGCAGCATATGGGCGCCTAGCAAACCTCAGAACAACATTCCGACATCTTAATAAGGAATCGTCCAGGACCCTGTACACCGTGTACGTTAGGCCCATATTGGAGTATGCGGCACCAGTTTGGAACCCACACCTAGCCAAGCACGTAAAGAAACTAGAGAAAGTGCAAAGGTTTGCAACAAGACTAGTCCCAGAGCTAACAGGTATGTCCTACGAGGAGAGGTTAAGGGAAATCAACCTGACGGCACTGGAGGACAGGAGAGATAGGGGGGACATGATAACGACATACAAAATACTGAGAGGAATTGACAAGGTGGACAAAGACAGGATGTTCCAGAGATTGGACACAGTAACAAGGGGACACAGTTGGAAGTTGAAGACACAGATGAATCACAGGGATGTTAGGAAGTATTTCTTCAGCCACAGAGTAGTCAGTAAGTGGAATAGTTTGGGAAGCGATGTAGTGGAGGCAGGATCCATACATAGCTTTAAGCACAGGTATGATAAAGCTCACGGTTCAGGGAGAGTGACCTAGTAGCGATCAGTGAAGAGGCGGGGCCAGGAGCTCGGACTCGACCCCCGCAACCTCAACTAGGTGAGCACACACACGCACACATACACATACACACCTGACAACCTTCCTACACACACACACACACACACACACACACACACACACCTGACAAACTCCCCCCACACCTGAGAACCACCTCATACACCTGACTTTAACTCCAGCACATTTCTCTGCGTCTGTGCCTGTCTGTCTGTCTGTCTGTCTGTCTCTCTCTCTCTCTCTCTCTCTCTCTCTCTCTCTGTCTCTGTCTCTCTCTGTCTGTCTCTCTCTCTCCATCAAGTGGCGTTAGTTCGGGAGTTGAGGTTGCACTCCTGTTGGCCAGGTTCCAGGTGGCTAGGCTCCAGGTGTCCAGGCCACTCTAAAGACTCATTTCCAAATACGAGCTTCCTCCTCTCTCTCTTCCTCTACCGGGGAAACTATCGTCTCCTACTCGTCCTCTTTCTACTTCTTGCTGCGTCTCGTTTTCCTTTTCTTATTCTTCCGTTCCCTCTTGTTTTTACTCTCCAGTCTCCTTTTCCTGATTTCCCTCTTCACATTCTCTTTTCCACATTTCTTCCTCTTCTCATTTCTGAGTTGATTTTTTTTCCTTGCTGTTAATGTTGATTATCTTGTTTTTGCTGCTAATGAAAGCAGAATCATCGCCAGAAACCAGCAGTTAGAGCAGGCAGTGACCCGAATATTACTAGAACTGCAGCAATATTCTACCAGAAAGCAATAGCTGCAGCACACTGTGAAAATGGGTGTGTAAGTGGTGAAGTGGATTCGAATCTAAGCTTCCCCTTAACCAGGTGATATTCCCACTTGTTCCTCCTAAGCGAGGTTTTATTTTACAGTTTTCCTATTATGTCGTTGAATCTGTATTGATAAATTAACTGGATGGCGAAACGTTTACAAATAGACCATACCCCCGGCTGGGATTGAACCCGCGGTTCAATCCGCGGGTTCAATCCCAGCCGGGGGTATGGTTTGTTTGCAATCGTGTCATTACGATTTCTTGAGTCATGTTTACAAATAGATACGCAGATGTTGCACATGTCTAATTCTTCACTTTGTAGGTATTGTATTGCACGTATACTTTACAGTTTATCATTTTGCAATAACCGCGAACAAGTGATGCAAGTTGCAAAGCAGCCAGAGGGGGACTTGAATGATAGCTCCTGGCTTTTCATGTTGCAATCAACACATGGAGATTGCAATGTTGCAGAAATGAGCAGGAAGTCAGGAAGAATCGTTCAGAACAACGGCTCTAGCTAGAATGCAATATTCTCAATGGGGTTCAATGTTGACTTAAATTACAGACTTGTGATTACAAAATATTAAATTATATAGTATGCTTTGAAGTGGCCTCTAACACTGACCTGACTCTCAGAGACTTTTGGAAGAGTCAGTTCAACATCCTCCAGTGTGTGAGACTGATAATTAAAGGCCAATGAATACTGTTTCAGATATCGAACTTTTGCAGTTCGAACTCCACCCAGGAACCAATTAGGTTCAAACACCGGGGTTCCATTGTACTCTAGAAATAAGTGTGGAGATACCTTGAAGTATAGAAGAAAGTTCTACAGTCTCAAGTCGTTCGCTGTTCTGTCGCAGGCGGCACAGAACAACCTGATGAAACATTTAAAAAATGAACAGCTTCTCTGTTGCTTCTACTTTAACGGTGTTTTCAGGGCAAACAAGAAACTGAGAGTAAACAAACACTAACGATGTAGGAGCCAAGTTTGTACAAGACTCAGGAGCCAAGTTTGTACAAGACTCAGGAGCCAAGTTTGTACAAGACTCAGGAGCCAAGTTTGTACAAGACTTAGGAGCCAAGTTTGTACAAGACTCAGGAGCCAAGTTTGTACAAGACTCAGGAGCCAAGTTTGTACAAGACTCAGGAGCCAAGTTTGTACAAGACTCAGGAACCAAGTTTGTACAAGACTCAGGAGCCAAGTTTGTACAAGACTCAGGAGCCAAGTTTGTACAAGACTCAGGAGCCAAGTTTGTACAAGACTCAGGAGCCAAGTTTGTACAAGACTCAGGAGCCAAGTTTGTACAAGACTCAGGGGGCCAAGTTTGTACAAGACTCAGGAGCCAAGTTTGTACAAGACTCAGGAGCCAAGTTTGTACAAGACTCAGGAGCCAAGTTTGTACAAGACTCAGGAGCCAAGTTTGTACAAGACTCAGGAGCCAAGTTTGTTCAAGACTCAGGAGCCAAGTTTGTACAAGACTCAGGAGCCAAGTTTGTACAAGACTCAGGAGCCAATTTTGTACAAGACTCAGGACCCAAAGTTTGTACAAGACTCAGGAGCCAAGTTTGTACAAGACTCAGGAGCCAAGTTTGTACAAGACTCAGGAGCCAAGTTTGTACAATACTCAGGAGCCAAGTTTGTACAAGACTCAGGAGCCAAGTTTGTACAAGACTCAGGAGCCAAGTTTGTACAAGACTCAGGAGCCAAGTTTGTAGTACAAGACTCAGGAGCCAAGTTTGTACAAGACTCAGGAACCAAGTTTGTACAAGACTCAGGAACCAAGTTTGTAGTACAAGACTCAGGAGCCAAGTTTGTACAAGACTCAGGAGCCAAGTTTGTAGTACAAGACTCAGGAGCCAAGTTTGTACAAGACTCAGGAGCCAAGTTTGTAGTACAAGACTCAGGAGCCAAGTTTGTACAAGACTCAGGAGCCAAGTTTGTAGTACAAGATTTCAGGAGCCAAGTTTGTACAAGCCCTCAGGAGCAAAAGTTTGTACAAGATCAGGAGCCAAGTTTGTACAAGACTCGGGAAACCCAAAGGGTTTGTAGTACAAGACTCAGGAGCCAAGTTTGTACAAGACTCAGGAGCCAAGTTTGTACAAGACTCAGGAGCCAAGTTTGTACAAGACTCAGGAGCCAAGTTTGTAGTACAAGACTCGGAACCCCAAGTTTGTACAATACTCAGGGGGCCAAAGTTTGTACCATACTCAGGAGCCAAGTTTGTACAAGACTCAGGAGCCAAGTTTGTACAATACTCAGGAGCCAAGTTTGTACAAGACTCAGGAACCAAGTTTGTACAATACTCAGGAGCCAAGTTTGTACAAGACTCAGGAGCCAAGTTTGTACAAGACTCAGGAGCCAAGTTTGTACAAGACTCAGGAGCCAAGTTTGTACAAGACTCAGGAGCCAAGTTTGTACAAGACTCAGGAGCCAAGTTGTACAAGACTCAGGAGCCAAGTTTGTAAAAGGGACTCAGGAGCCAAGTTTGTACAAGACTCAGGAGCCAAGTTTGTACAAGACTCAGGAGCCAAGTTTGTACAAGACTCAGGAGCCAAGTTTGTACAAGACTCAGGAGCCAAGTTTGTACAAGACTCAGGAGCCAAGTTTGTACAAGTCTCAGGAGCCAAGTTTGTACAAGACTCGGCAACATGTGAGTTATACATTCGTGTTCGTCTAAATTTTCTCTCACTTCATACTCATCTTCCTACGAAATAATCTAGTCATTTTATCCTTTTCATTATTATCTAAAAAATATAAAATAAAAAAAAACGTTTACCTGGAGAATATTGAAACCAAATGTATTAGTTTAGAAAAAAAACACATGGTATATTTTTGAACTAAAGTTTTTGATATGGCATAATCTTTCAGGTTTTCTTAATTATCCGGATAAAGTGAGAATTGGTAATAGATTGCATTTTATTTACAAATACAGTAGATATAGTGTACACTAAGTAGTTTATTGGCAAATGTATTGGTGGATAATTTTCTGGGCAGACCATTGATGTTCATGTATTTAGAGCGATTGATGTCGGTTAACTTTATTGTAGCTACATTAAGAGTTGAAGGTAGATTATAAGAATGGCGTCACTGGCTACG
>NC_069492.1:17894561-17899561 GCF_026875155.1 Cherax quadricarinatus | reverse complement strand
TCACTGGTAGGCGGGATTCCCCAGTGGAAATAGGTCATACCCAAGTGATGGGCCGGGAGGTAGCAAGCAGGTTATGGTGATGTTCTCTGTACCAAGATACCGTGATGATGTATCTGACATATTCAGACACAGTAACATCAAGTCATCTTGGTATAGAAGACACCATAACCTGCCTATTAACTCTTGGTCAAGTCAGGACAGTTGGGTTAAATTTATGGATAGGGCATTGTGTCTTGGAGATAGGAAGAGGAGGCAGAGGGTGTGTTTTCCTGGGGCCAGGAGGGAGGACATTGTTAGCCATATGGACAACATTGTGAGATGTAATGGAAGCAATCCTATTATGTCTTAGTGTTGGAGGCAATGATGTCAGGAGTCATAGGGGTGAAGACCTGATCAGCAGGAATAGGTCAGTGATACAAAATTAGAACGAAGAGAGGGAACCCTGTAATATGTGGTATTCTGCTGATGAGAGGAGCTGGAAACGAAATGGCTGTCTGGGGCAGTTAGTGTCAATTGTTGGCTGGACAAACACTGTAAGAACATTGCTTCACCATTTATAGGCAATTGGGAATTCGAAAATAGGGATAATTTGGTAAAAGTCCCCAATTTTCGTTCTATCAGTTAGACTTCCAAAACACTTGTCTAGTCTTGACTGGGGTTGTCTAATGATTCTATTGTAGATCATACAATGATCATAGGTACTGCGAATATAACTCGTTTATTAAATAATATGCAACGTGCTCGAAGTATATTCACCAGAGAGAAATTTGGTCAAATAACGAACGAAAATGTTTGATTAGAAGAGTAAATATTTATTAGGAGCGAAAAGAGGAATTTTTAGGCGCATCAAAAGAGAAATTAACTTTGTTGAAAATGGTATAAAATACCGAAAAGCTAAAGATTAAGACACATGTTTAACAGTTGGTTATCTTTATTGGTGAAACGTTTCGCCTACACAGTAGCCTACTGTGTAGGCGAAACGTTTCCACAATAAAGATACCCAACTGTTGGACATGTCTTCAGAGGTTAGCTTTACTGACCAATACGTTCTTCATAAAAGAGAGGTTAAAAAAGGGGATTTAGGAGGGCTAAATGAGACTGAAATTGAAGTAGCTAGAGAATCAGACATAACCAAAAACGTTCTTTCAAGTGAATAGGAAAAATAGGGAAAAATAGGACCACTTAAAACTAGGGCTGGACATCTTACTGATAATGAACAGGGAATTTACTCTATTTTTAATGTTTGTTTCATGTCACTTTTAACACAAGACTCAAATGATATCCTAGCTATCACTATTTAGGAACTGAAGAAATAATTAATATCAATCAATTAATTATCAATCACCTAGATCAACTAAAACTGAACAAGTCTCCGGGTCTCTACAAACTGTATTAAAGGGTACTTAAAGAATTCAAGTTAGAACTTATTCAGCCGCTAACGAGCCTGTTTAACTCATCAATCCAAACTGGTGGTGTCAGAGATGTGTAAAATGGCTAAAGTAATTAATTCTCACATTTAAATTAAGGGATAATTCAATTAAGTCAAATTATCATGCAATAAGCCTGACTTCTACAGTAGGTAAATTATTAGATATTATTAGCAGTCACCTCATTCAGCACAATTTGATTAATGAATCTCATCATACTCACTAGAGGTCGTTCCTGCTTGTCAGATTTACTAACATTCTTTAATAAAGCATTTGAGGCAGTAGACAGCGATAAAGAATATGATAAGAAAAGTGGCTGCTCATGGTATAGAAGGTAAAGTTCTAACATGGATGGAGATATGGTTGACCAATAGGAGGCAACAAGTTTGCATTAATGTGGTCACGTCTGAATGGAGACAGGTCACTAGTGGCGTTCCACAAGGATCGTTTTTGGCTCCATTTTTTTTCATTTACATTAATGACCTTGAAGAAGGACTAACGAGTGACATGAATGAGTACATATCTACCTTAGTTGAGAGGAGGAGGGTAAATATGTGCAGTGAAGTGACTCGTACAATTTGTACTTTGAAAAGCCTAGAGCGACTAGTCTCAAATCTACACTCAAATCACTTAGTACGAAACCAGTTTCTAACTTGTACTAAGCTTCTCCTTAATCTCAAAATTATTAAAAATGTCTCATTATTTACATTGCAAGTTATTTCCCTCTCTGATTATGTTAGATTGTTTTAAAAACCTTTGGATTATCTCAAGTCGTCTGAATGGAAAACTTTTTATGTCTAAAGGCCTTTACATTATCTCCCCTGGGTCTATATCTGAGTTAGGACAGCATATCAAACCAAAAATAAACGTTTTTCGTCCTAGGAATTCTGCCCGTACAGTGTGGGTGTGAGCGTGTGTGTGTGTGTGTGTACTCACCTAATTGTACTCACCTAATTGTGGTTGCAGGGGTCGAGACTCAGCTCCTGGCCCCGCCTCTTCACTGATCGCTACTGGATCATCTCTCTGCTTCCTGAGCTTTGTCATACCTCTTCTTAAAACTATGTATGGTTTCCTGCCTCCACTACTTCACTTGCTAGGCTATTCCACTTGCTGACAACTCTATGACTGAAAAAATACTTCCTAACGTCCCTGTGACTCGTCTGAGTCTTCAGCTTCCAGTTGTGACTTCCTTGTCCCTGTGTCCCCTCTCTGGAACATCCTATCTCTGTCCACCTTGTCTATTCCCGCAGTATTTTGTATGTCTTTTATCATGTCTCCCCTGACCCTTGTGTCCTCCAGTGTCGTCAGTCCGATTTCCCTTAACCTTTCCTCGTACGACTTCCCTTGAGCTCTGGAACTAGCCTTGTTGCAACCTTTGTATTTTTCCCCTAACTTCTTGACGTGCTTGACCAGGTGTGGGTTCCAGACTGGTGCTGCATACTCCAGTATGGGCCTAACATACACAGTGTACAGTGTTTTTAAACGATTCCTTATTAAGGTATCGGACGCTATTCTCAGGTTTGCCAGGCGCCCGTATCTGCGCGGTTATTTGGTTGATGTGTGCCTCCGGTGATGTGCTCGGTGTTATGGTCACCCCAAGGTCTTTCTCCCTGATTGAGGTCTGTAGTCTTTGTCCACCTAGCCTATACTCTGTCTGCGGTCTTTTTTGCCCCTCCCCAATCTTCATGATTTTTGCATTTGGCTGGATTAAAATTCGAGAAGCCAGTTACGGGACCACATGTCCAGCCTTCCAGGTCTCTTTGCAGTCCTGCCTCATCCTCGTCCGATTTAATTCTTCTCATCAACTTCACGTCATCTGCGAACAGGGACAACTTCAGAGTCTATTCCTTCCTCATGTCTTTCACATATATCAAAAATAGCACTGGTCCTAGAACTGACCCCTGTGGGACCCCGCTCGTAACAGGCGCCCACTGTGATACCTCTTCACGTACCATGACTCGTTGCTGCCTCCCTGTCAGGTATTCCCTTATCCATTGCGTGCCCTTCCTTTTACGTGTGCCTGATCCTCCATTTCCCTCCCACTAATCTCTTGGGGGGAACTGTGTCAAAGGCCTTCCTGCAGTCTAGGAAAACGAAAATCTACCCAACCCTCTCTCTCGTGTCTTACTTCTGTTACCTTGTCATAAAACCCAGGAGGTTTGTGATACAAGATTGCCTTCCATGAACCCATGCTGGTTTTCATTTATAATCTTGTTCCTTTCCAGTGTTTCGACCAAACTCTCCTCCTGATAATCTTCTCCATGACTTTGCACACGATACATGTCAGAGACACAGGTCTGTAGTTTTAGTGCCTCGTTTCTTTTTTCCTTTCTTAAATATGGGGACTACATTAGCTGTCTTCCATTTCTCGGGTAGTTGCCCAGTTTAAAGGGGATGTGTTAAAGATTGTGTTAGAGGCACACACAGCATCTCTGCTCCTTCTCTAAGGACCCATGGGGAGATGTTTTTCCGGTCCCATCGCCTTTGAGGTGTCAAGGTCACTTAAGAGCTTCTTCACCTCCTCCTCAGTTGTTCGTATGTCATCCAACACTTGTTGGTATATTCCCTCTTGATTTTCCCCTTTCTGTTCTGTCTTCCCACAGCCCTTCCTGTCTCTACTGTAAAAACTTCCTTAAATCTCCTGTTCAGCTCCTAAACATACCTCCTGATCATTTCTTGTGAGTCTCCACTTTCTGTCCTTAATCTGATCACCTGGTCTTTGACTGTTGTCTTCCCTCCTGATGTGGCTATACAACAGTTTCGGTCAGTCTTGATTCTCGAGCATGTCATTTTCATACTGTCGCTGGGCCCCCTCCTTACCTGGGGCGTACTCATTCCTGGCTCTGCGACTGATCTCCCTATTTTTCGTGTGTTTCTCTGCCTTCTGTACTTTTTCCATTCTCTATTGCACTTTGTTTTTGCCTCCTTACACCGTCGGGTGAACCGGGGCTTGTTCTGGTCTTCCCGTTTTTTTACTGTTCCCCTTTTGGGAATGAACCTTTCCACTGCCTCCTTGCATTTTGTTGCTACATATTCCATCATTTCATTTACGGCTTTCCTGCCAGTTCTCTGTCCCATTGAACCTCCCGCAGGAAGTTCTTCATCCCTATGTAGTCCCCTCTTTATAGTCAGGTTTTTCCCAATTCTACTCCTGTTATTCTCTCCACTTGCAGCTCTACTATGTATTCAAAGCACAGAACCACGTGGTCGCTAGCTCCTGGGGGACTCTCAACTTGATGTCCTCAATGTCTGAGCTCCCAGGGTGAACACAAGGTCCAATCTTGCTGTTTCATCCTCCCCTCTCACTCTGGTAGTGTCCTTAACATTTTGGTGCATGAGGTTTTCCACCACCACGTCCAACATCCTGGCTCTCCATGTTTCGGGACCCCCATGTGGCTCCAGGTTTTCCCAGTCAATCTCCTGGGGTTGAAATCCCCCATAACCAGCAACTTTGCTCTGTGGAGTGAGCCTTCTTGCCACCTCAGCAAGTGTGTCCATCATTGCTCTGTTGCTCTCTTCATATTCCTCTTTTGGGCCTCCTGCTGTTCTGTGGTGGATTATACATCACTGCAA
>NC_069492.1:17867061-17889561 GCF_026875155.1 Cherax quadricarinatus | reverse complement strand
CCTGATCGCCAGTCTTTCAACGCCATAGCTATAAAAGTTAGGATTTCCTAACTAGGGCTTTTACAAAATGTTTATACGATGCAACGAATCATTTCCTCACTGTAGTGGCCTCCTGCCAAATTAGCAGTTAGATTGTTAACCTGCAGTACCACGGGTACGTCAACAAACCCAATGTGGGGACTGCTGAGCCGGCCTTAAAGCAGTATTCACCTGACCATCTTACGGTGTATATCTACTGGCCTTAGAAGGTGAGTGTTTACAACAGCTCGCTGAGTATGACGGCTTCAGTTACCTGACGGCCTCATTCAGTGTACTTACATCATAGTGTGTTCTGCACTAATCACTGAGAGTAAAGACCTCGGTCGGTATACATAGATGGCTAGAAACTAAACAGCTGATAATTTATTCTAATCTAACGTCTCTTTGGATTGTTCCAATTTAGTTCCCATACACCCAAGGGTATGGGTATCTCCGGATAAGAACCCTAATACTACGTAGTTTGGCATATTTGCGTTTTGACTTCGAGAATGAACTGATAAAATGTTACTAGTGATGTTATACCTGAATTCTGAGTATACCATCCGTTTTCTATCATTAGAGATGGTCAGAAATAAGTGCCCAAATCAAAGAAAGTTGCACAATTTGGGGTCCATTCAGTACGAATCTGTCCACATCCTCACTCCAAAAAACTACACTTGAAAAAATAGCTCCGGTGAGATACAAGACATTTTATATATAATATATATTAAACGGTTATTCAATGTACGTTTAAATCGATTTTTCCGTGTACTATTTATTTATCTTATCCCTTCCTAAGTCCATCTTTATAAAATCAGACAAT
Organism: Cherax quadricarinatus; assembly: GCF_026875155.1. Taxonomy (NCBI): domain Eukaryota; kingdom Metazoa; phylum Arthropoda; class Malacostraca; order Decapoda; family Parastacidae; genus Cherax; species Cherax quadricarinatus. The sequence continues at coordinate 17,888,720 of NC_069492.1, read as the reverse complement.
TTGCAATTTTAGGCATTATCTTCATATTCAGTGACATCATATTAGAAAAGAATGGCTAATTTAATTTTTGAATCATTCTGGCTGTATTGGCCAGGTAATTAGCACCACATTCCATTCTTGTTCGACAAATACCTCTACCACTATTTTTAATTTACAGCACACTAGACTCCACCACTAGACTAGCTAAAGTTCTGCAGTATCCGTAAATAAACGGGTGACCGTGGTAACCATGACTATCCCACAGCGTTGTTCCTAAAGTGAACTGACTAGGCAGACCCTGCACACCGTAGCCTTGTTCCAGCCTTGTTACTAGGTACACCTTCCCACTCTTAAATTTCCCCATTCTTGTTTTTCAAACCACCAATAAGATCAAATTACGGATGTCACTTGGCAGTTGGGTGAACTCGTCTTCATCTCGACTGTAGAACGAGAGCTTAGTAATGTGTTAGTAACATCTGGAGAGAATGAAGATGGTATCTCCAGCAGCCTCCATTGAACGTCCTTCAAAGAACTGCTTAAAGGCTTTTATTGGCAATTATTTTAATGCTTCATTTAGGAAGTTCTTAAAATACGTAATTTATTTCGTGTAGGTCAAGATAATTAGAAGTTGAAAAAAATTACTTCTATTTTGGTTGTTTTAACCTTTGCTTAGTATGTAACCCATATCAGTCAACCAGGGAACGGGTGGGGTTTGAACCAATGACAAGTGAGTCCTAAAACTCGTAAGCCAGTGCGTTAACCACTCTGCCAGTTGACCCTTGGCCTGGTGGCAAAAGCTCTTTACACGGTGAGTGTCCGGGTTTGATTCCCGCCAAAGGGTAGAAAGAAACATTGGGAGTGTTTCCTTGCACCGGTTGTCTGTGTTCACCTATCAGTATTAATGGGTACCTGGGTGTTAGTGGACCGGTGTGGGTAGCATCCAGGGGCAAAATTTATGTAATTTTCCCGAAATGCTCTGCATAAAAAGCGGCTTTCTATATAGTAGTATGTCATTGATGTCAGCTATGGTCTGTATACCTTGCCACGGGTTCAAGTCCCACCCGTTCGGTGAGGTGTTTGAAATCGCTTTAGTACGATTTCGCGAATTATCGAGACAATCAGGAATAAATTTACTGCTAAACGAACAAGGGCAGCAGGTACAAGGAGTTGCCAATAAGTGTCGATATATCAATTGTATTTCTGGCAGGGTAATAAGTCTACGGAGGCGTGCCTTAGATTTACTGTATTTCTCAGTGCAGAAAGCTTGTCTAATGAGCCCTTGCCAGGCCTACAGGCCTGACGTGAGAGAAGGAATGTCTAACCACGTGATACATATTCTTAACCACTTGTCGAAACACATGTCAGATATACTGCAGGTGCTTCAGGTATTGGCTGAGTAATGGTCAATGTGGTTTCTTTGTTTGCAGACAAGCTGGTAGGCTGTCTAGCGCAATAGTGAAAAAGGCCTAGCGTCTGGTGGACCGAATTACAGGGAGGCCTAGGGAACGAGATGGAGGCACCAGTGTAGTGGCCTGGTCATAGACTGGGCCGCAGGGGGCGTTGACCCCCCGAAATCCTCTCCAGGTAATGGAATGGCACGAAATGTAAAACCTAAATCCGTACATTGATTTGCTTATGAATCAAACCAAGTATTAATTCTTTTGGTTTGAGCCAACACTGGCATCAGTCTGCCAAGCGCACCCATTACCCATGACGCTGGCGATGCCACTACTTGACGCCATTTCTCCGAGCCTCCCATTACCACCCTCCTTACCATGACCAGAATGCCACCCATTAGTACCCCATCTACCCTTACCACAGTGCCAACTACTGCCATCCTCATGCTCTGATAATTATGCCACCAATCTCCAACATCCTGTCATGCATGCCACCCACCACCTACCCAACGTCCTGTCATGTATGCCACCCACCACCTACCCAACGTCCTGTCATGTATGCCACCTACCCAACGTCCTGTCAAGTATGCCACCCACCACCTCCCAAACGTCCTGTCAAGTATGCCACCCATCTAGCCGCTTTTCTGTGCCACTCACCACCCACTAACTGCCGACCCATCGACCGCCAGCCTTGGTGTGCGGTGCTACCTGGGAGATGTTTGTCGCTGTATCAGTCTCAGAGAGCGAGGAGGAGGAGGAGGAGGAGGAGGAAAAGACTTGAGAAGATGGAAGTAGAAAAAGTAGTAAGAAGTGGGGCATAGTAAAGAGAAAATATCAGTAGTAGAAAGAAGATATACGAAAAAGTTGTAAGAAAGATGATTGATCAAGGAAAAGAAATTGAACGACGGTGTCTACAACGAGCAGCTGCCTTACCATTTGCTTGAGTCTACCAGGAGGTAATTCAGGGGGGGTCTCAACGCCCCCGCGGCCCGGTCCCTGACTAGGCCTCCCGGTGAATCAGGGCCTGTTCAACCAGGTTATTACTGCTGGAAGCACGAATTCCAACGTGCGTGCCACAACCTGGCTGGTCAGGCACTGACTTTACGTATCTGTCCAGTTCAGTTTTGAAGACAGCCAGGGGTCGTTTGGTAATTCCTCTCATGATCAGAGGCTGTTGAACAGTCTTGGGCCCTGGACACTTATGTTTTCTCTCGGTGTATTCACTGCGCCCCTGCTTTTCACTCCGGGGATGTTTCACCTGCCTAGTCTCTGCTGTCGTAGGGAGTGATTTGTGCGTGTAGATTTGGGACCATTCCCTCTAGGATTTTCTAGCTGTAGATTGTGATGTATTTTTATCGTCTGTGTTCCAGGGAGTACAGGTCAGGAGATTTTTTAATGTTCCAAGTAATTAAGGTGCTTGATTGACCTTATACGTGCAGTGAACGTTCTCTGTACTTTATCTAGATTGTAGTCCAGCCTAGAGAGAGGTAACTTAAAGAGGACCATCACTGACATGGCATCCTTTGTTTTGGAGGTTCTCATTATCCATCTTATCATTTTCCTCTCGAATGTGATATTAGAGAAAAAGTGACACTGCTGTGACCCGTAAGGTTAGATCCTTTGACACACTCCCAAGTCCTTCACATTAGTTTGTCGCTCTATAGTGTGATCAACGTTTGTAGTATACTCAGTTCTAGCTATTATTCTACTGTTGGTTGCAAAAGACGACACGGTGCTATGGTTTACATCTCCATTTGATATGAGGATGAGGAACAAAAGGGAGAGAGTACTGTACCTCTTGGAACAGAGCTTTTGACTGTGGCAGCCTCCAACTTTGTTGCACATTACTCTGTGTTCTATAAAGACCCATCTGCCCACTTTCTCAGTTAATTCTTGAAAACGCACATTGTGCTATTACACCCTGATCGCACTGTTTGAAGGCTTTTGCAAAGTCTGTGTACACAATAATTGCATTCCGTTTTTCCTCCAGTCAATCCAAGGCTTGTCGTTGTGGTCCTGTAGCTGGGAGAAGCAGGAGCGACCTGCACTAAACACATCTTGCCTTGGGTTGTGCAGTTGCTGGGTTATCCAAGAGATTTGCGATAATGCTTCTTACAGCTCTTTCAGATATTTTTGATGTGGGACGTTAACTTCCCACCTGCTGCCTTCCAGTGGTAACCACCCACCTGCTGCCACCCAGTGGTAACCTCCCACCTACTGCCACCCAGTGGCTATTTCCCCTCTGCTGCCTCCCAGTAGGTAACCTTTCATCTGCAGCCTCCCAGTGGTAACCTCCCACCTGCAGCCTCCCAGTGGTAACCTCCCACCTGCAGCCTCCCAGTGGTAACCTCGCACCTGCTGATCGGGAGAAACTGAAAACCAGTACGAGTCAGAGTGCCTTTGGATTGGGCGACACTCAGATTCGATCCAGGGGAGAGTAAGATCAGTCCTGATCCTTCAGTCCTGATCCTTCAGTCCTGATCCTTCAGTCCTTGTAAAACAATACTAAACCATTTTGAGGAGAAAGTTGCAAAATGGCCCCTACACACTCAAAAACACCAACTGTCTTCGAGGTAGGACACACGAAAGTTCAGATTTTGAAACCGGTCGGAGACTCCATTCTCTAGTTATCAAAGAAACAAAATCCATGTATGACCTATGTATTATTGTCCATAGAGTACCTACACATGTGAATAGTCCCATAAATCTTGCCCTCTACGCAGCACTGAAAATTTGAAGCCTGTTGATGACTTCCTCGTTTTTTTGACAGATTTTGCAGATTGTAACGGATAAGTGAAGTAGCAGCAACAGCAACACTGATAGCAAGAAGCACTGTTGAGATTCCCCAGCGCTCGGACTTCGGCCCAAAACAGGGGTGTGGCTCCAAAAGAGTCCTGTAGTGCTTGCTGCCTTGCACGTCCTGACATTATCTGCTGCTATGCCCAGTGTGGGCGGGGTTTGTGGCAGCCAAAGGTGCCTAGCTTCTCCCTCCGAGCTCCGTGGGGCGGGGAATGGGGCTAGGCCTGGGGACAGCTGGTCCCAGAAGACGAGGAGGTACTTGTACCTCCTCCAATGGCAGGCATTGGTCTGAGACACTCCCAGGGCCGGGCCACCTCTTGGAAAAGACCCGAGACGGGAATCTAGAGCAGAATATAAGACTATACCACGGGCGGGGATAGAACCCGCGATGAGAGAGTCTCAAAACTCCAGACCGTCGCGTTAGCCACTGGACCAGCTAGCCACAATAAGATTCATCCAACTAGGTATATTTCTACACCATAGGAAGGTTAGCATAGGCACCACTATGACCACAAATGCAAGTTTTTACAATAGAATCTCCAGCTAGCGTGGCCGTGACGAACTCTAGCTCAAGTCCCCTCAAAACCGTTTGCAATCGTGTCATTACGATTTCGTGAGTCAAGAATATAACAAGATATTGAAGCAATATAATTTTGCTGAGAATGTTCCCAAGAAATACTTGGGTCTCTCCCTCGTAAAGTTTAAAAATGCCTTAATAAGAACATGCATTTTAACATGTTAAAAGATGTATTTTCCCAATTTCGACCAAAAAACTTAATTAACTATTGTTTTCACACTCACGGTTTTCATTAGTCGATTGTTTTCTTTACAGCTCTTGTGGTTAATTTAAGGTTAAAACTAACATCATTTTATAATGGTTATCACTTCTAAATTCTAACAGACTTTAAGATGTGCGGAGGAAAGCCAGGCTACAAAAGTGCTTCTTTCAAGGACCCTAATAAAAATCAAGGGCCACCAATAAAAATCAAGAACCACCAACAAAAATCAGGGCCTTCCAATAAAAATCAAGAACCCAATTAAAATCAAGGACCCCTAAGAAAAATCAAAATGTCTTGTCTTTAAACACTCCCTTTCATTATGTATTGAAGGGTTTGTTACATTTTATTCGTAAAATTAAAATTTAACATAGCTATTTTGGGTGTTGGAAATCTCCTTTATATGCGAGTAAATAAATATTCTCCCCTCGCCCCGTGTTCAATCTCGTCTAATTTCCTTCGTTATTGTTAAACTTCCCTCTTTCTCTCTCTACTGTTATTGTCCGTCTCTTACGACCCTCCTTCACCGTGGTTGTTCTTCCCTTCTATCCTCTTGTAAATAAACAGCCAACAGTTAGGATCCCTCACCTCACTTGCCTCTCCAACTGCCTTTCTCCCCAATTCCCATGTATTCTTTTATCTTCTGTCCTTCGCCGTGCTCTCCAATCCCTTTCCATCCTCTCCAATCCCTTTCCATCCTCTCCAATCCCTCTCCAATCCCTTTCCATCCTCTCCAATCCCTTTCCATCCTCTCCAATCCCTTTCCATCCTCTCCAATCCCTTTCCATCCTCTCCAATCCCTTCCCATCCTCTCCAATCCCTTTCCATCCTCTCCAATCCCTTTCCATCATCTCCAATCCCTTTCCATCCTCTCCAATCACTTTCCATCCTCTCCAATCACTTTCCATCCTCTCCAATCCCTTTCCATCCTCTCCAATCCATTTCCATCCTCTCCAATCCCTTACCTTCGAGCCTCATAGCATGAAAGACAAACAATCAAGTGAATTCTATTGTACATTTACATGAGTGCTGTTTCAGAATGCCAGCATTAACGAGAATTATGGAAAGTGTTGCGGCGTATATTGGCTTATGTTTAGGCTGGCTTGGAGGGGAACGTGTATTGGGTAGCCTTACTAACCCTGTGCGTTAACATTCTATGATAACCGTATACTACACCCCAGTTGCTAACTTGCGAAATAAATATATTTGGGAGTTCGTAAGTCTGATGACACGATGTTTACATATCACCTTTATCTATTTTGAGAAGGAAAGTAATCTTAGTTACAACTTGACATCGTTCTGATGTATTATTATGTTACATATATTCTCCAGTAGGCTATCACAACAACCTGATTGATCAGAGGACCAAAATCCAGCCACTGCGATAACCTAACCTAATGTGATATGTTATAATTGACATTAAGGTTGATCGCTTGTCTGATTTCTGCAATTGCAAACAAATCACAGAACAGGTGGTGTTGAACCCATGGCCTGTGAGACCTGAAATTCGCAAAGTCTTTGGACTCGCTTGCCATGGGTTCGATCCCCACCCGTTATATGATTTCATGGTAAAATATAATGTACAAGATAATTTTTTGAAACGTTATTACATCATCTCCAGTAATTTGCATACTACCTCAGGTCATAAAATTCTTAAAGCTAACTTGCGAAATTTGAATTTGCAAATTCGTCAAGAATTACTTAATAAAGTATTCCTTTCCATGATTAAATTTAATTTTGTGTTTAATGAGTAACACACACACACACACAAACACACACACACACACACACACACACACACACACACACACACACACACACACACACACACACACACACACACACACACACACACACACACACACAAACCCCATTATTCTCACCTTGCTGAAAACTGTTTACATTATACAGATGACATCTTTCAGAAACATTAATCTTCACTGATACTGTACACACACGGCTATTACCCTCATTTGCGATCTGACTAACGCGATCCTGACGTTAGTCAGATCCTTGAGCTTGACCAGTGAGCGGACTTGTTCATATACATAGCAACACCTGGTTGGTTGTCAGGTGATCAAATGCTGAGTTCCCTCTCTAGTCGCTTAACAGCTGGAAGAGACCCGGGCCGGGACGACACCGGCGAACCACATCCCTCTAGAGTGGATGACATGGTCGGCTCCAGGTCCTCACCAGTACTCCATCGGCATAACTTACTCATACTAGAGGATTTTTCCACTAGTGACTCCGCCGCCTCCTGCTTCAATTCGTCTAATTGCAGTACGCAAGTCACTTTTCCGCACATGTGCTATACATTTCTTAAAATTGATGAATTGAACATGTAGACTCCAGGACCGATGTACTGATTGCCTCTTAACTCATCATCATCTGTTCTTCTCTGTATTGGACTGAAGAAGCCACTGGCTGGCTAAATTTTTCAACAATAAAAATCCACTAATGTTACACAAGCGTCTCTTCGGCATCAGACTGTGGTCTCCTTCCAAAACAAAACATGGAAGCCTTTATGTAAGTCTCTTCCCAATTTCTGAGTGGCTGTTGGACTTTGTATTTATGTCTTAGGCACAGGAGAGGGAAGGTAATGTTTTGGAAGTGCGATAAAGCAAGAGATCTCATTTTTTTTTGCTACTACAGGCCCACCTAGGTATGTGTCAACATGAGGGCTCATCTAGGTATGTCAACATGAGGGCTCACCTAGGTATGTGTCAACATAGGAATGTGTCATGGTGAGGGCCCACCTAGATGCGTGTCAATATAGTCAGGGACTACCAAGATATGTGTCAACAAGTCAGGGACCACCTAGGTATGTGTCATGGAGAGGGCCCACTTAGGTATGTGTCAAGGTGAGGGCCCACTTAGGTATGTGTCATGGTGAGGGGCCCACCTAGGTGTCAGCTTAGTCAGAGTCCAACACTTTCTAACATTTTAATGCTATCTCAGTTCAAAAGCACACACTATTTATCTTTTATTATGCATAATCCAAAGTCTAAATATGAGAAAAAAATACAAATCATGTTGTTAGGTAAGACACATATGCAACAGTTAGGTATCTTTAGGTATCATCCTGTCTCTTCTTCTCCATATTGTTTCATACTATGGAACAATGCTCTTCTCCAGACTGAGGGACTGACCACCTCAAAACTTTAAGGGTGATGGACTGATTACATCGTCTTCAAGTATCTTCTGCTTCTATGAACTTTTCTGTACTTGACTGAAGAAGCCTACTGTGTAGGCGTAACGTTTCATAATAAAGATACCTAACTGTTGCATATGTGTCTTACCTAACAACCTGTCGGTATTTTATACCATTTTAATGTTCACTACAAATCATATTGAAATCATTTCTTTCTATCCCGTGAAAACTTACCATGAAAACTTAAAAACTGTGTTGCTTTCATATGCTTTCGTGCAGTATTTTTTTTTTATAATTTCCTTTAACTTTTTCATAATTTCCTTTAGTTATAGATTAATTCCCATATATTCTAGTATACTACAGTCACTACACAAAATTTTGATTAGTTATGCCTAAAGTTAAGAGTATTAACGGGTATTTACTAAGACAAAGATGTGTAGTGTAACTACCATCAGTCAAGTGACTGAAAAGTCTGTACTAGTGGAAAAGGAATCCAAAACTCTTAGAATAGTATTTTAGCTGGTATAACTAGGGTCCCCCTCAGTGGCATCTGGCGGTCCATCCGCGGTAAATCAGTGGATAGTGGCTCACTGGTACGCTTTTTACTGCGTAACGTAAATTAGTCTTGTCTCCTAGGGGTAAACAACCTGCAAAGTCTAGGAGCATTTAAATTACTCCACATATACCGTCCTAGGACCAGCTTGTACCTTCACATTAAGTGTGGAGTCAATAGTTATAAACAGGAAGGGTACAAAAACTAACATACCAAAAATATATATATTACTAGTAACCTTACATATACAACGTACAATCTACTCCACGTACAAAATCATCACAGTCCAACTCACCTTTGCCCAGTACTCACATTAGCTCACTAGCACACTCCTATTAGTGGGTAAAAACATTAACTTTATAAACAGGAAGATTCCATGACACCTATCCCTTAATGCCGGTCTCTTAACCTGCAGGGAAATCACTCCACGAGTACTCTCCCCTGCACAGTTCTCTGCACACTAGGGCCTTACAGGTAAACCTATGGCCTAAATTCCCCATAATCACCCACACCTACTTAAATCAACACCATACCATGTCGACTTGTCCCAGCCGCTGCTCTTCTCGTACTAATACACACACCTCTCCTGTCCTGGCTACTCTTCAGGACTAATACGCGTCCAGTTTCAGAACAAATTCCAGAAACTGGCATTATATATTGAACGTTTTTTATACACATTTTTTTTACACTGCATAATACTCAGTGGCATCTTGCGGCCCATCAGCAAATAGTGGCCCACTCAGTGGCATCTTGCTGGCCCATTAGTGAATAGTAGCCCACTCAGTGGCATCTTGTGGCCCATCATTGGGTAGTGGCCCACTCAGAGGCATCTTGCGGCGCATCAGTGAATAGTGGCCCACTCAGTGGCACCTTGCCGCCCATCAGTGAATAGTGGCCCACTCAGTGGCATCTTGTGGTCCATCAGTGGGTAGTGGACCACTCAGTGACAACTTTGTCCACTAGTGGATACTGGTCCACCACTGATAAACACTGTCCCAGATATGTAGGTAAACGCTTCTCCATCCAGTTGCTTCTTCAGTCCAGTACAGAGGAGAATATTGAAAACTGAATACAATACCTGCCTTCTAGTGAATCCGGTCTCCTGCAACGTCTTCGAGGTCTTCCCCCTCATCTTTGACAGTATTTATGACTCCATTCTCGTGCTTCATCTTCGGGGAGATGCGATTTTTTTAGGAGTGATACAAAAGGAAAATTGAAAAATTATGGAAAAAAGTTATCTTACCAAAAAATAGTGCATAATTCTGGCAACATGTTGATGCAATCAACTTGTTGCTATCATATTTCTAAGTATGTTTTTCCAAAAAATGTATTTTTTTTTTGTTCTTGCTGTCAACAAAAAGACATGATGGCAATTCTTTTTTTTTATAATTGTTTCAATCTAAATACACTACTTTACAACTTCTCTGAGAACTCCATTCAAGTGCAGGGAGTGATAACAGCTCAGTCACCTGTGGGTTGTCAACATGTGTTGTGTGGTGCAACATACTGAAATATGGCGCTCCATCACCGTAGAGTTTTATAGAAAACGTAATATATGTGTAACTCGGGAATAAGTTATTGACATTATTTTTCATTTTTGGCGATAAGTATTTATAGGAGTGTCATGATTTTTGCACGCGTTATTGAGTAATGATGGTTCTATTATCATGTAAAGGGGATTTGTGATATTTTTACCGTTTTGTGTTTACTGATTTTTTCTCCCATAAAAAAAATAAAAAAAAAATTATTATGCAATCTATTGACATTTTCGCTCAAACGGGGTTAGTACCAAGATTATCCATCCCTTATCTTTCATCTGATGTCAACTACATCATTGTACGCCTTACCAATTTTGTAGATAAGGGAGAGTTTTATGTCCTATAGAATAGGGTACTATTTATTTTTTTCTATGTATCTTTTAAGGCAAAAAGTCACTACAGACAGTGTGTAGGCTTCAAATGCTGCTTAAGTCACATTAAAAACTTCATTGAAATTGCACCAAAAACAAAAAAAAAAAAAAAAAATTTTTGATCGCACCTCCCTCCATGTCGTTCCAGACCACTAAACTACTATTCTCCAGGGTGAGTGACTGACCTCCTCAAATACTTTTTTCCAAGGTTGATACTCATTATATTTCACTACTTCACCTGCTGTCCCTGTATTTAACTGAAGAAGCCTACTGTGTAGGCGAAACGCTTCAACAATAAAGATTGCCAACTACTGCACGTGTCTTACTCATCAACACAGAAGATTGATGGAAGACCAGGAGTAGTTTGAGATAATCAGTCCCTTAATCTGGAGTCGATGTAATCAGTCCTTCAGTCTTGATAAGAATCAGATGTTGTTGCTGGCAATCCGTATATAAAGTGAATACAAGCTACTGACTTTTTTTGAAGTTATACTGGTACGTAATAGGACTGGTGATGTACCTAATTGGTCTGGTGATGTACCTAATTGGTCTGGTGATGTACCTAACAGGACTGGTGATGCACCTAATAGGACTGGTGATGCACCTAATAGGACTGGTGATGCACCTAATAGGACTGGTGATGTACCTAATAGCACTGGTGATGCACCTAATGGGACTAGGGTGGTGGTGATATCCACAGCCTGGTGAAGGTGGTATGGGCACATACTGGGCAGTCCATTGGGGTTTGTAATTGTGAAACAGATAAGAATCCCTAACTCAGAGAATAAGCAAATAAGTGAATTGTAAAACGTGTGAAAATATACGTTCTATTTGGAGGACAAGGTACGTTCGTTTAGTATTGTCACGGCTTTCAGCGACGGCTCACAAATCTTTCTTGTTACCCTAAATCCACATTAATGCAGATTCATGAAAGCGGCTCCTTCCTCCTGGGTCTGATGCATCGCTTCATTAATCTAGAGATTCACCTTAATGTTGCTCTGATGTACCACACCTCGTGATCTGCGCCACTACCATTACATTGGTTGACTCGTAAGTGCTCTGAGAATATTCTATTGTACCTCGATTCTCTCTATTTCATCTTCTCTTACTTCCCTTTCACTACGGCTCACAAATCTCTCTCTGTTACTCTCATCTCCTTATCATCATGCCTCCTCCTCTCTTCTGATCATTCCTCTTCTAAAAAACATATTTGCCTCTCATCATCTCGTTCGCATCACTAAACTGTACCTACTCCTCTCTCTATTCTACCTTATCTCTCCTCACATTCTACCTCCTTCTCTCCATTCCCTCTCTCTCATTCTCTACCTCACTCTCCTCCCATATTTCTACCTCACTCTCCTCTCACATTTCCTACCTCCTCTCTCTCTCTCACATTCTTAACTCTCATCCTCTCATCAATTCCCACCTCAATAAATCCATCCTCAATTCCCTACTCAATCAATTCTGTACTCACTCATCCATTTTCATACCTAACTCCTTCTCACATTCCTACCTCATCTCACATATTCCCTATCCTCATCTTTCCTCATACATTCCCTACCATTCACTTCCCCCTCACATTCCTACCCTACTCCCTCTCACATTCCTACCTCACTCCCCTCACATTCCCTACCTATTTACTCCTACATTCCCTACCTCACTCCCTCTCACATTCCCTACCTCACTCCCTCTCACATTCCGTACCTCACTCTCAAATCCTACTACATTTCCTCTTACATCTTCACTCTACCTCACATTCCCTACTTCATCACCTTCTCACATCCAGACCTCACTCCTCTCACATCCCTACCTCACTCCCCTCACATTCCCTACCTCACTCCCTCTCACATTCCCTACTCATCACCCCTCACATTCCCTATCTCACTCCCTCCTCACATTCCTACCTCATTTCCTCTCACATTCCCTACCTCACTCCCCTCACATTCCCTACTTCATCCCTCTCCTACATTCCCTACCTCACTCCCTCTCACATTCCCTACTCTCTCCCTCTCAATTCCCTACCTCACTCCCCCTCACATTCCCTACCTCATTCTCCCTCCACATTCCCTACTCACTCCCTCTCACATTCCCTACCTCACTCCCTCACATTTCCCTACCTCACTCCACCCCTCACATTCCCTACCTCATCCCATCACATTCCCTACCTCACTCCCCCTCAATTCCCTACCTCACTCCCCCTCACATTCTCCTACCTCATCTCCCTCTCACATTCCCTACCTCACTACTCCCCCTCTCACATTCCCTACCTCACTCCTCCTCACATTCCCTACCTCACTCCCTCACATTCCCTACCTCACTCCCTCACATTCCCTACCTCACTCCCCCTCACATTCCCTACCTCACTCCTCCTCACATTCCTACTCACTCCCCCTCACATTCCCACCTACTCCCCTCACATTCCCTACCTCACTCCCCCTCACATTCCCTACTCTCAACTCACCCCTCACATTCCCTACCTCACTCCCCCCTCACATTCCCTACCTCACTCCCCCTCACATTCCCTACCTCACTCCCCTCACATTCCCTACTCACTCCCCTCACATTCCCTACCTCACTCCCCTCACATTCCCTACTCACTCCCCCTCACATTCCCTACCTCACTCCCCCTCACATTCCCTACCTCACTCCCCCTCACATTCCCTACCTCACTCCCCCTCACATTCCCTACCTCACTCCCCTCACATTCCCTACCTCACTCCCCCTCACATTCCTACCTCACTCCCCCTCACATTCCCTACCTCACTCCCCTCACATTCCCTACCTCACTCCCTCTCACATTCCCTACCTCACCTCTCCCTCCCCCTCACATTCCCTACCTACTCCCCCTCACATTCCCTACCTCACTCCCCTCACATTCCCTAATCCACTCACTCCCCTCACATTCCCTACCTCACTCCCCCTCACATTCCCTACCTCCTACTCCCTCTCACATCCCTACCTCCACTCCCCCCTCACATTCCCTACCTCACTCCCCCTCACATTCCCTACCTCACTCCCCCTCACATTCCCTACCTCACTCCCCCTCACATTCCCTACCTCACTCCCCCTCACATTCCCTACCTCCTCCCCCTCACATTCCCTACCTCACTCCCCCTCACATTCCCTACCTCACCCCTCACATCCTACTCCTCCCTCACATTCCCTACCTCACTCCCCCTCACATTCACTCTCCATTCACTATCCCCTCACTTCACTCCTCCCCCCATTCCCTACCTCACTCCCCCTCACATTCCCTACCTCACTCCCCCTCACATTCCCTACCTCACTCCCCCTCACATTCCCTACCTACACTCCTCCCCTCACATCCCTCCTATCCTCATCCCTCCACTCCCCCTCACATTCCCTACCTCACTCCCCCTCACATTCCCCCTCACCTCCCCTCACATTCCCTACCTCACTCCCCCTCACATTCCTACCTACCCCCACATTCCACTCACTCCCCTACCTCCACTCCTCTCCCTCACATTCCCTACCTCATCACCTTCCCTCCTCCATCCCTCATCCTACTCACTCCCTCCACATTCCCTACTCACTCCCCCTCACATTCCCTACCTCATCTCCCCCTCACATTCCCTACCTACTCCTCATCCTACCACTCCCCCTCACATTCCTACCTACCCCTCACATTCCCTACCTCCTCCCTCACTTCCCTACCCTCCCTCACATTCCCTACCTACCTCCCCTCACATCCTACCTCCTCCCACCTCCATTCCCTATCTACTCCCCCTCATCTATTCCCCTACACATCCTCCTCACTCCCCTCACATTCCCTACCTCACTCCCCCTCACATTCCCTACCTCACTCCCCCTCACATTCCCTACCTACGCTCCCCCTCACATTCCTACCCTCCCTCACATCTACCTCACTCCCCCTCACATTCCCTACCCTCCCCTCACATTCCCTACCTCACTCCCTCACATTCCTACCCTCCCTCACTTCCCTACCTCACTCCCCTCACATTCCCTACCTCACTCCCCCTCACATTCCCTACCTCACTCCCCCTCACATTCCCTACCTCACTCCCCCTCACATTCCCTACCCCTCCTCCCCCTCACATTCCCTACCTCACTCCCCCTCACATTCCCTACCTCACTCCCCCTCACATTCCCTACCTCACTCCCCCCTCACATTCCCTACCTCACTCCCCCTCACATTCCCTACCTCACTCCCCCTCACATTCCCTACCTCACTCCCCCTCACATTCCCTACCTCACTCCCCCTCACATTCCCTACCTCACTCCCCCTCACATTCCCTACCTTCACTCCCCCTCACATTCCCTACACTCACTCCCCCTCACATTCCCTACCTCACTCCCCCTCACATTCCCTACCTCACTCCCCCTCACATTCCCTACCTCCTCCCCCTCACATTCCCTACCTCACTCCCCTCACATTCCCTACCTCACTCCCCCTCACATTCCCTACCTCACTCCCCCTCACATTCCTACCTCCTCCCCTCCATTCCTACCTCACTCCCCCTCACATATCCCTACCTCATCACTCCCCCTCACATTCCCTACCTCACTCCCCCTCACATTCCCTACCTCCTCCCCCACATCCTACATTCCCTACCCTCACATCCTACTACTCCCCCTCACATTCCCTACCTCACTCCCCCCTCACATTCCCTACCTCCCCTCACTTCCCTACTCACATCCCCTACCTCCCTCCCCCCCTCACATTCCCTACCTCACTCCCCCTCACATTCCCTACCTCACTCCCCCTCACATTCCCTACCTCACTCCCCCTCACATTCCCTACCTCACTCCCCCCTCACATTCCCTACCTCACTCCCCCTCACATTCCCTACCTCACTCCCACCTCACCATTCCCTACCTATCCCCCTCACTTCCCACCCCTCCTCACATTCCCTACCTCACTCCCCCTCACATTCCCTACCTCACTCCCCCTCACATTCCCTACCTCACTCCCCCTCACATTCCCTACCTCACCCCTCCATCCCCCTCACCATTCCCTACCTCCTCCCCCTCTCACATTCCCTACCTCACTCCCCCTCACATTCCCTACCTCACTCCCCTCACATTCCCTACCTCACTCCCCCTCCCTACCTACATCCCTACCATCCTACTCACCCCTCCACATTCCCTACCTCACTCCCCCTCACATTCCCTACCTCACTCCCCCTCACATTCCCTACCTCACTCCCTCCTCACATTCCCTACCTCACTACTCTCCCCTCACATTCCCTACCTCACTCCACCCTCACATTCCCTACCTCATCTCTCCCTCTCACACATTCCCTACCTCTCACTCCCCCTCACATTCCCTACCTCATCCTCCCCCTCACCATTCCCTACCTCTACTCCCCCTCACATTCCCTACCTCACTCCCTCTCACATTCCCTACCTCACTCCCCCTCACATTCTACCTCACCCTCACATTCCTCCTCCCCTCACATTCCCTACCTCACTCCCCCTCACATTCCCTACCTCACTCCCCCTCACATTCCCTACCTCACTCCCCCTCACATTCCCTACCTCACTCCCCCTCACATTCCCTACCTCCTCCCCCTCACATTCCCTACCTCACTCCCCTCTCACATTCCCTACCTCACTCCCCCTCACATTCCCTACCTCACTCCCCCTCACATTCCCTACCTCACTCCCCTCACATCCTACCTCTACCCCCCTCACATTCCTACTCACTCCCCCTCACATTCCCTACTCCACTCCCCCTCACATTCCCTACCTCACTCCCCCTCACATTCCCTACCTCACTCCCCCTCACATTCCCTACCTCACTCCCCCTCACATTCCCTACCTCACTCCCCCTCACATTCCTACCTCACTCCCCCTCACATTCCCTACCTCACTCCCCCTCACATTCCCTACCTCACTCCCCTCACATTCCCTACCTCACTCCCCCTCACATTCCCTACCTCACTCCCCTCACATTCCCTCTCACCCCTCACATCCCACCATCCCTCACATTCCCTACCTCACTCCCCCTCACATTCCCTACTCCTCCCTCACTCCCCATCCCCTCACATTCCCTACCTCACTCCCCCTCTACATTCCCTACCTCACTCCCCCCCCTCACATTCCCCTACCACTCACCCTCACATTCCCTACCTCCCCCCTCACATTCCCTACCTCACTCCCCCTCACTTCCCTACCTCCTCCCCCCTCACATTCCCTACCTCACCCCTCACTTCCCTACCTCACCCCCTCACATTCCCTACCTCACTCCCCTCTCACATTCCCTACCTCTCACTCCCCCTCACATTCCCTACTCTCCCCCTCACATTCCCTACCTCACTCCCCCCTCACACATCCCTACCTCACTCCCCCTCACATTCCCTACCTCACTCCCCCTCACATTCCCTACCTCACTCCTTCCCGTCACGTTCCACAAAAATGCTTTTACGGCTTTCATTTATTCGGTGCATTACTGTACTTTGGTATTTGACGGAAATTTATATTAAATTTGAAATGGAGAGAGATGAGAGAATTTCTACTGTACAGCAAAATAAGGACATTTTCTCACACTCAGATGTTGGGTCTTTTTTGTAAATGATTTCCGTCACTCCAGAAAAAAACATTTTTCAAAAATACGGATTTTGAATGTCTTCCGCAGTTTTAAGAATTTTGTTAAGCTCAATATCATAAAGTAGTGCACAAAAGCAGTGCTCGTAAAAGTTTGAGGTGAAAGCATTTTCGTTTATCCATTGTGGATGATTTGAGCAATCATAAATATATGAACTTATATTGGCAGGCTTCCAGAATGCTTTTCCAATAACTTGAATCGAGTTCGTATGCCTTCCAGTCCTCCCCAGGCGCTGTATGACCCGTGCTAGTTTAGAGTTCCCAATGCAATAATAATTCCTGAACACATCGAATTGAAAGGCTCGACCTCTTTTGTATATGGGCGTCCAATAAGGGAATGGAATTATCAACTTAATTTCAGTGGTAAATTTTATAAGAAGAAAATTTTTAATGATGTTGATTGCATTACCAGAGAAATATGTCATCAAAATATTTTTTTTCCGTAGTTCTGCCACTTGCAATCATTCAACGTTCCTGACGTGTGATATAGATATTTTGGAGCAACTTGAGCCCCAAGAAGTCCCAAGTCTTAGAGCGGACACTTGTGTGCTTCCTGTTCGCGATACTCTTGGCCTCCTGCTATTCGGTGGCGGGTTGTACATCATTGCAATCACCACCTTGAAAACCTCAGTCTGAAGTGTTCCTACAGTGTAGTCCCTTCCATCCATTCCCTCTAATACATCTCCGGTAACTTTTGTAATATTATCCTGTGCGTCTTTCAGTATCTGTTTCAGAGATCTCTAGGTATAAATTACTTGCAGACCTCGTTTCCATACTCATACTAAACTTTTCAAGGTAAATGTTGTTTAACACAGATTTACAACTATGTAGACCCTAATCAAATTTACGATTGTTAGTATATAGAGGAATAAAATGGCTCAAAGCAATTAAACCTTTGGTCATTATATCCTCTGTGTGCTTCGATTTCTGTTCAGGTATGGTTTATGATACAAATTCTTCGACATAAACTGCTGTAATGGAGATATTTATAGTTCTGGCCTAGGGGTGAAAAGCGTTTACCTTGGTAACGGAAAACTTGAATTTAACTTCACCTACCTAGATTTTGAGATAAATTCAAGTTAGATTGGGTTGTTATAATTTTTCCGTATGCCCAAAATATATAATTATACAGAGAGAAGTGAGAGAGAGAGAGAGAGAGAGAGAGAGAGAGAGAGAAAGAGAGAGAGAGAGAGAGAGAGAGAGAGAGAGAGAGAGAGAGAGAGAGAGAGAGAGAGAGAGAGAGAGAGAGAGAGATTCCTGGCCTGTCATTCTACTGAGCAGTCAGTTATTTAGGTTCCAATTTTTTTCATTAGCATCGCCGAAGTCACATTACTTTAGGAGCAAGTCCAGCACTGACCTAAAGTACTTTCTCAACCTTCCCGCTTTCTCTCTTATACCATTCTCTATACTTTCTCTCCGTCTCCCTCATATTTTCTACTTCTCCCTCTCGCCCTCACATTCACTTAATCCTTTTTCTCTTTCACACACACACACTTATGTCTCCATTTTCTTTGCAACATTTATATTTCCTCTCTGTATCTGTCTCTTTCTGTCTTTGTCTCTGTCTCTCACTTTTTTAAGCTTAACTCTTCTTCCTGTCCCTTTCTCACACCCTGCTTCTCTCACTCGCACTCTCTTCCCTCTCTCCCCAACACCTTCCCCCACTCCTGAAACAAATCCCTATTCTCCTTCCTTCCCTCACACCCTCTCCTTTACAACCTTTCTTCTCCCATACACCCTCTCGTTTTCCGTACACCCTCTCCCTCTCTCAGCCTGACCGTAATGACGAGGGAAGACCTCGTAAATCATCCATATCTGCACGGGTGCCAGTTTATTCAGCGCTTTATGATCACTTAGTTCATGAAAATTAATGGCTGTTGCATCAAGGACAGGTGAGGAACGCTGAGTTCTATTATTTGAAGGAACGGAACGTGAAACATCAAGTAGAGGATTGATGATTCATGTTCAGGATGATTGCAATTTTCCTGATAGGTTCTTTTCTTTCTGGAGACTTCACGAGTAGTGATGTTTGGTGACTAGTTGAGCTGGTTCATTGATGTATGTTGTCACTGTAGTTGCTTGTGGAATCAACGTTCCACTGTTGTCACTGTAGTTGCTTGTGGGAATCAGCGTCCCAGTATGGCCACTCCAGTTGCTCGTGAGAATCAACGTCCCATTGTGGTTGTCACTGCAGTTGCTCGTTGAAATCAACGTCCCAGTGTTATCACTGCAGTTGCTTCTGGGAATCAACGTCCTAGTGTTGTCACTGTAGTTGCTTGTGGGAATTAACGTCGCAGTGTTGTCACTGTAGTTGATTGTGGGAACCAACGCCCTAGTGCTGTTGTCACTGCAACTGCTTGAGAAAATCAACGTCCCAGTGTTGTTGTCATTGCAGCAGCTTATGAGAATCAACGTCTACTGTTGTCACTGCAATTGACTGTGGGAATTAACGTCCAGTGTCACACTTCTGCTGACGGGAAACACCGTCCTTGATACACTGTTCATCGCGGCAAGCGAGGAGCGATGAGGAACTGCAAAGGAAGTGCGAGAAATAAATTTTATGCTAACGAGCAGAATATGATATTCATGCGGGATCGATATCAGGAATGGGGTCACGTAGCACATGAGGAATGGGAAGTGAACAGGTTTGAGATAATGGAAAAAAGATGATAGAATTATAGCCTTGAATCATGAGCGCTCCATTATCTTTGCACGTAGATCGTTACTGTAACTCAAGAAATCGTACTGACGCGATGGTAAACAGACCATACCACGGACCAGCTGGCCCTGTGGCTTACGCGGTGGCCTGGAGTTTTACGGCTCGCTCGCCACGAGTTCAATCCCCTCCCGTGGAGGGGAGAATGGGAGGTAATCAAACTCGATCCAAGAAAAAAGAGGGTAACTCAAAATCCTAGAATCAAGATCCTTTCATCAGCATCGGTTGTATGCCTCTCACGGATTTAGAGCTTTAATTTATTAATTTCATTTTTATTATTTTTCGTTTTATTTGTGTTTTATTTATTATTCATTGGCATTACTATTGAGAGCAATTTAACTCACAATCGTTATGTGAGGGTTCGAGTCCTAGCCACAGAGAAACATAGGGATAAGTTTCCTTATTATCCTACTTTCCATATTTCCCTTCCCACCCCTGACACACCTACCTATCCCTCACACACCTGCTTACCCTTCACACACCTGCTTACCCCGCACACACCTGCCTACCCCTCACACACCTACCTTGACACACTTACCCCTGACACACCTGCCTACCCCTGGCACACCCACCCCTGACACACCTGCCTACTCCTGACACACATGCCTACCCCTGACATACCTGCCTACCCCTGGCACACACACCCCTGACACACCTGCCTACCCCTGACACACCCACCCCTGACACACCTGCCTACCCCTGACACACATGCCTACCCCTGACATACCTGCCTACCCCTGGCACACCCACCCCTGACACACCTGCCTACCCCTGACACACACATGCCTACCCCTGACATACCTGCCTACCCCTCGCACACCTACCCTTGACAAACCTGCCTATCCCTGACACACCTGCTAACCCCTGGAATACCTACCAACCTCAGCTCACCTGGTGAAATGTAAACTGGTGAGCAAAAAAACAAACGCTCTAGTTAAATGTAAGAAATTCCATTCTCATGTACGTGGTGTGGCTTTAATTTTACATAAAAGGTATCAGTAAACCAAATAATTATTTAAAAAAAATCTTTTATTTAAAAACATCTGGTTTTCTGTTGGAAATGATGGAAAAAACTGTAGAGATGCGAAGGAAAATGGAGAAGCGAGGCAGGTTGAGAGAGGCAAGAATTAAAGGTGAAGCACTGAAGAGGAGGCAAAAGTGAAAATAAAGATGGAGAACGAGAGGTATTATGGGGTGAGTTTTTACGAAAAGACACATGTGTTTTAGAATGTTTTCAATGAGACAACGTCTCGCTCTGTGAAGAGCTTTCACAAACCACGTTTTGCTCGATGTAGCTCTTTGTCAAATTGTCTTAATAAAACAATGCACAGAGCGAAGCATTCTCCAAATGCAAATGTTTTTGCTATGTGGTGTTTTTCTTTCTTTTGTTGTCGACATTACATGAATAAAGTAAAGGCAGAGAAACATAAGGTACAGATTATCATTCGTAAAATTCCTGTTACGTCTTAATTCTTTATTGGTCAATGATTTTTGGATACATCTTGGATAATATAAGGGGCTCTGAAACTAGACCTGCTTCCCCCAGCATCTACAGTCACAGTGAGATGGCCCAATAATGTTTCAGTGTGTGTCAGGGAAGGATAGAGTCCGCCTCCTGGCAGTGAGAGCTCCTCATGTTGGAGACTTTGTTGGCTGTTCCCAACTCCAGCCTTGGCACAAGCCTCGACCCAGAGACCATCCGCATTGGTGCTGCCCATCGCCTTGCCGACCCTATAGTCGCCGAACGCAGGTACATTTGCAGGGAAGATTGAAAGGTATGAAGAGGTTAAT
>NC_069492.1:17859561-17862061 GCF_026875155.1 Cherax quadricarinatus | reverse complement strand
GAGGATAGTGAGGCTCAGGTTAGGGTGTGTAGAATAGAGGGAGATTACTTCCCGGTAAAAGTAGGTCTTGGACAGGGATGTGTAATGTCACCATGGTTGTTTAATATATTTATAGATGGGGTTGTAAAAGAAGTAAATGCTAGGGTGTTCGGGAGAGGGGTGGGATTAAATTATGGGGAATCAAATTCAAAATTGGAATTGACACACTTACTTTTTGCTGATGATAATGTGCTTATGGGAGATTCTAAAGAAAAATTGCAAAGGTTAGTGGATGAGTTTGGGAATGTGTGTAAAGGTAGAAAGTTGAAAGTGAACATAGAAAAGAGTAAGGTGATGAGGGTATTAAATGATTTAGATAAAGAAAAATTGGATATCAAATTGGGGAGGAGGAGTATGGAAGAAGTGAATGTTTTCAGATACTTGGGAGTTGACGTGTCGGCGGATGGATTTATGAAGTAAAGGTTGGATGCGAGAAGTGGGTCATAATAAGCGTGTATGCACCTGGAGAAGAGAGGAATGCAGAGGAGAGGGAGAGATTTTGGGAGATGTTAAGTGAATGTATAGGAGCCTTTGAACCAAGTGAGAGAGTAATTGTGGTAGGGGACCTGAATGCTAAAGTAGGAGAAACTTTTAGAGAGGGTGTGGTAGGTAAGTTTGGGGTTCCAGGTGTAAATGATAAGGGGAGCCCTTTGATTGAACTTTGTATAGAAATGGGTTTAGTTATAGGTAATACATATTTTAAGAAAAAGAGGATAAATAAGTATACAAGATATGATGTAGGGCGAAATGACAGTAGTTTGTTGGATTATGTATTGGTAGATAAAAGACTGTTGAGTTGACTTCAGGATGTACATTTTTTATAGAGGGGCCACAGATATATCAGATCACTTTCTAGTTGTAGCTACACTGAGAGTAAAAGGTAGATGGGATACAAGGAGAATAGAAGCATCAGGGAAGAGAGAGGTAAAGGGTTTTATAAACTAAAAGAGGAGGCAGTTAGGGTAAGATATAAACAGCTATTGGAGGATTGATGGGCTAATGAGAGCATAGGCAATGGGGTCGAAGAGGTATGGGGTAGGTTTAAAAATGTAGTGTTAGAGTGTTCAGCAGAAGTTTGTGGTTACAGGAAAGTGGGTGCAGGAGGGAAGAGGAGCGATTGGTGGAATGATGATGTAAAGAGAGTAGTAAGGGAGAAAAAGTTAGCATATGAGAAGTTTTTACAAAGTAGAAGTGATGCAAGGAGGGAAGAGTATATGGAGAAAAAGAGAGAGGTTAAGAGAGTGGTGAAGCAATGTAAAAAGAGAGCAAATGAGAGAGTGGGTGAGATGTTATCAACAAATTTTGTTGAAAATAAGAAAAAGTTTTGGAGTGAGATTAACAAGTTAAGAAAGCCTAGAGAACTAAGGGATTTGTCAGTTAAAAATAGGAGAGGAGAGTTATTAAATGGAGAGTTAGAGGTATTGGGAAGATGGAGGGAATATTTTTGAGGAATTGTTAAATGTTTTATGAAGATAGGGAAGCTGTGATTTCGCGTATAGGGCAAGGAGGAATAACATCTTGTAGGAGTGAGGAAGAGCCAGTTGTGAGTGTGGGGGAAGTTCGTGAGGGAGTAGGTAAAATGAAAGGGGTAAGGCAGCTGGGATTGATGGGATAAAGATAGAAATGTTAAAAGCAGGTGGGGATATAGTTTTGGAGTGGTTGGTGCATTATTTAATAAATGTATGGAAGAGGGTAAGGTACCTAGGGGTTGGCAGAGAGCATGCATAGTTCTTTTGTATAAAGGCAAAGGGGATAAGAGAGAGTGCAAAAATTATAGGGGGATAAGTCTGTTGAGTAACCTGGTAAAGTGTATGGTAGAGTTATAATTGAAAGAATTAAGAGTAAGACGGAAAATAGGATAGCAATGAAACAAGGAGGCTTTAGGAAAGGTAGGGGGTGTGTGGAAACCAGGTGTTTACAGTGAAACATATAAGTGAACAGTATTTAGATAAGGCTAAAGGGGTCTTTGTGGCATTTATGGATATGGAAAAGGCGTATGACAGGGTGGATAGGGGGGCAATGTGGCAGAGGGTTGCAAGTGTATGGTGTAGGAGGTAAGTTACTGAAAGAAATGAAGAGTTTTTTACGAGGATAGTGAGGCTCAATTTAAGAAGTATGTGAAAGAGGGAAATTTTTTCCCAGTTAAAGTAGGCCTTAGACAAGGATTTTGGGGATGTCACCGTGGTTGTTTAATAATTTTATAGATGGGGTTGTAAGAGAAGTAAATGCGAGGGTCTTGGCAAAAGGCGTGGAGTTAAAAGAAAAGGGGAATCACACACAAAGTGGGAGTTGTCACAGCTGCTCTTTGCTGATGACACTGTGCTCTTGGGAGATTCTGAAGAGAAGTTGCGGAATTGGTGGATGAATTTGGTAGGGTGTGCAAAAGAAGAAAATTAAAGGTGAATACAGGAAAGAGTAAGGTTATGAGATAACAAAAAGATTACGTGATGAAAGATTGAAT
>NC_069492.1:17794561-17857061 GCF_026875155.1 Cherax quadricarinatus | reverse complement strand
ATCACCCGAACCACAGCCCGGCTGCTCGGGTACTGACTTGGAGTATCTGTCTAGTTCCCTCTTGAAGGCAACGAGGAATCTATTGGTAATGCCCCCTTATGCATGGTGGGAGGCTGTTGAACAGTCTCGGGCCTTATAAACTTATTTTATATTCTCTTAGTGTACTAAAGGCACCCCTACTGTTCATTATGGGTATGTTACACCGTCTTCCTAGTCTTTTGATTTCGTAAGAAGTGATTTTTGTGTGCAGATTTGGGATCAGTATCTCCAGGATTTTTCAGGTGTAGGTTATGAAGTACCTTTCTCGCCTGTGTTCCAAGGAATACAGTTGAAGAGACTTCAAGCGTTCCCAGTATTTCAGATGCTTAATTGAATGTTACGCGTATTTTAGATTCCTAGTTTATCGGCTTCTAGTCCTTCCTGCAAAATGCCTTAGAAATTACTACTAGCTATGAACAGTATTTACATCGTAAGTCTTTGGGGACTTTAAGTTTTAACCAAAAGAACTTGGAGAGAGAGAGAGAGAGACAGAGACACAGACACAGAGAGACAGACACACAGACACACACATACACACACACACTGACACACACAGACGCAGACAGACACAAACACACACAGACGCAGACAGACAGACACACACAGACGCAGACAGACAGACACACACACACACACACACACACACACACACACACACACACACACACACACACACACACACACACACACACACACACACACACACACAAAGCAAGATAGACACAAAGACACAGAATATCGTGTTAAGGCCGTCATGTATTTCAACGGTGCGGAAGATATTGCAGCTCAACAGAACAATGGAAAGGAAGAATTCTATTGTGTAAACGTTGGCTACGTTATTATTATTTGGTCACACGGGAAAAAATTGCTCGGAAGCTTAACTGATACATCCATCAGCTTGAAGCTTCGAATACGCTTAAAAAAACATTCGTTAGCTGTTAGATGGTTTACTAAACCTTCAAAAAAAATTAATAGGTGGCAAAGGAGGTTCTCTAAGCCTACAAAATTTCACTAGGCTTAAGATGTCAATATTTTTCAAAATGGCATTAACGAATTAAAAAAAAGGCTTCTATATTTTTAATTTGTATTAGAATAAAGGTTTACAATAGTTTAAGAAAAGGCTCGCAAGGGCTTGAAGAAAACTTTAATAGTTTTAAAGGCATCCTTGACTTTATGGTAAGCTTTATTTCTTAAATCTTTAATGGCCTTAAAGAAGGCTTCGGAAAGCCTACATTGACCTTAAAGAATGCTTCGTGAAGCCCACCCTGTGAGCTTAAAGAAGGCTTCGTGAAGCCTCCCCTGTGAGCTTAAAGAAGGCTTCGTGACGCCTCCCCTGTGAGCTTAAAGTAGGCTTTTTTGAATTGAAACAAGTTTTCATGAGCTACAAGAAAACTTCCATAAGCTTTAACAAGGCGTTCATAAGCTTAAAACTTCTATTTGTTTACAAAAAGCTCCCATAAACTTAAAGCTTTCCATATCTCTAAACAAGCCTAGTGAAGTTTCCACACTGATAACAAGTTTCCAGCAGTACATGGTATAGAGAGGACTAGAAAGCCCAAGGCTGTCACCTGAAAAGAGCTGTCTATTTCTATGTAGAATCAAAAGCTTTTGTGCATTATTCATGTGTATACGTCGAGGATAAAGCTGGATGTTTCGTAGCTCGAGTGGTAGCGCACTAATTCACACATTAAGGTCCGTGGTTCGATCCCCAGTGGGAGTGAAGACATTCCAGCGTGTTTCCTTAAAACACCTGCTGTCCCAGTTCACCTACCAGTAAATAGGTACCTGGGTGTTAGCCGACTGATGTGGGTAGCATCATGGGGACAAAATTTAATTTTTTTGCCCGAAATACTCTGCATAACAAAGGTTTTTCTATGTAGAAATAGATTATTGTTATTTCGTGACTCACGAAATCGTAAGAACACGATTGCAAATCCACGAAACTGCCTGGAGTTTTAAGACTCGCCATGAGTTCGAACCCCACCCGTTCCCTGGTTTCCATAGGTTGTGATATATAACGTCAAAGGACCCCAATGGAAATAAGTCACTCTCTCTGACTTTTTTGGGTTATCCCAGGTTCTCTACACATATGCTGCTATGTATGATAATTCTATGTAACTGTATTTGTGTATACCTGAATAAACTTACTTACTTACTTACTTAACGCTGAATACATAAGGAACGTCACGTAACTATCTATCGTAAATATTAAGGGCATAAACGTAATGTTGCTACTAGCACAAATAGTAGTAGTGGTAATTAGGTCTAATTTCCACATTCGCTTCTATAAAATCCACAAAACAATTTTATCATTGGGAAATAGAATTTTTCCCAGACCAATTTTTTCATGCTGGCAGCGAGTAAGTGGAGGGAGAAGAGCAGATAATCTCAATATACACGGTGCAGGATATGCCAGTCTAGTTAGAATTAGTTTTATATTTGGCTGCCAGTATTTGGAAATAATTGGTTTAATATGTTGGGTGCAGTAGTGAGTTTACCAGCTTACTGTTTAATATGTTGGGTGCAGTAGAGAGTTTACCAGCTTACTGTTTAATATGTTGGGTGCAGTAGTGAGTTTACCAGCTTACGTTGGGTGCAGTAGAGAGTTTACCAGCTTACTGTTTAATATGTTGGGTGCAGTAGTGAGTTTACCAGCTTACTGTTTAATATGTTGGGTGCAGTAGAGAGTTTACCAGCTTACTGTTTAATATGTTGGGTGCAGTAGAGAGTTTACCGGCTTACTGTTTAATATGTTGGGTGCAGTAGTGAGTTTACCAGCTTACTGTTTAATATGTTGGTTGCAGAAGTGAGTTTACCAGCTTACTGTTTAATGTTGGGTGCAGTAGGGAGTTTACCAGCTTACTGTTTAATATGTTGGGTGCAGTAGTGAGTTTACCAGCTTACTGTTTAATATGTTGGTTGCAGAAGTGAGTTTACCAGCTTACTGTTTAATGTTGGGTGCAGTAGGGAGTTTACCAGCTTACTGATTAATATGTTGGGTGCAGTAGTGAGTTTACCAGCTTACTGTTTAATATGTTGGGTGCAGTAGGGAGTTTACCAGCTTACTGTTTAATATGTTGGGTGCAGTAGTGAGTTTACCAGCTTACTGTTTAATATGTTGTGTGCAGTAGTGAGTTTACCAGCTTACTGTTTAAAATGTTGCGTGCAGTAGTGAGTTTGCCAGCTTACTGTTTAATATGTTGGGTGCAGTAGTGAGTTTCCCAGCTTACTGTTTAATATGTTGGGTGCAGTAGTGAGTTTGCCAGCTTACTGTTTAATATGTTGGGTGCAGTAGTGAGTTTGCCAGCTTACTGTTTAATATGTTGGGTGCAGTAGTGAGTTTGCCAGCATACTGTTTAAATATGTTGGGTGCAGTAGAGAGTTTGCCAGCTTACTGTTTAATATGTTGGGTGCAGTAGTGAGTTTTGCCAGCTTACTGTTTAATATGTTGGGTGCAGTAGTGAGTTTGCCAGCTTACTGTTTAATATGTTGGTGCAGTAGTGAGTTTGCCAGCTTACTGTTTAATTTGTTGGGTGCAGTAGTGAGTTTGCCAGCATACTGTTTAATATGTTGGGTGCAGTAGAGAGTTTGCCAGCTTACTGTTTAATATGTTGGGTGCAGTAGTGAGTTTGCCAGCTTACTGTTTAATATGTTGGGTGCAGTAGTGAGTTTGCCAGCTTACTGTTTAATATGTTGGGTGCAGTAGTGAGTTTGCCAGCATACTGTTTAATATGTTGGGTGCAGTAGTGAGTTTGCCAGCTTACTGTTTAATATGTTGGGTGCAGTAGTGAGTTTTGCCAGCATACTGTTTAATATGTTGGGTGCAGTAGTGAGTTTGCCAGCTTACTGTTTAATATGTTGGTGCAGTAGTGAGTTTGCCAGCTTACTGTTTAATATGTTGGGTGCAGTAGTGAGTTTGCCAGCTTACTGTTTAATATGTTGGGTGCAGTAGTGAGTTTACCAGCTTACTGTTTAATATGTTTGGGTGCAGTAGTGAGTTTTGCCAGCTTACTGTTTAATATGTTGGGTGCAGTAGTGAGTTTGCCAGCATACTGTTTAATATGTTGGGTGCAGTAAGAGAGTTTGCCAGCTTACTGTTTAATATGTTGGGTGCAGTAGTGAGTTTGCCAGCTTACTGTTTAATATGTTGGGTGCAGTAGTGAGTTTGCCAGCTTACTGTTTAATATGTTGGGTGCAGTAGTGAGTTTGCCAGCTTACTGTTTAATATGTTGGGTGCAGTAGTGAGTTTGCCAGCATACTGTTTAATATGTTGGGTGCAGTAGAGAGTTTGCCAGCTTACTGTTTAATATGTTGGGTGCAGTAGTGAGTTTGCCAGCTTACTGTTTAATATGTTGGGTGCAGTAGTGAGTTTGCCAGCTTACTGTTTAATATGTTGGGTGCAGTAGTGAGTTTGCCAGCATACTGTTTAATATGTTGGGTGCAGTAGTGAGTTTGCCAGCTTACTGTGAGTTGGCTAGCTTGTGGAATTTCCTTTCAATTCCGTTAACACATTATCTGTGTTACAGGGTTGCTCGAGGAATAGATAATTATTCTTGGAAATTTTGTCTTCGTGCACCCTGCAATCTGTAAAGTCTTGAGTCTGTCTGTCTGTCTGTCTGTCTGTCTGTCTGTCTGTCTGTCTCTCTCTCTCTCTCTCTCTCTCTCTCTCTCTCTCTCTGTCCTCTAGGGATTCCTGGAGACTAGGGTGCTGGAGTGTTAGATCCTCTTTGCCTTATTTAACCCAGCTTTTCCTCTGGTTCCTCCTTCCTTCTCTCATCTCCCATCACTAGCTAGTTCCTCGCTCCTTGGATCTCCTTTCTCATTTTTACCCTCTTCGTTGATCCCCTCGCTACTCCGTCCCCTCTCCCTCTACCAACTCTTTACTCTCTCTTCTCCCCTCAACATCTCTCATATTTTCCATGCCCTCTTTCCTCTCATAGCCATTAATCTTCTGCCTCTTCTCTTCCCTTACCTTCGACTTCCTCCAGCCTCTCTCTCTCTCTCTCTCTCTCATCCTCCTTCCTCTCATCCGTGCAATTGATCTTCGTTTTTATTGTGATTGCAATATATATTTCTGTATGGATATAAGCGTTGAGTGACGTACACTGTCAGTGTGATGTTACGTTGTTACTACAACAGTACTATTACTGCTACTACTACTACTACTACTACTGCTGTTACTACTACTACTACTATTGCTATTTTACTAATAATATTACTTCAATTATTTTTACTATTCTATTTACTACTACTACTGATACTACTATCTTTTCCCTCTTAGATCTCCTCTTCCTTTCTTTCCTTCTCTTTCCTACCTTTACGTTCCTCCTCTTCCTCGACCT
Organism: Cherax quadricarinatus; assembly: GCF_026875155.1. Taxonomy (NCBI): domain Eukaryota; kingdom Metazoa; phylum Arthropoda; class Malacostraca; order Decapoda; family Parastacidae; genus Cherax; species Cherax quadricarinatus. The sequence continues at coordinate 17,851,680 of NC_069492.1, read as the reverse complement.
CCAGTGCCCCTCTTCCCTTCTCCTGGTTCTCTCTCACATCCCCATTGATCTGCTGCCAGCATCACTTTTTACAGCTTGCCACGAGAGCACTTCCATGTCCAGTACTTTATATAGATACAATGCTTAAACTGTTTCCTCCTCTCTATAACTTTTTTTTTGGTGTTCGAGGGTGAACCAGGAGGAAGTAACTCACCCTAGTTTCTCAAATAAGAAAAAATTCTTATGCACATGGGAAGCTTGCATTGGCATTTTTTCAGGGCCGAGGATGTTGATACCGTCAAAATGCTTGTTGTAAAGTAAAAGGACACAAGTGCAACTTATGTGACATTTTTGTGGCAACGTTTCGCTCTCCAGGAGCTTTAAGCCGAAACGTTGCCACAATAAAAATGTCACATATTGTCGGTAATTCTACTAACATTAATACAAAATGCTTGTTGTTGTATTTACTGGGAGGTCGTTCATGTTCGTTGCTGTTTCTCTGCTGGACTGTGTTAGGTCGTCTTATACCTTCTCCAGTTCGTAATATCTTGCATCGTTTTTAGGATAACTACACTACCTGCCTGCCTGTTACTCTCCCTGCCTGCCTGTTACTCTCCCTGCCTGCCTGTTACTCTCCCTGCCTGCCTGTTACTCTCCCTGCCTGCCTGTTACTCTCCCTGCCTGCCTGTTACTCTCCATGCCTGCCTGTTACTCTCCCTACCTGCCTGTTACTTTCTCTGCCTGCCTGTTACTCTCCCTGCCCGCCTGTTACTCTCCCTGCCTGCCTGTTACTCTCCCTGCCTACCTGTTGCTCTCCCTGCCTACCTGTTGCTCTCCCTGCCTGCCTGTTACTCTCCCTGCCTGCCTGTTACTCTCCCTGCCTGCCTGTTACTCTCCCTGTCTGCCTGTTACTCTCCCTGCCTGCCTGTTACTCTTCCTGCCTGCCTGTTACTCTCCCGTCTGCCTGTTACTCTCTCCCTGCCTGCCTGTTACTCTCCCTGTCTGCCTGTTACACTCCCTGTCTGTCTGTTACTCTCCCTGCCTGTTACTCTTCCTGCCTGTCTGTTACTTTCTCTGCCTGCCTGTTACTCTCCCTGCCTGCCTGTTACTCTCCCTGCCTGCCTGTTACTCTTCCTGCCTGCCTGTTACTTCCTGCCTGACCTGTTGCTCTCCCTGCCTGCCTGTTACTCTCCCTGCCTGCCTGTTCACTCTCCCTGCCTGCCTGTTACTCTCCCTGCCTGCCTCCTGTTACTCTCCCTGCCTGCCTGCCTGTTACTCTCCCTGCCTGCCTGTTACTCTCCCTGCCTGCCTGTTACTCTCCCTGCCTGCCTGCCTTTTACTCTCCCTGCCTGTCTGTTACTCTCCCTGCCTGCCTGTTACTCTCCCTGCCTGCCTGTTACTCTCCCTGCCTGCCTGTTACTTTCCCTGCCTGCCTGTTACTTTCCCTGCCTGTCTGTTACTCTCCCTGCCTGCCTGTTACTCTCCCTGTCTGCCTGTTACTCTCCCTGCCTCCCTGCTACTATCCCTGCTACTCTTCCTGCTACTCTCCCTGCTACTCTTCCTGCTACTCTCCCTGCCTTCCTGCTACTCTCCCTGCCTGCCTATTACTCTCTCTGTCTCCCTGCTAATCTCCCTTCCTGCCTGTTACTCTCCCTGCCTCGCTGCTACTCTCCCTGCCTCCCTCCTTGCATGCGAGCTACACTCCCTGTCTGCTACTCTCCTTGAATGCCAGCCACTCTCCCTGCCTCCCGGCTACACTCCCTGCCTCACTGCTATTCTCCCTGCCTCCCTGCTATTCTCCCTGCCTCCCTGCTACTCTCTCTGCCTCCCTCCTACACTCTCTGCATGCCTGTTACTCTCCTTGCTACTCTCCCTGCTACTCTCCGTGCCTCCCTGCTGCTCTCCCTGACTGCCTACTACTATCCCTGCCTCCCTGCTACTCTCCCTGCCTCATCGCTACTCTCCCTGCCTGCCTACTATTCTCCCTGCCTCCCTGCTACTCTCCCTGCCTGACTGCTACACTCCCTGCCTGCCAGCTACACTCCCTTCCTACCTGCTACTGTTCCTGCATCCCTTCTGCTCTCCCTGCATCCCTGTTACTCTCACTGCTTGCCTGCTAGTTTTCCTGCCTGCCTGCTACACACCCAGCCTGTCTGCTACTCTCCCTGAATCACTGTTAATCTCACTGCCTCCCTGCCACGCTCCCTGATTCTTTCGTACACTCCCTGCTTCACTGCTACTCTCCCTGCCTGCCGGCTACACTCCGTGCCAGCCTGTTTCTATCTCTGCCTACCTGTTACTCCCTGCCTCCCTGCCTCCCTGCCTCCCTGCCTCCCTGCCTCCCTGCCTCCCTGCCTCCCTGCCACTCTCCCTCACTTTCTGTTACTCGCCTTGAATTCCTGCTACTCTCCCTACCTTCGTGCTACACTCCCTCACTTCCTGTTACTCTCCCTACCTTCCTGCTACACTCCCTCACTTCCTGCTACTCTCCCTCACTTCCTGCTACTCGCCTTGAATCCCTGCTACTACCTGCCAGCCTGCTACACTCCCTGTCTCCCTGCTATTCTCTCTGCCTTCCTGCTACTTTACCTGCCTCCCTGCTACTCTCCCTTCCTCCCTGCTACTCTCCCTGCCTCCTGGCTACTCTTAGTCTCTTGAGGTCTCACTAAAGTTTGTTAAGCCCTCTTTTGCTCTCATTCCTTTCAGTAGTTTAGTGGATGCTTTTGTATCACTGCTGGTTTTTATTTTTGGCATGCCTGTCTACCGTGTTTACACTATTTAGATTTTAAACTCCTTAGTATTTGTCATCTCATCAAAAATCGCTAATGTTCTTCCTTTCCCCACCATAAGATACCCTTAAGAAAAATTTAATTTTGAGTTGCAATGATTTTCATCTCTATGAGAGCTACAATGTCTGGCTCATTTTTGTTATTCTGTCTTTTATCTCAAATTAGTCATGCCATCCTAATTTGCGTGTAATACCTTCATCTGTCTGTATCTTCAGGTGCCAAGAGCACCTGAAGATACACTTGAAGGAAACCATAATACGTAGAATACAGTAAGAAAGAATGTCAAAGAGAAGACACCAGGGAGGAGGAGAGGTGACCTTACACAGCTCTATCGTCTACACCTTTGCCAACAATCGATTTTAGTCCAGGACAGATGAGATGGATCACACCTCGGGATCTTTTCTGTGTCCTCCCTCGAGTTTATTCCGCCGCTGCCGACACCTGCGGCGCTGTACTCTGCTCTTCCACCTGTGTTTCAAATGTCTGCTCTCGGTTGGTAATGTACTTAGCTCACACACTGACGTCCGTGGTTCGATCCCCGGTACGGGTGGAAACTTTTGGCGTTTTTCCTGAAGACACCTACTGTCTCTTTTCACCTAGCAATAAGTACGTACCTGGGTGTTAGACGACGACTGGTGTGGGTCGCATCTTGTGGTACAAAATTAAACAAAGTTGCCGAAATGCTCCGTATAACCAAGGAGTTTCTATAAATAGAAAAATAGAAAAATATAAAAAAAAATAGCTTTTATATATTTGGTATCGATAAAATTACTAGGATTTACGTGGTAAAAAAGACTTTGGTTCTCCCTTACCATATAAACTTGGTTAATATGTCTTCTCGTCTTAAGACTTTTATTATTAAAGTTGTATTTAAAAATCTTGATACGGTAAAAAAAACTTTTGATAAAGAATTCCCCCCAAAATGCTGACGGATGTGCTTATAAGATTCCTTGTAAAATTTGCGATAAAGTTTATTACGGTCAAACTGGTAAAAAGTCTCGAACTAAGATTAAAACATTAGAACTGGACAAGATTCCAATGCTCTATTTATTCATGTGAGAGATTTTAATAGTCCAATTGATTTTCAAAAAGTTGAGAAAGTTGTTTCAAGCAAGTCCATGGTCGACAGGAATATAACTGAGTCACGTTTCATAAAAAGCAGTTTTGAAAATAAGAATATTTCCTTTGGTTTATATAAATTGGATTACTTTATAATTAGCAAAATTTGGGAAGAATTTAATGATACATCAAACAAATAATAAATCTTATATCTTGGGTAGAGTATTAGGTGTGCTTCACAGAGTTGGGTGTCGTCACGGGAGTGTGAGGTGTTGCTTTGTTGTGGGATGTGATGGTGAGGTGTAGTCTTGACCCTTTATATGCCTTCCTTTGAGGTTTTGTTTTAATAGTTCCTTGATAATATGAGAAGTCACGCATCGCTTAGAATTTCACATCAGAAAGGAAGTACGCCAGACATGAGGAGGTCAACGATATCATAAAGAGAAGCCTCTCCACAGTCCGTTGTCTAGCCCAACGGAACCCCAAGTACAGAGGTCTGACGGAAGTCAAAAGCGTCCTGATGGAGCCACTATGCTACCCAGGAAGGATGGAAAACAGATTGCCTGGGACTACACCTGTGCCACCACATTGGCACACACATACTTGCCATAGTCTGTAGCAGAAGGGGTGGAGCTGCCAGCCACAGGGAGACCTTTCCCCTTGCAATAACTTCATCCCAATAGGGCCGGAGACCCTTGGAGTATGGGGCAAGCGTGCTCTAAAGTTCCCCAAAGAGCTGGGTGAAAAACTTACCATAGAAACCAAGAACCACAGGGCGGCCAGCTTCCTCTTTCAGAGACTCAGTGTTGCGATCCAGAGGGCATTCTGGGCACGCGACCCACCGCCGGGCAGCTGGACGAAGCATTTGAGATGTATCTCTGAGTTGTCATCTATGTTGTTTTACTCTTTATTGTATTTTTGTCAATGTATTTTGTCGATGTATTTTGTCTTTAAATAAAATTTATATTAATATAGGGGGTGGTAGGAGAAAATTTTCAAATAGCTTCAGGGAGAACCTTGAGTTCTCCCTGAAGCAAGTTTATTCTTTTCTTTGAGGATGACGGTCCCCAGGACAGTTCTAGAGGTGGTATATATATATATATATATAATATATATATATATATATATATATAATATTATATATATATATATATATATATATATATGTATATATATATAAATTATATATAATATATATATATATATATATATATATATATATATATATAAATTATATATATATATATTATATAATATATATATATATTAAATTATATATATATATATATAAATATATATATATATATATATATATATATAATATTATATATATATATATATATATATATATATATATATATATAATATATATATAAATTATAATATATATATATATATATAATATATATATAAATATATATATATATATATATATATATGAAAAAAAAATATATTTCACTGTGTTTGTTTAGTATTAAATTATTGTAAACAAATCTAAAATATATTTAGTTGGGTTAGGCTAAAATAAATTTCTGTTCTAATAAGGTTAGGTAAGTTTTCTAAGATTCTTTTGGTGCAAAATTAAAAATTTTTACATTAACATTAATGAAAAAATATATCTTTAGACGTATAAGAGAAAATTTTCGAAAGGACTTAATTTTAAATGAGTTCTTGCTAACTGACCACTTTACATATTCGGCACGACATTATATAATATATATATAATATATATTATATATATATATATATATATATATATATATATATATAATATATATATATATATATATATATATATATATACACACACCAAACTGCGGCAGGCCAAGACTCGACACTACGAACCTTGTACCGCCTCCAGAGACAGCACAATGTATGCATCGCCTTACCACTTGAGCCAGCGACCCTACAAGAATCACGCATGCAGCTGAGCTAAATGTTTTTCTCGTCATCCGAGGACACTCGTGGCAGTGGTATCTCGAGGATTAATTTCAACCTCCTCGTGTTTGAATACCCACCTCAACAAGCAGTCTATATAACATGTAGCTCAGCTGCATGCATGATTATTGTAGGATCGCTCGCTGTTACTACTGTCACTGTTGCTGCTGCTGTTGTGCTCTTTTAGTTACTTATGCTGCTTTTTTGTGTTGATGCTGAGTTTGTTGTTGCTAATATTGGCATAGTTTTAGCTTCTGCAGACGCTGATGCTACTGCAGAATACATTTCTGCTGCTGCTGTTCCTTCGTTGTTGCAGTTCCAGGCTTTGTTGCTGTTTCTGACGCTGTTACTGTTGCCGTATTGTTTGTTGATATTGCTGTTACTGTTAACACTGTTGCTATTACTATTGCTACACTTCCTTCATTTTCTTACACCACTGTTGATGCTGTTGATTTTTCTGCTACCGTTGCTGCTGCAGATGTTGCTGTTGCTATTTTGTCTGTTAGCTATTAATGTTACCGATATTAATGCTTCTGCATTTGCCATTATTATTCTGTTGATAATATTGCTGTTGCTACTGTTCTTGCTGCTACTATTGCTATTATTGCTGCTGCTATTATTGCTGCTGCTGATGTTATTGCTTACGTACCGCCGCCAGCTTCCGGCGCTGCTTACCTCTCTTGAGACAAATCCCGATAACTCTTATCGGAATTTTGGTCTTGTCCAATATCTCCCAAAAGGTGACATTCTCAGGCACTTTCTCTCTTTTATAAACACTTGAGGGATTTTACAGGATTATGGTAAAAGTTCCTTCCTTCAGTTCCAACAAGCTAAAAGTTTTTGCCTACCTAAACCCATTTAAAAATATACCCTGAAATTATATTCACTAGTATAAAACATACCAACGGGGAAAGGATGACTTTGGAGCCATCTGTTGGCCTGGTATTTAATTTAGTCATCTGCCTCTTTTCAATAATGCTTGTGCGTGATTCAGCTAAGTTCTAGACTCCACTAATACTATTTACGAATGAAGTGAAGGTTTTCAGAAGGATACAGAGAGTGTAGTTGATGATGAGACGAGTGTAACAGTTGGCTGTTTCGCCTACACGGAAGGTTTTTTCAGTCAAATTCAGAGAATAAATTGGAGACAGTAGTTGTGGCGAGGTGAAGATGTAATTAATCTATTAATCCTCAAGTAGTTTTGAGGTGGTCAGTCCCTCAGCCTAGAGAAGAGCACACCTTCATGGTCTAGGTTCTCTAGAACTGAAGTTGAAGCATGAGAATGGAGTCTTATATTTTCTCGAAGGTGAGGCGTGAAAGATCTTTGATATATATAAAATAATAGATATATTAAAAATTTAATAAATGCCCACTTGTTGTACATACCTGAATCTTAAACTTGCCATTATTACATACCATTTTTATCATACCTGTCAGACAGCAGCACAATGGTACCTTGGTATAGAGAGTATCTTCCACAACCACTTTGCTGAAAACCCCTTTAGAGTGAGAAGGGTTTGGGTTATAGTTGGATTATAGTTTAGCATAGGCCAGTAGACCTGTTGCAGTTCCTAATTCTTAGCTTCTGTCTTCTGCTAGTGGTCCCAGCCTCCTGTGATATCTTCAAGATATTTTAGGCCTCATCTTTGATAGTATATAACATTACATTCTCATGCATCAATTTCAGTCATGGTGATGAACACACACACACACACACACACACACACAAAACACACAAAACACACACACACACACACACACACACACACACACACACACACACACACACACAAGTATGTGAGGAACTCAACAAGAGATTCAAAGTGTTTACAGAGGAGACAGAAGGGCTCCAGAAAGCGGAGAGGGGGGCACACCACCATGTGCTGGACACAGTGCACACAACCGAGGAAGAAGTGAAGAGGCTTCTGAGTGAGGCTAGATACCTCAAAGGCAATGGGCCCAGATAACATCTCCCATGGGTATTGAGAGAGGGAGCAGAGGGACTATGTGTACCCTAACAAAAATATTCAATACATCTATCGAAACAGGGAGATTGCCTGAGGCATGGAAGACAGCAAATGTAGTCCCAATCTTTAAAAAAGGAGACAGACATGAAGCATTAAACTACAGACCAGTGTCACTGACATGTATAGTATGCAAAATCATGGAGAAGATTATCAGGAGAAGAGTGGTGGAAACCCCTAGAAAGGAAAGATCTCATCAACAGCAGCCAACATGGTTTCAGGGACGGGAAATCCTGTGTCACAAACCTACGGGAGTTCTATGACATGGTGACAGCAGTAAGACAAGAGAGAGAGGGGTGGGTGGTTTGGGTATTTTCTTGGACTGCAAGAAGGCTTTTGACACAGTTCCACACAAGAGATTGGTGCAAAACTGGAGGACCAAGCAGGGAAACAGGGGAAAGGGACTACAATGGATCAGGGAATAATTGACAGGAAGACAGCTACGAGTCATGGTACGTGGGGAAAGGGGTCAGAGTGGGCACCTGTGACCAGCGGGGGTCCCACAGAGGTCAGTCCTAGGACCAGTGCTGTTTCTGGGATTTGTGAACGACATGACGGAAGGAATAGACTCTGAGGTGTCCCTGTTTGCAGATGACGTGAAGTTGATGAGAAGAATTCACTCGAATCGAAGACCAGCAAAACTACAAAGGGATCTGGACAGGCTGCAGACCTGGTCCAGCAATTGGCTCCTGGAGTTCAATCCCACCAAGTGCAAAGTCATGAAGATTGGGGAAGGGCAAAGAAGACCGCAGACGGAGTACAGTCTAGGGGGCCAGAGACTACAAAACCTCACTCAAAGAAAAAGATCTTGGGGTGAGTATAACACCAGGCACATCTCCTGAAGCGCACATCAACCAAATAACTGCTGCAGTATATGGGCGCCTAGCAAACCTCAGAACAGCATTCCGACATCTTAATAAGGAATCATTCAGGACTCTGTACACCGTGTACGTTAGGCCCAAAATTGGAGTATGCGGCACCAGTTTGGAACCCACACCTAACCAAGCACGTAAAGAAACTAGAGAAAGTGCAAAGGTTTGCAACAAGACTAGTCCCAGAGCTAAGAGGTATGTCCTACGAGGAGAGGTTAAGGGAAAATCAACCTGACGACACTGGAGGACAGGAGAGATAGGGGGGACATGATAACGACATACAAAATACTGAGAGGAATTGACAAGGTGGACAAAGACAGGATGTTCCAGAGATTGGACACAGTTGGAAGCTGAAGACACAGATGAATTACAGGGATGTTAGGAAGTATTTCTTCAGCCACAGAGTAGTCAGTAAGTGGAATAGTTTGGGAAGTGATGTAGTGGAGGCAGGATCCATACATAGCTTTAAGCAGAGGTATGATAAAGCTCACGGCTCAGGGAGAGTGACCTAGTAGCGATCAGTGAAGAGGCGGGGCCAGGAGCTCGGACTCGACCCCCGCAACCTCAACTAGGTGAGTACAACTAGGTGAGTACACACACACACACACACACATACACACACACACACACACACAACACAAACACACACACACACACAGTCAACCAGCAATAGGCCAAGTAATAAGTAATGCCACTGTCATTTGAGACAAACTAAGTTATGTAATATTATCATTCCTGTGTTATTTAATATTCATTTTGCAATACGCATTCCTCTACATATTGCACATAATCATTATATATATATATATATATATATATATATATATATATATATATATATATATATATATATATATATATATAATATATATATATATATATATTGTAGTCCTGATTTATAGATGAGGAAATATCCAAAATTTATGAAATAGGTAATGATTTAAAATACCCAAGAAATGTAATTGATAAATCTTTTAAAGTTGCTAGAAAACACTTTTTATAATCCAAAAATAGGCAACCAGCCTTATTCAACTAAAAATATGTTGGTTCTCCCTTACCATGAAACTTGGTTGATATGCTTCTCTTCTTAAGACTTTTAATATTAAAGTTGTATTCAAAATCTGAAACAGTAAAAAAATTTTTTTAAATAAAGAATTCTCCCCAAAATGCTGATGGAGGTTTTCTAAAAGTTTTCCCTTTTTAAAATTGCGATAAAGTTTTTAAACGGTCAAAACGGGAAAAATTTCCGAACTAAGATTAAAACAAAAAATAAATATGGGAAATTAGAACTGGACAAGACCCCCAAATGCTTTTTTTAAATTCATTAAAGAATTTTAAAAACCCCACCCAAATTTGATTTTAAAAAAATTTGGGAAAAAATATATTTTTACAAGTCCATGGCACGGGAATATAAAATTAAATCTTGGTTTCATAAAAGAAATTTTGACAAAAATATGAATATTTTTTTTGGGTTTATATAAATTAGACCCCTTTAAAATTTAAAATAAAATTTTGGGGAAGAATTTAATAAAAACACTGGACAAAAAAAATAGTTTGGGGGGTTGATTTTTGAAAAGGAAACCTACCCTAATTTGGGCCCTTCGCCGCGCGTCACGTTTTTAAAACCGTTGTGGGATCTGAAGTGGGGTTTGTTTGGCCGGACCCCTTATATAGTTTTCCCTTTGGATGCTTCATTTTTCCAAAATTCCTTTTTTAATGGGGAGTAGCCCACAAAAGGGCGCTTGGAATTTCTCTATTTTTTTCAGATGGTTGTTTTGCATATATATATATATAAATATATAAATATATTTATATATATATTTAATATATTTATATATATATATATAAATATATATATATATATATAAAATATATATAAAATATTCTCCGAATTTTAAAACGCTAAATTTCAAGAAACCCTTTTTAAAATTTAAGACCTTTCAAAAAATTTTCTCTTAACGTTTTAAATTTTTTTTTTTTTCTTTAATGTTGATGTGAAAATTTAAAAATTTTGCCCCAAAAAAGGAACTTAGAAAACTTACCTAACCTTTTTAAAAAAAACCCCGGCCTTTTAATTTTACCCCTAACCCAACTAAATAAAATTTTAGTTTTTAATTTTCAATAATTAAATACTAAACAAACACAGTAAAATATAGTTTTTTCTTTGGGTTCAAAAAGATTTTGGGGGAATTATTGCATACCCCAAATTTTTCATTTTGTCCTAATGGCAAGTGAACGTTCTATTTAAGAAAGATCGAAAAAGTTCTCCAAATTGGGCCAGGGAAAATTAAAATATAATATATTTTAATAAATATCATATATATAATATATTAAATATATATAATAATATATTTTTAATTTTATAATAAATATATAAATTGAAAAAGAAACATATCAGCGGGAAAATTTAAATGTATGGGTGCTGGTTAATTTTTTTGTATCGTCCCATTAAGACGAGGGGGGGCTGGCCATCCAGAAAGTGGTCATACATAAGGTGAAGAGCACCCCTTCTGCTCGAATTTGGAGTGGGTCTCGAAGTTGGAGTGGGTCTCAAGTTGGAGTAGGGTCCCGAATTTGGAGTGGGCCCTCGAATTGGAGGGGGCCTTCAAAGTTGGGTGGGTCTCGAATTTGGGAGTGGTCCGAATTTTGGAGGGGGTCTCGAAGTTGGAGGGGGTACGAATTTGGGGGGGAAATCGAAGTTAAAACCGGGTCTCGAATTTGAAAGGGTTCTCGAAATTAAAATGGGCCTCAAAAACCTATAAAAAATAAAAATTTAAAAAAAAATTTGGGAAATTTTTAAAACCGGGGATAAAAAACTTTTTTGGGGGGGAAATAATGCCAGCAGGTGCAATGGGGTCGTGTGAGAAGCAGATGAAAAAATTCAAAAAGGTTTAAATACCATAATTACGCCCGTCTTTTGTTTTTAAAAATTTCTGCTCTGGGTCATAAACTCTTTAAATTTCCCTTTAAAATTTTAAATGTTTTGGGTGACAAAACTTTTAAAAATTTAATCTAAAGTTTTTTTTTAAACAAAATTTTCCCTTTTTAAATTTATCTTTAAACTGCTAAAAAAAAATTTAATAAGTAAAAATTGATTTCTGAAAAGAAGAAAAAATGCAGGGGGCCCACTCCCTTTCTGGGTTAGGTTTTTCTAAAACCCAAACCCACTAATAAAAATATTTGCCCAACCCTTTTTCAATGTTTAACCCAAGGAATATGAAATTATACAGAAAGGGGGGTTACGGCCAAATTTGCTCCTCCCAATTTTAGTCGCCTCGTACAACGGGCATAGCGACAGGGGAAGTTTAAAGAAATTTTTAAATTCAGGTAGCCCCAAAAACAGTTACATAGATAAAAAAAAAAAAAGGCACAATCCCGGTGATTTTGAACGTCACAAACCCCCCCGGGCACATAGAAGAGAGGACTTACAAACCGACGTTTCTGTCCGACTTTAAACCCTTTTTTACAAACCCCACACTGTGACTTTTTTAAAATGTCCAAGTCGGACCGAAAAGGGCCGTCGAAACCCTTCCTCTCTTCTATGTGCATTAATATTTTTTGTAAGTTACACAGATTTTTCAACATGGAAAAAATTGTGTTAGAAAAACCTAGGAAAAAACCCCAAAAAGTCAGTGATTTATTTCCTTTGGGACATTCAATAAGCATGTTTTTCTAAAGACTATCCCCGTTGCAACTGAGTACATATAAATAAAGGGGGTGTTTGTCCCAAGTTTACAAGGAGAGTTAAATATTTAAATTTGGAATGGGAGTAAAATTTGACGGGGTTTTAGAAAACAACAGCTGAAATTAAACGCTCAGGGGGTTTTAGTTTAAAAACCAAAATTTTCAGAGGGGCCAAAATATTTTCCCCTAAAGTTTAATAAAAATGTCGAACTAGGGAACATATGAAAAAAGGATTCTTTTTAAAAAACCCGGGGCGCTGTTTCGCCTCGGGTAAAAGTTTCCCGAAAAGGGTTATGGATAAAAAAAGATATTTAGTTGCATAGAGCGCAAAACGTTGTTTTTTAAAAAGCTAGTTATGAAACCGCAAGCAGAATTGAGAAAAGGGGCGTTGTGTCACACCCTGTTTGGGATTTTATGGTGGTGGCCCTTTGGTACTGATAGTGTGGTTTTCCGCATAAAGATATTCCAGATTTAACCCGGTTTTGGAGTGCAATGTCCGGGACAATAGCCAAGAGTGTTGGCGTTTTTTAAAGGGGTGGGGGATTTTTTGAGTGAAAAAAAATAGGAAAATTGAAAATTAGGGAAAAAAAAAATTTTTTAACCAATAAATATTTTTGATGTAACATGGCAACATTTTTGATGTAATTAGCTTTTTCTATCATATTTCTAAGAAATTTTTTTCCAAAAATGTAATTCTTTTTTTTGACTCAAAAAATTTCGTAATGAAAACGAATCCCAAAAAAAACCATCCCCCCCCGGCCCGGGGTTTAAACCCCGGGGTCATAGAGTCTCAAACCCCCAGCCCGTCGCGGCGGAGTTTTGAAAACCTATGACCGGGGGTTCCCAACCCCGGGGCCGGGGGGAAAGGTTTAATTCTTTTTTTTGGGTTGCGGGTCTCAAAAAGACAAAAATTTGGGGAAATCCCAAACCCAGGTTTTGGGGGGGCCAACGCCCCCGGGGGGTTTGGGGTTTTGAGAAAAGTCTCAGGGTTGATCACGCCCGGGTAAACCAGGTTGTTCTGCTGGCTGCTGAAAACCCTGCCCATATAATCACGCCCGACATAGGGCAATTCTTTGGTTTTTTTTACTAAAAAATTAAATTTTTTTAAGATATTTTTTCATTCTAAAAAACCCTACATTCCCAACATCTGAGGATTTCAATTCAAGGCAGGGAGGGGAAAAGCTCGTCACCTGTGGGTTGTCAACTTTGTTTGTGTGGTGCAACATACTGAAATATGGCCTCCACCCACCGAGATTTTTACAGAAAACGAAATGTATGGTAACTCAGGAATAAGTTTTGTAAAAAAATAAAATTTTTCCATTTCGGGCAAAAAATATTTATTTATAATTTTCCCATAATTTTTGGAAACACTTTGATAATGATAGTTCTACACCAACCAAAAGGGTTTTGCGAATTTTTTACCACTTTGTTTTCTTTGGGTTTTTTTCTTAAAAAAAATTTCTTAAAAAAATTTATTTAAACTTTTTTTTATTATGAAATCTATTGACTTTTTCGCTCAAAACAAACGGGGGACCAAATTATTTAGACCTTATATTCATCTAAAATGTAAATTTAAGCATTGTTCATTTTACCAATTTGAAAAAAAAAGGATAAAAGTTGATGCACTTTTTTTTGCTATCAAACTTTTAAGGAAAAAAGCCCTACCATTGTGTAGGTTTAAAATGCTGCTTAAATCACTGAAAAAAAATTTAATTGAAATTGGACCAAAAAAAAAAAAAACTCCCCCCCCACCCCAACAAATTAACATTTTAATATACATATTTTACCAGGGGTTGGGTATAAAACCCTTTTTTTTGAAAAAAACATTTCAAAATAAAAATTTTATAATATAAAAAAATAAAAATTAAAAAAATTCTAAAGGTTCGTAAAACCCCCCTGAATAGCCTCTTCTGTTTGCCCTAGAAATTTTCAACGCTCGAATATATACTTAGAAGAAATTTTTTAAACTCATGTAGGAGTGGTGGGGGATAATCATCAGTTTAATTTTAACTATAGCGTATCTTAAATATTAATTTTCCTTTCTAAACCGACCTAGAAATAAGGGTTTCCCTTTTGTATTGATAAAGCCCCGGGAATTGGCAAAACGCTAAAGTAAAAACCCCAAATGCTCCCAATTTTTCTAATTTTATTTTGTCAAAGTTGTATACCATTCATGGACAATTTATAATTTTATTTTTTTTTAGGGACTGCAAATATTCAGGTAAATTTTATTAAAAACTGTATTTTTTAATACTGAATTTTTTTTTGAAACTAAATTTTTCAGATAAAATAGTTGACGAGGTAAAAGTAGTTCCCGGTAACGTTTATAATACTTTGGGACGACTAACTTCCCAGGGACGGGATTATTATTATTAAAATCAAGGGGGGAAAAGCAAAAACCCGAGGATTATACAGCGCCTGGGGGGGGGTGGAAGGCATTCAGGCTTTAAATTTTGGGAACTGAGCACAGATCCAATTCCCTAAATCAAGAGCCCCCCCACCCCAAAATCAAGGAACCTTCCCTTTAGGGGGCTAGGTACTTTAGACTTTCCCCGGTACGGTTTGTTTGTCGAGGGTTTTTAAAAGTTATTTTGGGTTCTCAGGGTCCCAAAAAACATTTGTTAGCCAGGTTTGGGGGCAGTTGCAAAGATTTTCTATAGTTTGATGTGCAAAAAGTGGGGGATCTTTTTTGATGAAACGTTTCGCCTACACAAGTAGGCCCCTTCAAATCAAATATATTGAGAGCGGTTTGTAAGAAATAGATGAAATTTATCAGTCAACTGCGGAGAAAGAGTATTTGGAGGGGTCATCCCCACCTGACTGACCACTTGTAAATTTTTCCCCAAGAATCCTGTGTAGGCGAAAAATAATTTTAAAACATTTTTAAAAGTGCTAAAGTTTATTTAGGTGCTCTAAATTTGTCCATGGGTTTTTTATTGTTCCCCTTTAAAAAAAAATTGTAAAAGGTACCTTTAATTAAACCTTTTTTCCGTTGCTGCCTAAATTTAAAGTAGTTTTGGTACTCGATTTCCCAGGTTTTTTATTGGGCTTTTTAATGTAGTTAGGGACTCTGCCCAGGTTTTGTTATTTTTCCCCACCAGTGAAACTAGGGACTTTTGCCCCGGTTTTGTTTTTGTCCCCTTTATGGGACTAGGTACTCTGGGCCCCGGTTTTGTTTTTGTCCTTTAATGTAGTTTTGATACTCTCCCAGGGTTTTGTTTTGGGCCCCATTAAAGTAGGGTTTGGTCTCTGCCCCCGGTTCTGTTATTGTCTTATTTAAAGTTAAACTAGGGACCTGCCAGGTTCGTTATAGTCCAAACAGGGGGTTAAAGGGGGTCAAAGTCCAGGTTCTGTTTTTTTGTTCGTTTTAAAAAAAGCAGTTCTTTTAAATACCATAGTTGTTTTTTTTGCTTTAAAAAACCAACCCGATGCTATTTAAAATTATTAACAAGCTAAGGGAAAAATTTTAAAATGTAAATTTTAAAAATTTTTTACATGATTCCTCCAAATTTTTTGCTAAAAAATTCATAGTTTAATTTTAAAAAAGTCTCTCGTAAAGTTAAAATTGTACATCTGAATTTTAAAAACCCAAATTATTCAAGAAACCAGAAAAAAAAAACATTACAAATGGACCCCCGCATAACGATTAAACCCCCAAATGCGACCAATTATGAAGTGTAAATTTTTGTAAGTGCGTTTTTACGGGTATGTTTGGGGGGCTGAAAAGGGAAAAATTTTAAATTCACAATAATTTCCCTTTTGGGAAAAAAATTTGGGCCAGTACTGCACCTGAACATCCTTATGGGGGTTTAAAAAAAAAATTTGGTTTAACCGGGGGGCTGGATATAAATTACCCAGCGGCTAATAGCCGATGCCAGGGAAAATGAAAAATCACTTTTCCTCCTTTAAATTTCCCCATGTAAATTTCGCTTCTAATATTTTGCCTTTTTTCCCCCCCCCCCCTTTTTTGGGCCCAAAAACTTCATTTAAATAGTAATTGGGCTTCAAACGAGTCCTTTTGGGTAAAAAAAAATATAAAATTTGATTTTTCTTGGCTGAATTTTTCTTTTCCCCTGAAAATCTAACAAAAAGAATTTTCCCCCCCAAAAATTTTTAAATATTTTTTTCATGTGTGATTTCTGATTAATTAAAATGTATTTACAAAGTGGGGGGCCTTTATTGCCTAAACCCTTTTTCCTGCCCCGCAGGCTTCTTTTGTCGAAATAAAACCGGGGAAAGAAAGTAATTTTTAGGGTTAAACATCCCTTTCTCTTTTAGGGGTTTCCCTTTAAATTTAAAAATTTTAAAAATTTTTTTAATGATAAAAAAAGAATGAAAACAAAATTTCTTAAAAGTAAATTTAGGGTTGTTTACAAAAAAAAAAAAAAAAAACAAAATTTTTTTTCATAGTTTTTTGTGTTTTCCCCTTTTTTCTTCGGGTTTTATCAGTTGCTTGGGGTTTTCCCCGTCGAATTTATCAAATTTTCCCCCCAAAACACCGAGTAACTGCAATTATTTACAATATAAATATTTTGCAGTTTTTTTTTTACTGCGCAGAGGAAAAACTAAAAAAATTTTGGTTAATTTCAAATTTCTTTTCGGAAGAATATTCGGTTTTAATTTTTAAAATCAAAGGAAAATTTATTCTGAATTTAAACAAAAAACCCGATGCGTATGGTCCAAAAAATTTTTGATTATATAATATATATTTTATAATATAATATATATATTATAATATATATAAATATATATATAAAATATATTGGTTTGTGTCCCAGTAAAGGGAAAAAATTTTAGTTTTGGGTTTTAAATAGTAACTCTCTTTTTTTTTTCCGAATTTAAAGGGAAGCGAAGATTTTTTGTATGCCTTTTTCGCACAAATCATTTTTTAACCTGCGAACAAAAAGTTTTCATATTTTTGTTTATTTAAAAAATTATTGTAAAATCCTCTAAAATATTTTTAGTTTGGGGTTAAACCCAAAATTTTATGGCCGTTTTTCAAAAAAGGTCAGGTAAGTTTTTAAAATTCTTTTGGGACAAAATTATTTTAATTTTAACTTAACATAAATGAAAAAAAGCATCTTAAACGTATAAGAAAAATTTTAGAGAAGACTTTTAAAAAACGGTTTTCCCGCAAATTTACAAATTTTTTCCTAAATTTGGAAAAATTATATATATATATATAAAAAATATATATATATATTTTATATAAATATATATATAAAATATATAAAAATATATAATATATATATAAAGGGTGCAGGGGCGGATATTGGGTGATGTTTTTGAATGAAAAGAAGTTGGGTGTCCGGCCCTAAGCAAAACAAAACCTGAAGGGGGGAGGGGGGTTTCGGTGGGGGGGAAAAAAATGGGATTTAAAACTGGATATCTAGAGATTTGAGCTAAGGAAGGGGAGCAGTAATTTGAATGATCATTATGGAAGGAGAAAAGAGAATATGAATGTGTAAATTTTTGAATTATGTGGATTAAAGTAAAGGTTGGGGTCGAAAGTGGGGCCCTAATAACGTGTAACACCGCCAAAAAGGGGAAAAAAGGGAGAGGAGAGAGAGAGATTTTGGGGGAGGGTTTAAATAATGAAAAGAGCCCTTTTAACCAAGGGAGAGAGTAATTTTGGAAGGGGGCCTGAAAGCAAAGTAGGGGAAACTTTAGAGAGGGTGGGTAAGGGGGGTTTGGGGGGAAAGGTGTAAATGATAAGGGGGGCCCTTTGATTGAACTTTTAAAGAAAAGGGTTTTTGTTATAGGTAATACATATTTTTTAAAAAAAAAGGGGGATAAATAATTTTAAAAAGATTTTGAAATTTGGGCGAAAGACAGTAGTTTGTTGGAAATTTTGTATTTGGTAGATGAAAGAAATGTTTGAGTAACTCCCGGGGTGAAAATGTTTTTAGAGGGGGCCCCAGAAAAATTCAGATCACTTTTTTAGTTGTAGTAAAACTGAGAGTAAAAGGGGAAAATGGGATACAAGGGAATAAAACATCAGGGGAAAAGAGAGGGGAAGGTTTTTTTAAAAATAAAAAAGGGGGGCAGTTTTGGGAAAAATAAAAAAACAGCTATTGGAGGATAAAATGGGCTAATGGAACATAGGCAATGGGGGCGGGAAAAGGGTTTTTGGGGGAGGGTTTAAAAAAATGGAGTGGGTTTGAGTGGTTTTAGCAGAAGTTTGTGGGTTTCAGGAAAGTGGGGGGCGGGAGGGGAAAAGGACGACTGGTGGAATGATGATGTAAAGAGTAGTAAGGGGGAAAAAATTAGCATATGAAAGTTTTTTTACAAAAATAGAAGTGATGCAAGGAGGGGAAAAGTATAAGGTGAAAAAAGAGAGAGGTTAAGAAAGTGTGAAGGCCCTTGTAAAAAAAAAGAGCAAAGAAGAGTGGGGGGAGATTTATCAACAAATTTTGTTGAAAATAAGAAAAAGTTTTTGGGGTGAATTTCCCAAATTTGAAAGCCTAGAGAACAAATGGATTTGTCAGTTAAAATAGGAAGGAGATTATTAAATGGGGAGTTTTGGGGGTAATTGGGGGATGGAGGGAAAATTTTGAGGAATGTTAAATGTTTAGGGAAAAAGGGGAAACTGTGAAAATTTATGTATAGGGCCCAAGGGGGAACAACATCTTAAGGAGTGAGGAAGAGCCAGTTTAGGTGTGGGGGAAGTTCGTGAGGCAGTAGGGAAAATAAAAGGGGGTAAGGGAGCCGGGATTGATGGGATAAAGATAGAAATGTTTAAAAAGCAGGTGGGGATATAGTTTTGGAGTGGTTGGTGCAATTATTTAATAAATGTATGGAAGAGGGTAAGGTACCTAGGGATTGGCAGAGAGCATGCATAGTTCCTTTGTATAAAGGCAAAGGGGATAAAAGAGAGTGCAAAAATTATAGGGGGATAAATCTGTTGAGTATACCTGGCAAAGTGTATGGTAGAGTTATTATTGAAAGAGTTAAGAGTAAGACGGAGAATAGGATAGCAGATGAACAAGGAGGCTTTAGGAAAGGTAGGGGTGTGTGGACCAGGTGAAACATATAAGTGAACAGTATTTAGATAAGGCTAAAGAGGTCTTTGTGGCATTTATGGATTTGGAAAAGGCGTATGACAGGGTGGATAGGGGGGCAATGTGGCAGATGTTGCAGGTGTATGGTGTAGGAGGTAGGTTACTGAAAGCAGGGAAGAGTTTTTACGAGGATAGTGAGGCTCAAGTTAGAGTATGTAGGAAAGAGGGAAATTATTTCCCAGTAAAAGTAGGCCTTAGACAAGGATGTGTGATGTCACCGTGGTTGTTTAATATATTTATAGATGGGGTTGTAAGAGAAGTAAATGCGAGGGTCTTGGCAAGAGGCGTGGAGTTAAAAGATAAAGAATCACACATAAAGTGGGAGTTGTCACAGTTGCTCTTTGCTGATGACACTGTGCTCTTGGGAGATTCTGAAGAGAAGTTGCAGAGATTGATGGATGAATTTGGTAGGGTGTGCAAAAGAGAAAATTGAAAGTGAATACAGGAAAGAGTAAGGTTATGAGGATAACAAAAGATTAGGTGATGAAAAAATTGGATATCAGATTGGAGGGAGAGAGTATGGAGGAGGTGAATGTATTCAGATATTTGGGAGTGGACGTGTCAGCGGATGGGTCTATGAAAGATGAGGTGAATCATAGAATTGATGAGGGGAAAAGGGTGAGTGGTGCACTTAGGAGTCTGTGGAGACAAAGAACTTTGTCCTTGGAGGCAAAGAGGGGAATGAATGAGAGTATAGTTTTACCAACGCTCTTAAATGGGTGTGAAGCATGGGTGATGAATGTTGCAGCGAGGAGAAGGCTGGAGGCAGTGGAGATGTCATGTCTGAGAGCAATGTGTGGTGTGAATATAATGCAGAGAATTCGTAGTTTGGAAGTTAGGAGGAGGTGCGGGATTACCAAAACTGTTGTCCAGAGGGCTGAGGAAGGGTTGTTGAGGTGGTTCGGACATGTGGAAAGAATGGAGCGAAACAGAATAACTTCAGCAGTGTATCAGTCTGTAGTGGAAGGAAGGCGGGGTACGGGTCGGCCTAGGAAAGGTTGGAGGGGGGGGGGTAAAGGAGGTTTTTGTGTGCGAGGGGCTGGACTTCAGCAGGCATGCGTGAGCGTTTTTTGATAGGACGAATGGAGACAAATGGTTTTTAATACTTGACGTGCTGTTGGAGGTGAGCAAAGTAACATTTATGAAGGGGTTCGGGGAAAACCCGGCAGGCCGGACTTGGGGCCCTGGAGATGGGAAGTACAGTGCCTGCATCTGAAGGAGGGGTGTTAATGTTTGCGTTTAAAAACTGTAGTGTAAAGCCCCCTTCTGGCAAGACAGTGATGGAGGGGAATGATGGTGAAAGTTTTCTTTTTCGGGCCACCCTGCCTTGGTGGGAATCGGCCAGTGTGATAAAAAAAAAAAATAATATATAATATATATATATTTTATTTATATATATATATATAAAATATATATATAATATATATAATATATATAATATATTTTTATATATATTATATATATATATATAATATTATATTTTTTATATATATATATATATATATATAAAATTATATATTTATTAATATATATATATACAAAATTTATATATTATATATATATATATATATAATATATATATATATATATATATATATATATATACTTTAATATATATATATATATATATTTATATATATATATATTTTATATATATTATTTTAATATTATATATATATTTATATATAATATAATATATATATATAATATATATATATATTTATAATATATATATATTATTATATAAAAATATATATATATATATATATATATATATAATATATGTATATGCAAAACAACCCACTGTGAAAGAATAGAGAATTCCAAGCGCTTTCGTGATTTACTCACATTATCAAGGAACTATGAAAGTAAAGCATCCAAGGAAGGTATATAAGGGGTCTGGCCAACACCTCACTATCAGATCCCGCGCGCCGGCCCAACTGCACAGGTCCTTCGCACAACCCACCAACAAACTATTCTACCCAAGAAATTTTTAAAATTATTATTTGTCCAGTGTATTATTAAATTTTCCCAAAATTTCTATTAATTATAAATGGATCTGATTTATATAAACCAAAGGAAATATTCATATTATTGTCAAAACTGCTTTTTATGAAACAAGATTCAATTATATTTCTGTCGACCATGGACTTGCTTGATACAACTTTCTCAACTTATTGAAAAACAATTGGAGGGTTTAAAAAATCTCTTACATGAATAAATAGAGCATTGGGTCTTGTCTAGTTCTAATGCTATATTTATGTTGTTTTAATCTTAGTTCGAGATTTTTACCAGTTTGACCGTAAAAAACTTTATCGCAAATTTTACAAGGAATCTTTATAGACACATCCATCAGCATTTTGGGGGGGAATTCTTTATCAAATTTTTTTATTGTATCAAGATTTTTGAATACAACATTAATATTAAAAGTCTTAAGAAGAGAGGCATATAAACCCAAGTTTTCATGGTAAGGGAGAACCCATATTTTTAGTTGAATAAGGCTGGTTGTCCCTTTTTGGATTTTTAAAAAGTATTTCAGCAATTTTAAAAAGATTTTATCAATTACATTTCTTGGGTATTTTAAATCATTACCAAATTTCATAAATTTTTGGATATTTCCTCATCTATGAACTAAGGACTACAAATTCGTAAACTTTTCAAAAACTTTGATGAGAAAAAAAAGACGTTTGACTCTATCTTGAATGCGGGGAAATAATAGTGGACAATAGGAACAGTTATTTGTAGGTTTTCTGTAAATTTAAAATTTGAATTCATATGTGTGTGTGTGTGTGTGTGTGTGTGTGTGTGTGTGTGTGTGTGTGTGTGTGTGTGTGTGTGTGTGTGTATGTGTGTACAAAGAAAAAAATTCAGATAGTTGTCCGTCCATTATGGCTTTGGCAGTACATGTAAATTCTAAATTTTAAAGTGAATGATTTTTGTAGCGGATAAATGCAATATGAATCGTCCTTTAGTACCAGCGAGAAACGCTACCCTTTGGCCATTTAATAAAAGTGGGAATGAAAAAAACGAATTGTAAGTTGGTCAATGTGAAAAGTAGACTGGAAGATTAGGTATATCTGGAGAGTTTATCTGGAGAGAGTTCCGGGGGTCAACGCCCCCGCGGCCCGGTCTGTGACCAGGCCCCCTTTAAGGCCCAGTGTCCCGGGATGCGCCCCCACACCAGTCGACTAACACCCAGGTACCCATTTTACTGATGGGGAACATAGACAACAGGTGGAGAGAAACACGTCCAATGTTTCTACTCTGGCTGGGAATCGAACCCAGGCCCTCACCGTGTGAAGCGAGAGCGTTAACCACCAGGCCACCAGAGCCTGTAGGTAGGGAAGAGAGGATCCGTAAATGAAATTTAAGACGAATGTTATTCTAGGTCTTGATGCCAGCGAAGGGGTCTCCATTAATGAACTACAGCTCCCTTATTCTTGGAACACTTTTGATTGTTCCAAGTTGAGTTTCCTCTTGGAACACTTTTGATTGTTCCAAGTTGAGTTTCCTCTTGGAACACTTTTGATTGTTCCAAGTTGAGTTTCCTCTTGGAACACTCCGGGTCACCGTATTACAGACTGGATATAACTGCATTGGAAAACGTACAGAGGAGGATGACAAAGTTGATCCCATGTATCAGAAATCTTCCCTATGAGGATAGACTGAGGACCCTGAATCTGCACTCTAGTAAGGCATAGAATTAGGGGGGATATGAATGAGATGTATAAATGGAAAACAGTAGTAAATAAAGGGAATATAAAAAGCGTGCTAAAAATATCTAGCCAAGACAGGACTCGCAGCAATGGTTTCAAGTTGGAAAAATTCAGACTGAGGAAGGATATAGGAAAGCACTGGTTTGGTAATATAGTTGTGGATGAGTGGAACAAACTCCCCAGTACCCTCATAGAAGGTAAAACGTTGTGTAGTTTTAAAAACAGGCTAGATAAATACATGAGTGGGTCTGGGTGGGTGTGAGTTGGACTTGGCTACCTTGTGATAGTAAGTCTGATGACTTGCACCTTCCTTAAGTGGATGTGACCTATCTCAGCTAGGTTGGATCATTTGCTTAAACCAGTAGGAGACTTAAACCTGCCTCGCATGAGGCAGTAGGCCTGTTGCAGTGTTCCTTCTTTCTTGTGTTCTTGCAAGTCTTGAAGAGAAGCCCAGGAGCCTACCTGTTATGTCTGCCTACTTAGTGGACCGAGAGAAACTGAAAGTTGGATCTCCGAGTTACCACTCAAATGTGATGGGTCTCATGACGTTACAACTAGAAGGGAGCCTTGCCATAGAGCAGCTGGGATTATCTAAGTATACTACATAGTACACAGTAACACTACAAACATGGCGCCTCTGCTTTTGCTTTTCATCTGGGGAGGTTGCATCTCCTGCCGAGTCTTCTGCTTTCGTAGGGAGTGATTTTAGTGGGTAAATTTAACACTAGTCCCTCTAGGATTTTCCAAGTGTATATTATCAAGCATCTTTCTCGCCTGCGAAAAAGATGCTTGATAATATACACATCAAGGGGCTTCAACCGTTCCCAGTATGTAGGTGCTTTATCGTATTTGTGTGTGCCGTGAAACGTCTCTGTATATTCTCCAAGTCTGCAATTTTGCCTACCTTGACAGGGGCCTTTAGTGTACAGCAATATTCCAACGTAGAGAGAAGCGGAGAGAAACATTATGGGCTTGACATCCCCTAGTTTTGAAGGTTCTCATTATCCCTCCTATCATTTTCCTAGCAAATGTGGTAGATACACTGTTGTCATCTTTGAAAAAGTGAGATCCTCTGACATTATCACTCCCAGGTCCTTCACATCAGTTTATCGCTCTATTGTGTAGTTGAAATTTGTTTTATATTCAGATACAGTTATGTCCTCGAGTTTTCCATAGCAGGGTGATTATCATACGAAGCACATCTGAAGCGCACATTTACCAAATATCTGCTGCAGAATATGGTAGCCTGGAAAACCTAAGAATAGCATTTCGACACCTGATTGTGGAGTCATTCAAGACACTGTACACTACGTCAGATCCATGATGGAGTATGAAGTACCATTATGGAACCCACACATGGTCAAGCATGTTAAGAATTTCGAAAATGTGCAAAGGTTGGCAACAAGACTAGTCCCAGAGCTACGCAGTATGTCTTTCAAGGAGAGGATAAGAGAAATCAACCTGACGTCACTGGAGGACACGAAGGCCACGATAACATATAAAATATTGAAAAGAATTGACAAAGTGGATAGTGACAGAATGTTTGAGAGATGGGACACAGAAACAAATGGTCACGACTCGACTCACGAAATCGTAATGACACGATTGCAAACAAACCATACCCCGGCCGGGATTGAACCCGCGGTCAGAGAGTCTCAAATCTTATCTGTGGCTAGCTGGTCTAGTGGCTAACTCGACTGTCTGGAGTTTTGAGACTCTCTGACCGCGGGTTCAATCCCGGCCGGGGTATGGTTTACAAAGGGTCACAACTGGAAGCTGAAAACTCAGATGAGTCACAGGGATGTTAGAATGTACTTCTTCAGCCATAAAGTTGTCAGGAAGTGAAACAATCTGGAGAGTGATGTAGTGGAGACAGGAGCCACACATAGCTTTAAGAAAAGGTACAGTAAAGCTCTTGGATCAGGGAAAAAGTGGACCTAGTAACGATCAGCGAAGAGGCAGGGACAGGAGCTACAACACGGCCCAAGGAACCACAAAAAAGTGAGAAACACACTAACACACACCACCCATCATATCTAAGACTCATCATTATTTCTCTCGTTATTCCTAAATAATGAGTATCTATTCATATTGCCGTCATTGTGCGTTATCACGAAATACGTAGTTCGTATCATTACGTATTCAAAATGAAATATCCTTCATTTTGAAGAGATATTTCAGCTGAACTGGACCTGCTTTCCGTTTCCATGGATCAAATATGACTCGGTTCGGTTCCCAAAGTGCAGTTTGATCCTCGAGAGACATAGAGAGAGAGAGACACAGACAGAGAGAGTGAGTCAGGTAGACAGACACTTGACATTATATATATTTTATATATATTATATATATATATATATTTAATATATATATATATATTTTATATATTATATATATAGAGACATATTAATAGAGAGAGTATGGAGGAGGTGAATGTATTCAGATATTTGGGAGTGGACGTGTCAGCGGATGGGTCTATGAAAGATGAGGTGAATCATAGAATTGATGAGGGGAAAAGGGTGAGTGGTGCACTTAGGAGTCTGTTTGGGGACCAAAGAACTTTGTCCTTGGAGGCAAAAAAGGGGAATGGATGAGAGTATAGTTTTACCCAACGCTTTTATATGGGTGTGAAGCATGGGTGATGAATGTTGCAGCGAGGAGAAGGCTGGAGGCAGTGGAGTATGTCATGTCTGAGGGCAATGTGTGGTGTTTAATATAATGCAGAGAATTCGTAGTTTGGAAGTTAGGAGGAGGTGCGGGATTACCAAAACTGTTGTCCAGAGGGCTGAGGAAGGGTGTTGAGGGGGTTCGGACATTTTGGGGAGAATGGAGCGAAACAGGTGACTTCGAGAGTGTATCGTCTGTAGTGGAAGGAAGGCGGGGTAGGGGTCGGCCTAGGAAAGGTTGGAGGGAGGGGGTAAAGGAGGTTTTGTGTGCGAGGGGCTTGGACTTCCAGCATGCATGCGTGAGCGTGTTTGATAGGAGTGAATGGAGACAAATGGTTTTTAATACTTGACGTGCTGTTGGAGTGTGAGCAAAGTAACATTTATGAAGGGGTTCAGGGAAACCGGCAGGCCGGACTTGAGTCCTGGAGATGGGAAGTACAGTGCCTGCACTCTGAAGGAGGGGTGTTAATGTTGCAGTTTAAAAACTGTAGTGTAAACATGACTCATGAAATCGTAATGACACGATTGCAAACAAACCATACCCCGGCTGGGATTGAACCCGCGGTCAGAGAGTCTCAAAACTCCAGCCCGTCGCGTTAGCCACTAGACCAGCTAGCCACAATAAGATTCGTCCAACTAGGTATATTTCTACACCATAGGAAGATTAGCTAGAGTTCGTCACGGCCACGCTAGCTGGAGATTCGTCTGTAAAAACTTGCATTTGTGGTCTCAGTGGTGCCTGTGCTAACCTTCCTATGGCGTAGAAATATACCTAGTTGGACGAATCTTATTGTGGCTAGCTGGTCTAGTGGCTAACGCGAAGGGCTGGAGTTTTGAGACTCTCTGACCGCGGGTTCAATCCCAGCCGGGGTATGGTCTGTAGTGTAAAGCACCCTTCTGGCAAGACAGTGATATATATATATATATATATATATATATATATATATATATATATATATATATATTATATATATATATAATATATATATATAAAACATAAAAAAATAGATATTGGTGATTATATGAGAAGGAAGCTAGAGACTTAACAACTACAGACTTGGTCTCGGAATCAGCGTGTTATTCATACTGGCAAATTGCTTAAGTTTGTTGAATGGCTCGTTAGATGGTGTTCCGAGAGGTGCATAATGTCTCCGGCGTGAGACAGGGGATCACTGCAGCTACGGCGTGAGACAGGGGGATCACTGCAGTTCCGGCGTGAGACAGGAGGATCACTGCAGCTCCGACGTGAGACAGTGGGACCACTGCAGCTCCGGCGAGAGACAGGGGGATCACTGCACCTCCGGCTTGAGACAGGGGGATCACTGCAGCTCCGGCGTGAGACAGGGGGATCACTGCAGCTACGGCGAGAGACAGGGGGATCACTGCAGCTCCGGCGTGAGACAGGAGGATCACTGCAGCTCCGGCGTGAGACAAGGGGATCACTGCAGCTCCGGTGTGAGACAGGGGGATCACTGCAGCTCCTGCGTGAGACAGGGGGATCACTGCAGCTCCGGCGTGAGACAGGAGGACCACTGCAGCTCCGGCATGAGACAAGAGGATCACTGTAGCTCCGGTGTGAGACAGGGGGATCACTGCAGCTTCTGCGTGAGACAGGGGGATCACTGAAGCTCCGGCGTGAGACAGGAGGATCACTGCAGCTCCGGCATGATACAGGGGGACCACTGTAGCTCCGGCGTGAGACAGGGGGATCACTGCTGCTCCGGCGTGAGACAGGGGGATCACTGCAGCTCCGGCGTGAGACAGGGGGATCGCTGCAGCTCAGGCGTGAGACAGATGGATCACTGCAGCTCCGGCGTGAGACAGGAGGATCACTGCAGCTCCGGCATGAGACAAGAGGATCACTGCAGCTCCGGTGTGAGACAGGGGGATCACTGCAGCTTCTGCGTGAGACAGGGGGATCACTGCTGCTCCGGCGTGAGACAGAGGGATCACTGCAGCTACGGCGAGAGACAGGGGGATCACTGCAGCTACGGCGTGAGACAGGGGGATCACTGCTGCTCCGGCGTGAGACAGGGGGATCACTGCTGCTCAGGCGTGAGACGGGATCACTGAAGCTATTGCGTGAGACAGGGGATCACTGCAGCTACGGCGTGAGACAGGGGGATCACTGTTGTTCCGGCGTGAGACAGGGGGATTACTGCTGCTCAGGCGTGAGACAGGGGTATCACTGCTGCTCAGGCGTGAGACAGGGGATCACTGCAGCTCGGGCGTGAGACAGGGGGATCACTGCAGCTCCGGCGTGAGACAGGGGGATCACAGCAGCTACGGCGTGAGACAGGGGGATCACTGCTGCTCCGGCGTGAGACAGGGGGATCACTGCAGCTCCGGCGTGAGACGGGGGATCACTGCAGCTACGGCGTGAGACAGGGGGATCACTGCAGCTACGGCGTGAGACAGGGGGATCACTGTTGCTCCGGCGTGAGACAGGGGGATCACTGCGCCTCCGGCTTGAGACAAGGGGATCACTGCAGCTTCGGCGTGAGACAAGGGGATCACTGAAGCTACGGCGTGAGACAGGGGGATCACTGCAGCTACGGCGTGAGACAGGGGGATCACTGTTGTTCCGGCGTGAGACAGGAGGATCACTGCTGCACAGGCGTGAGACAGGGGGATCACTGCTGCTCAGTCGTGAGACAGTGGATCACTGCAGCTCGGGCGTGAGACAGGTGGATCACTGCAGCTACGGCGTGAGACAGGGGGATCACTGCTGCTCCGGCGTGAGACAGGGGGATCACTGCAGCTCCGGCGTTTGACGGGGGGATCACTGCAGCTACGGCGTGAGACAGTGCTATCACTGCTGCTCCGGCGTGAGACAGGGGGATCACTGCTGCTCAGGCGTGAGACGGGATCACTGCAGCTACGGCGTGAGACAGGGGGATCACTGCTGCTCATGCGTGAGACGGGATCACTGCAGCTACGGCGTGAGACAGGGGGATCACTGCAGCTCCGGCGTGAGACAGGGGGATCACTGCGCCTTCGGCTTGAGACAAGGGGATCACTGCAGCTCCGGCGTGAGACAGGGGGATCACTGAAGCTACGGCGTGAGACAGGGGGATCACTGCAGCTCCGGCGTGAGACAGGAGGATCACTGCAGCTCCGGCTTGAGACAGGGGGACCACTGCAGCTCCGGCGAGAGACAGGAGGGCCACTGCAGCTCCTGCGTGAGACAGGGGGATCACTGCAGCTCCGGAGATGAGACAGGGGGATCACTGCAGCTACGGCGTGAGACAGAGGGATCACTGCAGCTACGGCGTGAGACAGGGGGATCACTGCTGCACCGGCGTGAGACAGGGAGATCACTGCTGCTCAGGCGTGAGACGGGATCACTGCAGCTCCGGCGTGAGACAGGGGGATCACTGCAGCTACGGCGTGAGACAGGGGGATCACTGTTGTTCCGGCGTGAGACAGGAGGATCACTGCTGCACAGGCGTGAGACAGGGGCATCACTGCTGCTCAGGCGTGAGACAGGGGATCACTGCAGCTCGGGCGTGAGACAGGGGGATCACTGCAGCTCCGGCGTGAGACAGGTGGATCACTGCAGCTACGGCGTGAGACAGGGGGATCACTGCTGCTCCGGCGTGAGACAGGGGGATCACTGCAGCTCCGGCGTGAGACGGGGGGATCACTGCTGCTTCGGCGTGAGACCGGGGGATCACTGCTGCTCAGGCGTGAGACGGGATCACTGCAGCTACGGCGTGAGACAGGGGGATCACTGCTGCTCATGCGTGAGACGGGATCACTGCAGCTCCGGCGTGAGACAGGGGGATCACTGCAGCTACGGCGTGAGACAGGGGGATCACTGTTGCTTCGGCGTGAGACAAGGGGATCACTGCAGCTCCGGCGTGAGACAGGGGGATCACTGCTGCTCAGGCGTGAGGCGAGATCGCTGCAGCTACGGCGTGAGACAGGGGGATCACTACAGCTACGGCGTGAGATAGGGGGATCACTCTTGCTCCGGCGTGAGACAGGGGGATCACTGCTGCTCAGGCGTGAGACAGGGGGATCACTGCTGCTCAGGCGTGAAACAGGGGGATCACTGTTGCTCCGCCGTGAGACAGGAGGATCACTGCAGCTCCGGCGTGAGACAGGGGGATCACTCCCTGGCTACCTTCAAGAGGGAGTTGAACAGATGCAAAAAGTCTGTGCCGGATCACCTGGGCTATGGCTCGTACGTTGAATTATGTGCGGTCAGCATTAACAGCCTAGTTGGTCAGGCCCTGATCCACTTGGAGACCTGGCCAAGGATTGGGCCTAGGGGGCGTTGACACCCCGGAACTCCCTCTAGGTAGACTCCAGGTAGATGAGCCATTCTCCAGTTACAGCAAGATTTCAACGATTCCAAGTATTAAATACATCAACTTATCTGCCTGCATACAAACGAAATTTAGGAGGTACAAGGAAGTTTACCTGGAGATTTACCTGGAGAGAGTTCCGGGGGTCAACGCCCCCGCGGCCCGGTCTGTGACGAGGTTAATAAGTAATAATAATAGTTTTATATTACTTCAGAATGATACAATATTTGTACAGTTTGGTGACATTTTAGTTGTACATACAGAAAGCCTAAAGCTATGTAGAGCATAACTATATTAGTTAGTCTGGAAGGAAGACTGAGAAAAGAAAACAAAAAATGTGATGTGTAATGAGGGACCCACCTTAAAAGTGACGTCACTGATATATCTAAGAACACCGTTGATCCCCTGCATTTCAGGTGAATTGATGGCGAGCCATATAGCTAAGAAAATAATTAAGTTGAAGTCCTCTACATCCACTATACCACAACTAAACAAGAAATGCAAAGCTAGGCTAAATGCTCTCAAAGCTGTTGCTGGCTACAACCCCAACTATGGTGCTAATGTGAGAATCGTAAGAATGATGTACATAGCCTATGTTAGGTCCTTAATTGATTATGCTGCTCCCGTGTTGATATTAGCTAGAGAAAGTTCTCTCCGACCCTTGGAGTTAATGCAAAATGAAGCTCTCAGGATTATTCTTGGCTGTCCCAGATCTACAAAAGTTCTTAACATGAGGAAGGAGCTTGGTATTTCTAGTATCAGTGATAGGATTATTGTGATTAACACTGTACTCGGTATTAGAATGTTGAGAAACGAACCAGACACTGTCACAATGAATCTTACCAAGTGTCTAGAGGTAAATACACACAGATCTAAATGGATTGTGAAAATGTGCAATTACATCAAGTTTTATAACCTGCATGAACTGTATCACTGTAGGCAACAAGAGCATTTCACCCCTCCATGGAAGATGTGTTCATTTAATATCACATACCTACAAGTCCCTCCCAAGAAGCTCATTGCTAGTAATCCCTTCCTTAAATCTCTTGTTAGAGCAACTGCTCAAGAAGAAATTTCTCACCTAGCTGGTAGTAATAAGTTATCACAAGTTATATACACTGATGGATCTAAACAGGAGTCTTCTGGCAGGGCTGCATCTGCTCTTGTTGCCACCTCCCTTGTTAAAAACGATAAAAAATTTGTTGAGTTAGGCATAAGAATTAACAATTGGGCGTCTACACTGCAAACTGAATTGTTTGCAATCCTAATGGCGCTAAAGCTAATCTATGACACTGAGCTTGACTCTATAATCATTACTGATTCTATGTCATCATTGAAGGCTCTTGACTCATATAATGACTCCAACAACATGCTCATTGGAGAAGCCAGGTATAGATACTCATAAATTTGGGACAAAGGAATTAATGTACAATTGCTATGGATCCCATAATACATTGGATTACTCCTTCGTGATAAAGTTGATATGTTAGCCAAGAAGAGTACCCAGAAGGAGAATGTAGAATATAACTTTGGTATAACTGTGTCTAGCATTAGGAATAATATTAGGAGAGAAGTAAATAATGAAAATGATTATTATAGGAATGCAGTTAGAAGCCTGAGTAGATCTATAACCCACTATGATAACATGAACGTAGATAAGTATGTTTATGGAGCAACTTGCAATGTGAACAGACTGACTAATGTTGTAGTGGCCAGGCTTAGGCTTGGTTACAAGTACTTCTGGCAGTTTGGGAGACACACACATGATGATCAAACTAAATGTAAATTATGTGATCAGACATATGGTCACTGTCTTGAACACTATGTGCTTAATTGTCCACTTACTGAGGAATACAGAGACAGACAGTATAATAACCTATGTGACATGTCAAGATATCTTATTAATGAAAATAAGATACCAGATATACTAAGCAAATTTCCTAAATTTGCTTGTAACAGATAAGTGAACTATAGATATGTAGATATAAATCCATATGTATTCCTGTCAACCCTTTGGGGCCTAGTTCCTAGGCCTTTTGTGTATCCACATGCTCTCGCGCTACCGTCCACAGGATGGATATGGGGTGCACAATAAACTAGCCACTTCGGTGCCAAAATCTAAATCTAGACAAAAGTGATGCATACCTGTCCAGGTATTCAAGACACTGACTGACTATTGCTGAAAATGATGTAGATTACTTTTGCTCTTCCTGGAATTCTCGTCTAACAAAAAAAGAATGGAAAACTATAAATCACCCTAAATAAGAGAGATTCATTTAGGACCCGGGTCAAGAGAACAGTTAAGAGAGTAAAACAACTGAAACTCAACAGTATATTAAATAATAACAGTCTAGAATATCTTGCAAGGTTTTTTTGGTTAGAAACTAATACCAGTATGGAGTTAGGGTGAAGGTACTTAAGTCATGGGTTACCCATTACACTGCACATTAGAAGTATTTACCCTGGGCAGGCACGACAAGTAAACTTTGGTTTACTGTTCATGCTGACCCAGGTTCATCGAAAAAAAAAAATTTCGTCCGATTTTTTTCTTTTTTTTTTGGTGTACTTTGAGAAGTTAGGTTAGGTTAGGTAAGGTTCGTCAGGAAACAGGACAAATGTTTCCTGACGCGGGTCTTAGTGAGATGATGACCCGCCTTTGGAGCTTTTGGTCATCTGACCGAGGCCTTCCGCTGGCTTACCGGTCCACCCCTTTAAAAATTATGGTCACTTTGAAAAGTATATATGAAATGAACTGTGATAAAGTTTCAATAAGATCGGCCAACAAACAAATGAGAACAAAAATATTTACTGAATATGACACTTGGCAGTATGAATGACCGGACTGGCACTGCGAGTGGCACTGCGAGTGGCACTGCGAGTGGCACTGCGAGTGGCACTGCGAGTGGCACTGCGAGTGGCACTGCGAGTGGCACTGCGAGTGGCACTGCGAGTGGCACTGCAGACACTCCCAACTGATAAAACAAGCCTAACCCGAATTTCTGGTGATTCTGAATAATGTAATATCTTAATGCCGAAAAAATACATTTGGTGCGCTTTTGATATTCGCCGAAATATCTGCCTTTTACCCCCCCCCCTCTCCTCAAAATAAAAAATATTTGAGATATTCCAAAAATCGATCCATCATTAATTCAAACACACTTTGTTTTGTGTGTCCTGTGAAAAATCATTAAGATAAGACAAGATTTCGTTGGGATTTTTAATGCCGGAGGGTTATCCACCCAGGATAACCCAAGAAAGTCAGTGCGTCATCGAGGACTGTCTAACTTATTTCCATTGGGGTCCTCAACCTTGTTCCCCAGGATGCGACCCACACCAGTCGACTAACACCCAGGTACCTATTTGCTGCTAGGTGAACAGGACAACAGGTGTAAGAAAACGTATCGGAATGTTTCCACCCGCCGGGAATCGAACCCGGGCCCTCCGTGTGTGAAGTGGGATCTTTAGCCACCAGGCCACCGGGCAATCTAATTGCAATCTAATCATTAATAATGGTCATTCCACAAGAAATAGGCTAAAATCTTAATTTCGAGATATTGGGGTAAACGTTCACGTGCCTAATTACAAAAAAAAAAAAAAAAAAAAAAAAGAAATTGCGACAATCGCCCTATTCTTGACATTTCTATGCAATATAAGTGATTTTTTAATGTTTTCCCTGTAAACTATACCGTTTTCTCTAGTAAGAGATGAGCAGTAGAAATAGAAAACCATTTTATAGTAGACTATACTAAAAACATTAGCCGCGACCACAACGACAGCTTTGTATTTGATGCCAAATATTATTATTTTGACTGCAGAAATACGGTATCACAGTGGGATTTCCACCAAAATGTTGCCCTGTTCAGAACATCCACACTTACTTCTGTACAATCTACATATACAGGACCTTAAATTCCAATATTAATATTGACCTAAAACGCTTTCTTCATGGTTGTGACAGGACCCACAGGCATAACACCAGACACAAACATCTCTGTGACATTCCCCGTGTCCGACTAAACCTTTACAAAAATTCAATGTGTGTCAAAGGCCCTAAAATCTGGAACACCCTACCTGAATACTCTAGAATTACAGACACATTCATCACTTTCAAAACTACAGTTAGAAAACATCTTATCTTCCTGATATATCCCGTCAACTAACTACATAAAAACCACCTGGTGGTTCCCACTTACACTCACTCACTCATTTGACTATAAACACAGAAATACGAATCTTAATCTTAAAATAATGATTCGTAACTAGACATAAGTTTGCCTGTGATACTCCAATATAGAAACTATGTATTGTGCCCAAACAAAAGCATTCATATTGCTAAACTCACAAACTAGTATTTAGTCACTTAGTATTTAGTCATCTTACTCCATAATTTTTAATAATTTAGGGTTAAGAATTAATCTAAGTTTGCCTGAAATGCCTAGCCATGCTAGGTGTCCTAGTGGCCCCCTCTGTAGTTAATATTTTATTACATGTAAACCACACAATAACCATAATCTGTAAACCCCGCATTGTAATCCTTAAAGAGAATAAACTTGATTGATTGATTGATTCTTAAACTATTTTTTTCTGTAAGCAAAAGTCATTTTCCAAATTTTTCGAATTACTTCGTAATTCATGCACCACAGAGGAGTTTCTGTGCCTTAGTAGTAGTTACTGTTTAAAGTTTATAACAAAAAAAGGCACAATACCGTGACTGGAACAGTACACAAATTAAGTAAGTTTATTCAGGTATACACAAATACAGTTACATAGATTGTCATACATAGCAGCATATGTGTAGAGAACCTGGGATAACCCAAAACGCTAGGAAAAGTCTGAACTTGCCACCACTTGCAGCTCACAAGACGGTCATCCCCACGAGCCCCTTTGGGGCGGGGCAGATGGCAGACCAGTGGCCTAGTTTCTCCCTGCCAGCCCCGTGAGGGTGGGGACTGTGGCTAGGCCTGGGGACAGTTGGTCCCAATGATGAGGGGGTACCTCCTCCATGAGAGAGACAGGTCTCGAGATACTCCCCAGACAGGGAGCCAAGGCCGGGTCACCACTATTGGAAAAGACCTGGGCTGGGAGAGTACCGGCGAATAAAAAAAAGAAAAAAAAAAAGTCAAACGCTAGATACAGCGATTGTTAAACAAGGGTTGAGGCTCGACCGTTCGTCATTGTAGGAGCTGCCAGAAATCACCGGTTCTTCAACACGCAAGTTATACTTTTGTATCAATCAAATCACATATTACTCGGGTAGATAATTTCAGGTAGATCCTTCATGTGTTAGCCCAAATCACCGACCAGTATGTTTTAAATAAGTGACCCACTGATCAGATCAGATCGACTGGTCCGAACCCTCGACAGGTCCGAACCCTTGACTGGTCCGAACCCTTGACTGGTTTCAAACGGATTCGTTGGACAATAAAGCAGACTGTAAATGGATGGGGTTATAGGCACCATTATCAAACACAAACAATAAATATAAATCAGGAACATACACGGTAAGCTGTCCAATATACAAGTACAGTTAGAAATAGAAATACAAATAGCTAGAGCTTCATTTAAGGAGGTTATTAATAGAATATTCAAGAGGTTGCTAGTAGAATTACAGTAAATCAACCATTCAAATCATTATGAAGCCCTGTGTAGTCTGCAGTCAATCAAACAAACGGGCTTCCACATGGATAAATTATCATTTTTGTGGAAATTGGTGTCACGCCCCTTGTGCAGATATCCAAGAACTAGCTACAAGCAGTATTAAAACAGGGAAGTGTTTTTGGGTATGCCCAAATGAGATAAATCTGTGGACTAAAATCACAAGGGTATTAAAAGAGGATAACATCAAAGCTGCTTTCATAGACAACCTGGAAGCTTTCTACAACAGATGGGAACATAAAAAGTCTTTGCTGAATGGTACTGCCCTTGATACTGGCCATGTAGTCAGAAACTGTAAGGCTGGAGGTGATGTCCTGGTAGTCAGTAAATGTGGGGCCGATAGTGCTGTCCCGGGAGACAGTAATGGTGAAGTTGGAGGTGCTGTTCTGGGAGACAGTAATGGTGAAGCTGGAGGTGCTGTCCTGGGAGACAGTAATGGTGAAGCTGGAGGTGCTGTCCTGGGAGACAGTAATGGTGAAGCTGGAGGTGCTGTCCTGGGAGACAGTAATGGTGAAGCTGGAGATTTTGTCCAGGTAGTCGGGAATTATACGCAGGAAGGAATACATATAAATGACCTCATAGGGGACAGGAGCCGTAGTAGGGAAACAAGTGTAGTCAAAGATAAGATAAAACCAATATTGCAAACTAGAAATACCACAGGAAATAGCAAACAAGAGGACTCCACTAGCAATAGTGAGGATATATTACCAAAAACAACTGTGGGAGCTCCATTGTTGGTGCTAGGGAGGATAGGAATAAGACAGGGAAACATGCACCAACAGGGAATACAGTCACAGAAACCCAAGGCAAACGGAAACCAAGCCTGTGCACATACTATGCACTTGGTATCTGCAGACATGGGAAATCTGGAAAAACAGACGGGACGTGCAACTATGACCACCCTAGAAAATGCCATGCCCATATGACAACAGGAAAAAGCAAACTCCCTTCCTGTAAGCTTTTTCACCCTGAACTGTGTACCTCTTCAGTACAGGAAAGACTGTGTTATAACTTAAATTGCCAGGCACACCATCTAAAGGGGACAAAAAGATACAAAACATCCAGGCCATGAGAAAACCTGGGTAGCCACAGCCACTCAAGAGGGAGAGGTTTTTTAGTGCCAGGAAGGAAAAAAAACTGGCAGGAAATGGCAGAAATCGTACACCAAATCCAGTCATTCCTGGAGTGGAACCACAGTCGATGGCCTCCACTCCAAACCAACAGATACAGATACTAATGCCGGAAAAAAAATCCCCCCCCAGTACCAACAATACCACCAGTCCGATGACATTCTTCTTTGCAAATATACAGGGTCTAAAGCCAGCAACAAACAACAAAATACCTTTCATCCGTGGACTGCTGCAGAGGCAAAGGCAATGTTCGTGGCTTTCACTGAGACCCACATAAAGGATCACTTGGACAACGAAATATGGATCCCAGGTTACAACCTTACAGATGTGACAGAGTGAACAGGCAAAAAGGGATGGGGGGGGTTGGCCTGTACATTGCAGAGTCACTTGTTTGCACAGAACTCCTTAATGCCTCAAATGATGTAGTGGAAGTTTAGCAGTAAAGGTCGAGACCAAAACCTAGTCATTGTGGTAGTCTACAAGCCTCCGGATGCAGCATCCCAGCAATTCCAGGAACAGCTGTTAAAAATTGACCACTGTCTGGAAAATCTTCCAGCTCCTGCACCCAACATCTGCTCCTGGGGGATTTCAACTTAAGGCACCTAAAATGGAGGAATATAGCAAATAATATTGTTGCAGTAATAACACCAGGAGGCAGCTCTGATGAAAACTCACACTCACACGAGCTTTTAAATCTCTGCACAAAATTCAATTTAAACCAGCAAATAATAGAGCCTACTAGACTGGAGAATACACTAGACCTCATCTTCACTAACAATGATGATCTGATAAGAAATGTCACCATATCAAAAGCAATATACTCAGATCACAACATAATTGAAGTTCAGACATGTATGCGTGGAGCCCCAGACCGACATAATGAGACTAGTCACGAGGGAGCATTCACCAAATTCAACTTCAATAACAAAAACATAAAGTGGGACCAAGTAAACCAAGTCCTAACCGATATAAGCTGGGAAGATATAAGCAACACAGACCCCAACTTATGCCTAGAACAGATTAACTTGGTGGCACTCGATGTATGCACAAGGCTTATTCCTCTAAGAAAAAGGAGGAGTAGATGTAAAATAGAAAGAGGACAGGCGCTCCCTTTACAGGCGACGGAAAAGAATAACAGAGCGGCTAAAAGAGGTCAAAATATCTGAAATGCGTAAGGAGACACTGGTCAGAGAAATAGCAAGCATCGAACTTAAGCTAAAGGAATCTTATAGGAGTCAGGAATCGCGGGAAGAACTAAAAGCCATAATGAAATCGAAAGAAACCCAAAGTATTTCTTCTCCTATGCCAAATCAAAGTCGAGAACAACGTCCAGTACTGGGCCCCTACTTAAACAAGATGGGTCCTACACAGATGACAGCAAGGAAATGAGTGAGCTACTCAAGTCCCAAATATGACTCAGTTTTTAGCAAGCCGCTAACCAGACTGAGAGTCGAAGATCAAAATGATATTTTTTATGAGAGAGCCACAAAATTTGGTTAACACAAGCCTATCTGATGTTATCCTGACGCCAAATGACTTCGAACAGGCGATAAATGACATGCCCATGCACTCTGCCCCAGGGCCAGACACATGGAATTCCGTGTTCATCAAGAACTGCAAGAAGCCCCTATCACGAGCCTTTTCCATCCTATGGAGAGGGAGCATGGACACGGGGGTCGTCCCACAGTTACTAAAAACAACAGACATAGCCCCACTCCACAAAGGGGACAGTAAAGCAACAGCAAAGAACTACAGACCGATAGCACTAACGTCCCATATCATAAAAATCTTTGAAAGGGTCCTAAGAAGCAAGATCACCACCCATCTAGAAACCCATCAGTTACACAACCCAGGGCAACATGGGTTTAGAACAGGTCGCTCCTGTCTGTCTCAACTATTGGATCACTACAACAAGGTCCTAAATGCACTAGAAGACAAAAAGAATGCAGATGTAATATATACAGACTTTACAAAAGCCTTCGAGAAGTGTGACCATGGCGTAATAGCGCACAAAATGCGTGCTAAAGGAATAACAGGAAAAGTCGGTCAATGATCTATAATTTCCTCATTAACAGAACACAGAGAGTAGTCGTCACCAAAGTAAAGTCCAAGGCAGCTACGGTGAAAAGCTCTGTTCCACAAGGCACAGTACTCGCTCCCATCTTGTTCCTCATCCTCATTTCCGACATAGACAAGGATGTCAGCCACAGCACCGTGTCTTCCTTTGCAGATGACACCCGAATCTGCATGACAGTGTCTTCCATTGCAGACACTGCAAGGCTCCAGGCGGACATCAACCAAATCTTTCAGTGGGCTGCAGAAAACAATATGAAGTTCAACGATGAGAAATTTCAATTACTTAGATATGGTAAACACGAGAAATTAATTCTTATGAGAGTACAAAACAAATTCTGGCCACAAAATAGAGCGAAACACCAACGTCAAAGACCTGGGAGTGATCATGTCGGAGGATTTCACCTTCAAGGACCATAACATTGTATCAATCGCATCTGCTAGAAAAATGACAGGATGGATAATGAGAACCTTCAAAACTAGGGAGGCCAAGCCCATGATGACACTCTTCAGGTCACTTGTTCTATCTAGCTGGAATATTGCTACACACTAACAGCACCTTTAAAGGCAGGTGAAATTGCTGACCTAGAAAATGTACAGAGAACCTTCACAGCGCACATAACGGAGATAAAACACCTCAATTATGGGAGCGCTTGAGGTTCCTAAACCTGTATTCCCTGGAACGCAGGGCGGGAGAGATACATGATTATATACACCTGGAAAATCCTAGAGGGACTAGTACCGAACTTGCACACGAAAATCACTCACTACGAAAGCAAAAGACTTGGCAGACGATTGCAACATCCCCCAATGAAAAGCAGGGGTGTCACTAGCACGTTAAGAGACCATACAATAAGTGTCAGGGGCCCGAGACTGTTCAACTGCCTCCCAGCATACATAAGGGGGATTACCAACAGACCCCTGGCAGTCTTCAAGCTGGCACTGGACAAGCACCTAAAGTCGGTTCCTGACCAGCCGGGCTGTGGCTCGTACGTTGGTTTGCGTGCAGCCAGCAGCAACAGCCTGGTTGATCAGGCTCTGATCCACCAGGAGGCCTGGTCACAGACCGGGCCGCGGGGGCGTTGACCCCCGGAACTCTCTCCAGGTAAACTCCAGTGTGACTTATTTCCATTGGGGTCCTTTTACCTTATGATTATAATATAAAGGTTATAATATCTTATTATTTTAATTATCATACTAAAAGACTATCAACTGCACAAGGGTCATTAAGACTACAATACGAGTCATTACTAGAAATAAGGTAAAATTACACGTGTGTGACACGCCGACTTTCTTGGGTTATCCTGGGTGGCTAATCCTCCGGGGTTAAAAATCCGAACGAAATTTTATCTTAAAAAATAAGAAAGTCATTCCCCTTCTTTTCTGTAGCTACATTCATCAGACACCTTTTGGCACTGTTCTTGAACTGGTTCATGCTATGACTGGCATTGACAA
Organism: Cherax quadricarinatus; assembly: GCF_026875155.1. Lineage (NCBI taxonomy): Eukaryota > Metazoa > Arthropoda > Malacostraca > Decapoda > Parastacidae > Cherax > Cherax quadricarinatus. The sequence continues at coordinate 17,811,269 of NC_069492.1, read as the reverse complement.
GTGCAGGCAGTCTGTTCCATTTCTTTATTGCTGTACAATAAAAGGTGTTTGAAGCCTGGCCAATGACCGGGTTCTAAAAATTTTTTGGTCTCTCCCCCTAGTACATGATTGTTTTGGCCCCAAACCCTTGAAAAAAATTTGGCAGCAAAATTTTCCCTGACACTGTGGGAAATTTTTAAATAAACAAATTTTAAGCTTCGGGTTTTTTTAAACTCTTCTTCAACATTCAGCATATCCACCCTGCTTAATTCATTCGGCCTACAATGTTCCCCTTGGTCCCAGCCCCAGGATGAATCTTCCCATTTTTTCTGGGTGATTTGCAGTCAAATTTTTCATTTTTTTTTTTTTTTGTCAAGGCAGAGTCCCAAATGAAGAGCAACGAAAACCCCATATACACCGTATAAGGGCTAAAACATAGGGCCCTGCAGTCTCATAGGTAGACACTGTTTTTTTGCCCTATAGGGGAACTTCAAACTGGCTTTTCGCTTTCCTATAAAACATTTTTTCTCTACAATTCTCCTCACATACATGGTCGGGGGGGATCCCCAGATATTTTATTTTTTTTAAAAACCAAAGTGAGGGGCTCCCTTTTCCCAACGGGAAATTAAAATTATTTCCCCTTTTTTCATTTTATTTCGTGCCAAAGAAAATATCTTTAGTTTTCCCAAGGTGAATGATAGTTTTGTTGTCTACTAAACCTTTTGGCTGCGGGCCCTTCCAGTTCCGTGTTAATCATTAGCTAAAATCTTGGGGGGTTTTTAAACCTTTACACTAACAAGCACGCCCAACTGCGTAAAATAGACAGGGTCCATTCACATAGCAAAAAAATAAGGAACCCAGAAAAATCCCTTTGGGGGAATTTCCACATGCTTTGGTCGGCAGGGGTTCTGTTTGCTTTTTTGTTTGTTTTTGAAAAATTTGTCTCCTGTTGCTAAAGGGGACTTAAACCAGTCTAGAAAACCCTTTATACCACAGTTTGAAGTTTTTTTTTTAAATAATATATTGTGGCTGACAGTATCGAAGGTCTGTTGCAGGTCTGGGGTTTTCCATACCTATGAGGTTCCCCCCAATGACATTTCATTTCTCAAGTAACCCATCAAAATTAATTAGGGGGGTTTTTGGGTTTAAGTAAGATCTCCCAAAGGCCTGATTGATAGCTAGGGGAAATTTGTTGCTGCTTTAAGGTGTTTAAAACTATTTTGACAGTAAAAACCCCCCCTCTCTAGATTTTTTGGGATATTTTTCCCTATAAAAACCTAACGGCCTAAATTTTGTTTTACAACAACCTCTATTTTTCCTTAAAGATAGGAGTTTTTTCTGGCCTCCTTAAACCCCCTCTGGTCGGTATTATGGTGATGGACAAATTTTTAATGTGAGCAATAGGGATGAACTTCAAAACCCCCCCCATTTTTTAAAAGAATTTAAAGAGGGGATGTTTTTTTCGGGCCTGCTTATTTTTTTTGAATTAAAGTCATGAATACACTTACAATTTTGACAATTTTTTGGGGGTTTACCCCTTTTTTTCGTATAGTATGTTTGAAACTTATAAAGTTTTTTGTTAAAGGATTTGATGAAAGGCTGGTAAATTTACTTATTTCCTTTGGGTCTCCCATCGCCCCTTTGGGCCGTGTAGACCCCCCTTGGGCCTGACCTCCCAGAAACCCCTGATAGCAGTGGGTACGGGGAGGTTTGGGGCCTTCGCTGCCGGGATGAGGTAAGTGGGTCTTGCTTTGCACCCCTTTTAACTGTTTTCCCCAGCGAGCTACCCCAGTCAACAAAAATGGCGCCAGTGGCGCAGGAGAGTGAATACTGTGGGCATTGAACTCATTAGTGGGTTTTAACGCCTACGTCAGTCAAAGTTTTTTTATTCCCCAAAATTATAAAAAGACAAGGCATTAGAGACGGGATTTAAATGGAGGGGCACGAACGATGTATATAAAATTTTTTTCGTAAAGTGTTTAATTTTCCCCTCAAGTAAAACAGGTTTTGGGTTACTTTTTACCAAATGTCAGCATTAACGTAAAAACCGGATGGGGGAGCCCAAGTTGACGGATGTATCACGACATTATTCTTTGGGTTAAGTTTTCGCAACGGCCTTTTGGGCTGATGGGTAATATTCGAAATGTTTTCCCGAACGTTTGGAACTGTACATCTGGCCCAACCTGGCAAAGGGGAAAAAAGGGCGCTTACAAAAGGTTTTTCCTGGGGGTTTTTTTTTAATCTCAAGATGACGCAAAGGGCATCCTAAAAACCCCCTCGTATGATATCTCGAAGAGTTTAAAACCCGGGAAAAGGGTTTAGCGTATAAAGGGGCAAACGTACGTGCCAAACCGGGTGTGGCGAATATGACCATAGGGGGCGGAAAGACTTTGGCAACAAGTAGGGTTTCCTTTGGCCCGGCAAGGGGCGGAGAAACCTGCGCAGAGCCCCCGATCCAAAGGGAAGAAGGGTTTTAAAGGGGGAGGGCGTGGTCGCATGTGGGGGTGAAGGGGGTGGTGGCTCCCCCGTGGAAACCCGGAAGAAGTGGGATCCATGAATCACCGGCCCATCAACAGTACAGTTTTTCAAGTGAGGAGGTGCAGGGGGGGCGCAGCAGTAAAGGGCAATGGGGAAGGAGTTGGAGATGGTGATAAAGGCTATGTTTAAAAGCCCAAAGGGGGTGGAGAGTTACAGCGAAAAAGGGACCCCGGGATCAGGGCAAAAAGGTGTGTGGGGGAAAGGGGAGGAAAAGGTGGAAACTTGTGGGGGACTTTTGCGATTTCCCCAGGGAAAGGGGAAAATGGAGGCAAATTAAGGGTGGTAGAGGTGGAATTCCATTGTGCGGCTCCCGGACTCAAAATATGGAAACTGGGGGAGCTAAAAGGGGAAAAGGGGGGCACAGCGCAAAATTTGGGAAACGATTTTTCTGACCCCGGCGCAAAGGCCGGGAAAAAAACATGGGGTTATGGTCCCCCGAGTGACTCTGCAAAGAGGGCCACAACAAAGGGGGGGAGGGTTTTGGGAAGGAGGGGGGACCCGTGGCAAAGGCACAGTCCAGGGGAAAACGGTTTTAAAGGGAAAAAATCTTGACATAAAGGGGGGGAAAAGAAACCTTAAACTGGGCCCTCGGGAGTGTAACAATAAATATAAAGTGTAGGGTGTTAAAGGGGATTTGCTTGGGGGAATGTTTTTGAATGGGTACAAGGTTCCCAAAGTTTTTGGGGCGGGGGAGCAAAATTTTTAAGCTTGGTCGTGAATTATTGGGTCCCCTGGTATCAGGCTTTTTGGTGTTGCCGTCGAGCTTTTAAAAAAAGGAGGAGGGGGTGTTGATCAGGGAGGCGAGCCCTTTGTTTTGCATAGGAAAGAGGGGAGGGGACGGGGGAGAGTTTTAAATTTTTGGAAGGATGGTGAGTGGGAGAAAAGAGGGCGTTTTTGGGTGGGGTAGCCCCACCCAAAAGGGTGACGTAAAAGGAAAAGATGGTTTTTTGTGGGGGAAGGAGCTCGGTACAAACCTACGCACGTTTCCCGCCCGGGTGGGGGTTTTGTGGGGGGGGAAAGGGAAATTTTGTGAAATTTAAGAGGACAGACGGGGAACCCAAGGAGCGGGAAATTTTTCCTAATTTTTTGGGGGGGGGGGCCTGTTTAGAATTTTCAGTTACGTGATGTTTTTTCGGGGGAGGTCTGTGGGGGGTGGAACAAACGTTTATAAAAAGGGGAAAAATGCGGCCCCTTTTGGGACAGGTTATATTTATCTCAGAGGTTTTGGTATGCCCTTTTAAAACTTTTTGAATGGGTCTTCCCGATCTTTGGGGTATTAGGGGAAGGGGGGAGGGGATGTTTTTGGGCTCATAGGCAGGGAAGTTTTTTAAAACCCTAAAAACACGAGGTTTTTGGGGGGTTTAGGGAGGGAGGGGAAGCTTTTGCAAAAAATTTTGGAAACAGCTCTGTGAAAGACAGAAGACTGAGGAAGATGTGGTGGGATGGTGGGAATAGTGGGCTAAGTTAAAAAAATACGTAAATTTTTAAATTGTGGGAAAGGGCAAAGGGCTTTAAATCAATTGCGGAAGGGTTTTTTTTAAAATTAAATTTAGAATCTAGATTACGGGATTTTTTTTACGAGGGGGGGGGGGGGGTGGCCGGGGGGTACCCAGTGGGGGATTTACACATTTTTGGGAAAAGGAAAAGGATACGGGTTTTTGCAAAAAAAACGTTTTGAAACCGACGGGAAAGGGCGGGGTTGGACGAAGTACTCTGGGGCACAAGCCATCACTTGTGTGCTCCCAGGACAGAAGGAACGACAGCGAACGACAACAATACCCGGGTTTTGGCAAGCCCAATTTTCTTCTGTGGGGGTTTTAGAGGGGGTCAGGTAAAAAGGGGAAAACCAAAAGGGGAGGGAGTGCATATGCAGTTTAGAGGGTTTTTGAGGAATAGGGGAAAAGTATTTGGGGGGATGGCGGGGTTTTTTGGGAAGGGTTTTGTGAGTATGTCCGGCAAACTGGGGAGGATGTGGGGAGGCACGGGGTGGGGTCATTGAGGAGGGGGAAATATGGGAGGCCCTTATGGGGCATGAGGAAGGGAAAAGGCCAAACCCGGGGTCGATGGTTTAAACCCAAACAATTTTATGTACAAACACTGGGGTCTGCTTAAAGGGGGTTTCCAATTTAAAGGGTTTAAAGAGTGCCATAAAGACGGAGGTAAGAAGGGGAAATCCCCAGGCAACGGCGGGGTGGGGTTTGGCCCAAAAAGGGGAAACAGCAAAAGTACCCTTCGGGTTACCGAGCCAATTTTGTTGCTTTGTGCTGATTATTAAAATTTTTTGCGAAAATTCTTTTGGGGAAACGGGTAAATGTTTGGGGGGGAGGGGGCGTGTTTGAGTCTCAGTTTTGGGTTTCCTGGTTTGGGCAATGGGCGGGGGGCCACGGATTATCAGGGGTTTTCCCGGAGGACAAGGAAAAGGGGGGAAAAGGGGGGGTTGGTGGATTTTGGGTTGGCAAGGGGGGTAATTTATAGGGTGGAAAGAAAGGCTTTGGGGGATATCTTTCCCAAAAGACAGGGGTTTGGGGGGAAAAAATAAGGGGGGGGGGTGGATAGTTGTACTCAAACGGGGAAGGTTTAAGGGGGCAAATCCCAAGGGTGGGGGGGGGGGTCCAAAAATTGGCGGGGGCTTCGGCAGGGGTGTCCTTTATCCCCAAAAATTGTTTTCATGGTTCAGGATCCCCTTTTTTAGGGTGGGGAGGGTCCTTAGGATGGGGGGGGGGATGGTGAGCGAAGGGCCGGGGGCCCGGTTTGGTGGGCAATTTTGAAGTAAACCCCTATTTTTTTTAAGTGAGGAACCAAAGGTTAAAAATTTTGGGGGGGAAACTGTAAAAAACACTTTTGGGAGAGCTAAATGGGGGTGAAAGGGAAAACGGAAAAGTCAATGACATGGGCCCGGGAGATGGGCAGAGAGATTTAAAATTTGGGGGTGTGATGTTTTTCAGGGCGGGAGGACCGGGAGGGCTGAAAATTTTTGGGGGGTGTCAAGTATGAGGCTGACCCTGAGTGCTGCAAGGGTTAGCAATTCGAAAAAGGATGGGGGGAACGGTGCAAACGATTTGGGTTGGGGAAAGCTGCCACCCCCACCATTTTAAAAACCCCTTTGGGAACGTGCAATTGTCATAAAGTTTACTAATGTAAAGTCTTTTTTGTTTCGGCTGTGATGCAGTTAACAGGAACGGCGATCACGATAATTTTTGAATGGTGTTCAAATTTTTTTTGGGGGTCAGGGTGCAACTGGTTTTCGAAGGGGGGTAGTGACATTTCCGGGGATGTAGGGGAGGGTTGGGTTTGTTGGGCTTTTAAAAGGCGCGTGAAATGTGTGTTTTTTTTAAGAGGGAGTGAGATTTCAGGTGGGTGGAGGGGGGGTCCCGCTGATAAGGTACATGCTCCATAAAGGGAAAGGGAAAGGAGGGGGAATGAAAAGGAAAAGGGGAAAAGTGTTACTGCCTTTAAAGTTTTAAAACCAGGGAAACCCGGGGGAAATAAAGGTGGGGAAATTTGTGTAAATCGTTTAAAGGGGGGAAAAGTAGTGGGCCCCCAGTTTTAAGGGGTCTAACCCCCTGTAAGCATGGGGTGTAACAAAGGCGAAGATTTAGTAAAAAAAAGGAAAACGACCTAAGGGGGCCCTGAGGTTATGTTTCCGTTTCCTGCATGGGATTTTGCCAACGGGAGCGATGGGTCCCGAGAAAAAAAAAGGAGGGTTATTGAGGGGGGGGGTGGGCCCGATGCAGTGGGGAAAAGACTGCGATCATGCCCTCCCATTTTTGTGAAAAGGGTTTTGGGGGCAAACAGGGGATGGAAAAGTTTAAAGGAGTGGTGAGGGTGGGGGGGCAAGGTGTGTCGGTATTGCGACAATTTAGTCTTGATATGAGGGTGTGGATGAGAGTGTGGTAAAAAAGGTTTTGCAAATTTCATCGGGGACTACATATATGTTTTAAAGGGGGATGAGGGGGAAGGTGGTTTGGGGGTGTGATGGGAAAGGGGCCCTTTTCGCGACGGGTTTTATCGAACTTTGTGTCGAATGAGACATTTTTGGGAAAATGTTTTGGGGAAGGGGTAAATTTTTTTGAGGGGTTTTAAAAGGACCCAACAAAGGGAAAATTTTTTGGCGTTATAAAGGGGGTTTAAAATGCCGGGGGGAGTAGGTTGGTAAAAAGGGGGGGGGGGGTTTAGGGGATTTCAACGGGCCACCCCCCTTGGTTTTTCAGTGATTGGTTGGGGTGATTGGTGGGGAAAAAAAGTGTGGGACCAGATGAGAAAGGGTTTTGCAAAATTTAAATTTTTCTTTGTTCCCTGAAGGGGGAAGGGGGAAGAAGGGAGATTAAAAAAATAACATGGGATTAAAAGTATAACCCCAAAATTTTATAACATTTATATTTTTCTTTGGTACGATTATGTTCCACTTTCAATGGATTGCCAAAAGAATTTAGAATTTTTTGGGGGGTTTTCCTTTCAACCCCAAATTTTCCCTTTAAGGGGACTGATTATTTTTTCCTTTTTTTTTAACGTGGGCCCCTCAGTTTTGGGGGGGCGTAATTTTCCTATTATTATTTTTTATTTTTAAGGTATTGTAATTTTGGTAAATCCTGTCCCCTTTATGGTTGTAAATAATTTTCCTCAAGTGACATGTGTCATAATAATCCTAAATTGAGGGAAAAATTTAAAAACATGAATTTTTCAGGTTGGTGAAAGGGGGTTTGTTTTTTAATGTGACTCAAAAATCGAAAAGACACGATTGCAAAAAAAACCATACCCCCCCGGGGCGGGATTGAACCCCCCCGGTCATAAAAAGTCTCAAAACTCCCGCCCCGTCGCGTTAGCCCTAGACCAGCTAGCCACAAATAAGATTTTATCCAACTAGGTTTTATTCCCACACCAAAAGGAAAGTTTTGGGACAGGCACCCCTGTGACCCCAAAATTTTAAATTTTTTTCAACGAATCTCCAACTGCGTGGGGCCCGGCGAACTCTTTTGCCCCAAGTGTGGCTAGCGGTCTAGGGCTAACCCCGACGGGGTGGAGTTTTTTAGACCTATGACCGCGGGTTCCAAACCCGGGCCGGGGGGATGGGTTTTTTTTCAATTTGTGTGAAAGGGGGGGGGGAGGGATTTATGGGTCACCTGTTTTGCAGCACAGGTTTCTTAAAAAAGGCAAAATTGTAGGTTCCGGTGTAATTTTTTTTGGGGGGGGTTGTAAAATTTTTGGGTGTTTTTCAATTTAAACTTGGGGCATTAAATTTGTTGAGGGGTTTTAAATTTTTAGGAGTTTTTTTTATAGCCATTTTGGGGGCCTTTGTTATTTAAAACCCCTTTTTTCCTTCTTAAAAATTTTTATATTTTTTAAAAACTTTTATATAGTAGACTGTCAGATGTTGCCTGGATTGTTTTGTGTTTATATATTGTTTTATTGATGTTGTCCTTGTTCATTTTTTTTTTTAATTTTAAGTGAACAAGGGAATGTGGACTGTATTCATTGGTGGGGAGAGGGGACTGTAAGTAATAATGGGTAGGTACCATTATATCTATGAACCCTTGTGTACTTGTGAAACAATGTACGTACGGCAGTCTGTAGGTTGTGTTAAGTTTATTTTAAGGGCCTTATGTATGTGCTTATTCAGTAGATTGTGTAGTGAATGTTATTGCTCATCATCAGTGTCAGTGTTACATATTAATATATGTACCTATATGTACCGCAGGGAAGTGTCCTTGGTCCCCTGCTCTTCCTCATATACATCAATGACCTTCCAAACGTATCCCAACACCTGAAACCCATTCTCTTTGCTGACGACACGACTTATGTCATCTCTCACCCTAATCTTGCCACCCTCAACACCATTGTGAATGAGGAGCTGATTAAAATATCGACTTGGATGACAGCCAATAAACTTACGCTTAACACTGACAAAACTTACTATATTATGTTTGGTAGCAGAGCAGGAGATGCACAAATTAACATTAAGATTGACAACACTCTAATTACCAGAAATAATGGGGGAAAATTCCTAGCTTATACCTTGACAACAACCTGAATTTCAGCACCCATATCCAGCATATAGCCAAAAAAGTATCCAAAACGGTTGGGATCCTCTCCAAGATACGATACTACGTGCCGCAAAATGCCCTTCTCACACTATACCACTCACTTATTTACCCATACCTCACCTATGCTATTTGTGCTTGGGGATCAACTGCAGCAACACACCTAAAGCCAATAATAACCCAACAAAAAGCTGCAGTAAGAATAATCACTGAATCCCATCCCTGGCAGCACACCTTCCCCCCCACTCTTCAAAGATCTAAACTTACTCCCAGTTCAGTACATCCACACTTACTACTGTGCAATCTATATCTACAGGGCCTTAAACTCTAATATCAACCTTGACCTAAAACGCTTTCTTGATAGTTGTGACAGAACCCACAGGCATAACACCAGAAACAAACATCTCTACGACATTCCCCGTGTCCGGCTAAACCTTTTCAAAAATTCAATGTATGTCAAAGGCCCTAAAATCTGGAATACCCTACCTGAGAACTCTAGAACTGCAGACACATTCATCACCTTCAAAACTACCATTAGAAAACATCTTATCTCCCTGATACACCCCGTCAACTAACTACACGAATACCACCTGGTGGTTCACACTTACACTCGCTCACTCATTTGACCATACACGGAAATATTAATCTCAGTCTTAAAATAATGAATCCTGTGATACTCCAATACTGAAACTATATACTGTGCCAAAACAAAAGCATTCACATTGCTAAACTCACAAACTAGTATTTAGTCACTTAGCCATAATACCAACTTACCTCATAATTTGTAATATTTTACAATTAAGAATAAAACTAAGTATGCCCGAAATGCCTAGCCATGCTAAGCGTTCTAGTGGTACACTCTGTAATCACAACTTTACTACATGTAAACCAAACAATAACCAAATTTCTGTAAACTCAGCATTGTAATCCTTATAGAGAATAAACTTTGAATTTGAATTTGAATTTGTACATGAAGTTTTTAAATAATAATAAAAAAAAACTGTTTTTCAGTCAGTATTTCTTTGCAACATTATCAATGTAAAGGTTGAGACATCATAGTTGGGAGGTAAATGATATGTGAAATTAAATTAGGTAACATCCATCGATTGTAGTAGGTTGTTAGGTTGTAAATAGTGGGGTGGTTGGATAACCACGGGGGGGGGGGGGGGGGGGTAATATGTCTGTGTGTAATATGTTCAGTGCAATGAATTGCATGGTCTGTAGTGGTTGATTACATTCTGAATGTGGGAAGAAAATCGATGTATCTGAGGGTACAGATTATGTAACATTTCGAGGAATGTGTAGATAAGTGTTGTTCATATTGTGTAATTCTGTTGGGTAGCTCCAACAGGTTTGGTTTAAGTGATTGGATGAGGGAACAGAGGGGGGGGGGGGCTGTACCCACACGGAGTTGTAAGTGTGGTGTGTAATGTTAGCTGTAGGTAGGATTGTGTTTATGTTATAGCCCTACATGAGTTTTATATATTATATTTTTTGTAATATCATGTTTTAAATAAAATATAAAAAAAAATTACTTACTAGTGTTGATGCAACAGATGTGTAGTAGGAATTAAAACAATTTGCCACCTTAGATGTTTCGTGGCATACCTCGTAATCGATAGTGAGTACTATGTTAGACCTATCTACTGGTTTATGGCTATACCCCAACTGTTTTAGTTGTTGCCAGAGCTTTCTGGGGTTATGCTTATACTCTTCAATTTTTGAGCAATAGTGCTTTGCCTTTGCTCCTTTTATAAGCCTCTGCATTCTGTTCCTCACCTTTTGAATTCATTTAGTGCTGCAATATCCTGTCTGTTTGCTTTAAATCTTTTTACCAGCTGGTCTCTGGATTTCATATTATCTAATATCTTAGTAGTCATCCAGGGTTCAGGTCTTCGTTTAATCCTAACACATAGAAGAAAGGAGCTTACGACGACGTTTCGATCCGACTTGGACCATTTACAAAGTCATTATCACTAAAGTTTACTTTTCGTGACAAAGAATATGGCTTCTGTTGTCCCGATATGTGGCGATGTTTTGTTGTCTAAGTAAGTTCAGTTATTCAGGTACCAACCATTTCCTACAGGACTCGCATATCTAGACCGTATTGGTTTATCCTAGGAAAATATGCGAAGAACATTTTTGTGCCTTTAAGATAACTGTACAATGTTTGTTAGGTACCTTACTCCTAATTTACATGGAAATGAAAGCCTTAGTGTTTATGCAATACAAGTGATTTTTTATATTTACTCCTGTAAATTACTCTGTTTTCTTTAGTAAGAGATGAGAAGTAGAGATAGAAAACGATTTTATAGCAAACTATACTATATAAGTTATTGACTCCCAGCGAGGGTAGAAACATTGGGCGAGTTTCTTTACACCGGTTGTTTATGTTCCCCATCAGTAAAATGGGTACCTGGGTGTTAGTGGACTGGTGTGGGTCGCATCCTGGGACAAGGACCTAATTTGCGGGGTTTTCTATATAGTAGTATGTCATTGATGTCAGCTATGGTCTGTATACCTTGTAGATGTACTTGTAGTAAATAAAGATATTATTATTGTTAAAGTTGCTTACGCTTTAGAGTTTTCTCTAACTTATTTCAAAAGAAATTCATTACTAACAGAGGCACGATTTGCGGGCAACTTAGATTTAATGTTCATTGAGGATTTTTTTACAGATTATTAATTACTGAAATTTATTAAACGTAATATAACCCAGGAAAACCATGCAGTGTTGTTTATTGGTCATTTCGGAGGATGTGACCCACAATACCTGTTCACGTAACTGCTGCTAGGTGAACACGTACAAGAGAGTTCATAATATTAATACCTTTATTTCCTACACGTACATGTACAAGGTATACAGACCATAGCTGACTTAATTACATACTACTGTATAGAAAGCCTTGCTATGCAGAGTATTTTGGACAAATTAGGTCACTTTTGCTCCAGGATGCGACCCACACCAGTCCACTACACCCAGGTACCCATTTTACTGATGGGTGAACACAGACAACCGGTGTAAGGAAACATGCCCGATGTTTCCACCCCTTCGCCGGCAATCGAACCCGGAAACTTGCCGTGTGAAGCAAAAGCTTTTGCCACCAGGTCACGGGGCATGTGTACAAAATTAATGAGTAGTAGTCATTTTCTTACGATATCCAGTTGAGAACAGATATAAAAGGCTAGAGAACTTGGCAGCATTATTTTCTTGTCACACATCAATGCCAGTTGTTTAACACACTTGACCTATAAGATAAGATAAGATTTCGTTCGGATTTTTAACCTGGAGGTTACCCAACCAGGATAAAACCCAAGAAAGTCAGTGCATCATCGAGGACTGTAAACTTATTTCCATTGTGGTCCTCAAAACTTGTCCCCCAGGATACGACCCACACCCGTCAATTAAAACCCAGGTACCTGTTTTGCTGCTAGGTGAACAGGACAACAGGTGTAAGGAAACGTGTCGGAATGTTTCCACCCGCCGGGAATCGAACCCGGGCCCTCCGTGTGTGAAACGGGGGCTTTAGCCCCAGGCCCCTGTGTCTTTCAAGAGCTCATAGTGATGGTACTGTAGCTTTATACGCTGGAATTTTTTAGTGATTCCAGGAGAGCTCTGTTTTTATTCATAAAAGAATTTTTGGGGTAAGCCTAAAAAAGCATGTCAGCTACATCATAGAATAGGGAATCCAAAGTGCTTTGCGGTTAAGAATTTTTATTAGTAGTACTAGAATTATTAATTATTCAGGAGTAATCGCTAAACCCGTAGGGATCCACAGGGCCAGGAAAATGAGAGGTGGTACAGTTTATGAAAAAATGTTTATGGTTGCTTAAAAGGAACGGGGACGGGGGTGTTATAACCTTTCTACTACACAAGGGTCATTAAGGCTGCTTGTTACCCGTTCACACTCAAGAATACTTAAATATCTGAAAAAAAGCATTACTTTAGCATATATCAGTGAGAGACATAAGTTTTTTTCAGGTATACACAAATAAGTTACATAGATTATCTTACATGGCAGCATGTGTGTAAAGTTCCTGGGATTTTCACAAAAAAAATCAGTGACTTATTTCCATTACAGTCCTTTTTAACCTCTGTGTGTATATTTTATGTCCAAGGAGCTATTCAGGGCAAACTTGTTTAAATAATCAGGAGGAAAACAGTACAATATTATGGATTCGACCATAAAAGAACATAGTTATTTCATGAAATAAGTATTGAAAGTTATAAAGAAACATTACAGACAATTACAAAGCATATTTTTATAAATACATTTCTATATATAACATTTAAAAGAACTCTTGCCTGAACAGGCCCTTTGGCTAAAAATGGAATTTAAAGCCTACCGATTGTAAGGTCATTTAAGTTACATATTAAAACTGTTCTTATCAGTCAAGATACTTTAAACTTAAATGTGATTAAAGAAAACTGTGGAATTCTCGTGAAGGAGACTTCTCACTGAATATATTTTTTTTACCAGACTGGGGGAATGTAGAACTCTATTGCCCATTCAACTGACTCTACAAGTCAACTGTATAGAAAAGAATACCTCCATGACCCTTTAAACCCTTTAGAAGTATTACAGATGTACTGTGTGTCCCTTGTATATTATATATATATATATATTATATATATATATTTTATTATATATATATATATTATATTATATCGTCAGCACAGCTTTTGACAGGTCTTGATGCTGTGATGACCGTCCATTAGGAGCATCCGAAGGTGGTATCATAAGATTGTTGATGACTTTGCTTCATGAAGTTACTGAGTTAAGTCGGCGCCTCACTGCAGCTCCCACCCGGGATCATCGGGTGTTCTAGCGCCTCTAGAAGGGATGTAAACTAAAACTTGACAAGAGCGTGAGGGATATAAAAAAAAACCTGAGGTGGAGGAAACCTTATGAGAGGGGAGCAATTGACTTTGATATCTTACCGCCATCAGTACGGGCAATGGAGGCGGGAAAGTAGCCGCCCCCCAAAGCTGTGTGGTTACTGGTTCCCTGGAGGTTCCCTGGAGGTTATTCCAGGGATAAAACGCCCCGCGGCCCGGCCCATGACCAGGCCTCCGATGGATCAGGGCCTGATCAACTAGGCTGTTACTGCTGGCCGCACGCCGTCCAACGTACGAGCCACACCCCGGGGTGATCCGTCACTGACTTTAAGTATTGTCCAGCTCTCTCTTGAAGGCAGCCAGGGGTTTATTGGCAATTTCCCTAATGCTTGATGGGGAGGGGTGTTGAACAGTCTTGGGCCCGGACACTTATGGGTGTTTTCCTTAGTGTACCAATGGCGCCCCTACTTTTTTTGGGGGCATTTTGCATCGCCTGCCCAGTCTTTTACTTTCGTAGGGAGTGATTTCTGTGTGCAGATTTGGGACCATTCCTTCCAAAAATTTTCCAAGTTTTAGTTTTTGATATATCTCTCCCTCCTGCGTTCCAACGAGTACAAGTCAAGTGCTTCCAAGCGTTCCAGTAGTTAAGGTGCTTGACAGAACTTATACGTGCAGTAAAGGATCTCTGTTTCACTTTCTAGATCTGCGATTTCACCTGCTTTGAATGGAGATGTTAATGTAGAGCGTATTCCAGCCTAGGGGAGAGCTAGTGATTTTAAAAGGATCATCATTGGCTTGGCGGCTACTCCTGACGGGGCACTCCATCATAGTGGATCAGAGGTTGTATGCATTTGAGGCCCGTACTAGGGTCCTTCCACTAAAGCCTTCTTGGCTATAGCTATCACGTAGGAGAGTATGAGTGGCCGTATGTTGGACTCTGGTATGCTGCTGCTCTTTACTGATTTGTCTGCGATGGTGTTGTTAATTCGTGAGTAACTAATCCTATACTTAAATTGGTATTTTTTTTCCTCTTCGACACCCTTAATATTGAAGTTTGATGTAAGTATTGGACTTAATAGGTAGAGAAGGTAGGTAACCCAGTAATGAAGCAACAATTTTCAATCAATCGTAATTATGACTGGGGACGTGGTGTGGGGGGGGGGGTGTAAGGCACTGCAGCAGCAAAATCATCACTAAGTTTTGGACCAAAATCGTCGGGTTTGAAGAGCTAGGTGACCGGAGTAGTGATTTCATCGTTTCAGTCTGGGATCAAAGTCGTTAAAGTGGGATGAAGTATAAGGTCCTGCAGTGAAACTATCGTTCAGTTTAGGAGGAAAGTCGTAATGGATGACGGAGAACAAGTCTGTGTTCCAGTAGTGAAACTGGTGTTCAACTAAGGAAAAAAGTCTTCAAGGACGATAAGAAGACGCAACAAATTAGGGAAATGTCGGAAGTACCAAGTGAAAAAGTTGGCTGGTTGGTGGAAATAATTTGGACGCTGCAGAGGAGAAGGATGCCAAGGGCCTGGTATAGGCTTCCAAGGTTTGCGGAACCTCTCAGGGTATAACATCTGATTTTCTTTAGTCGGTAGACTCTTCCAAAACTCGAGAACCTGCAATGAAATTAAGATGGAGTAATTGACATTAGATGCCATAGTATTTTCTGCATATAAAGGTTGAATGAAAAACCAGAGATAAAAATTTTAAATATTGAAATAGTGATCAACTGAAAATTTGACAGATCTCTCTCTCTCTCTCTCTCTCTCTCTCTCTCTCTCTCTCTCTCTAATACATACACACACAAACATACATATATACATTTATAAGAGCTTATATGACTCAGTTTAATCATATGTTAAAGGTGAATTCTAGCAGGCCTACCTATCTGGAGGGTCTATCTGGAGGGTCTGTCTGGAGGGTATTCCGGGGATCAATTGCTCCGCGGCCCGGTCCACGACCAGGCCTCCCGGTGGATCAGAGCCTGATCAACCAGGCTGTTACTGCTGGCCGCACGTTAGTCCGACGTACGAACCACAGCCCGGCTGATCCGGCACTGACTTTAGGTACCTGTCCAGCTCTCTCTTGAAGGGCAACCAAGGGTCTATTGGTAATTCTCCTTATGCATGGTGGGAAGCTGTTTGAACAGTCTTGGGCCCGGACACTTATGGTGTTTTAGTGTACCAATGGGCCCTACTTTTAATTTGGGGTATTTTTCATCGCCTGCCCAGTCTTTTACTTTCGTAGGGAGTGATTTCTGTGTGCAATTCGGAGAGACCATTCCTTCCAGGATTTTCCAAGTGTAGATTATGATATATCTCCCTCTCCTGCGTTCCAACGAGTACAAGTCAAGTGCTTCCAAGCGTTCCCAGTAGTTAAGATGCTTGACAGAACTTATACGTGTAGTAAAGGTTCTCTGTACATTCTCTAGATCTGCAATTTCACCTGCTTTGAACGGAGATGTTAATGTACAGCAGTATTCCAGCCTAGAGAGAGCAAGTGATTTGAAAAGGAACATCACTGGCTTGGCATCTCTCGTTTTGAACGTTCTCATTATCCATCCTATCATTTTCTTTGCACTTGTGATCGTGGCACTGTTGTGATCCTTGAAAGTGAGATCCTCAGACATTACTACTCCCAGATCCCTTACATTATTTTTCCACTCTATTGTATGGCCAGAGTTTGTAGTATACTCTGTTCTAGTTATTATCTCCTCCAGTTTTCCATAACGGAGTAGTTGGAATTTGTCCTCATTGAACATCATATTGTTTTCCGTTGCCCACTGGAAAACTTGGTTTATATCTTCTTGGAGGTTAACCGTGTCCTCAATAGATGACAGTCTCGTGCAGATCCTGGTATTGTCTGCAAAGGATGACACGGTGCTGTGGATTACATCTCTGTCTATGTCTGAGGATGAGGAACAGGATGGGGGCGAGTACTGTGCCATGTGGAACAGAGCTTTTCACTATGGCAGCTTCCGATTTAATTCTGTTGACCACTACTCTTTGTATTCGATTGGTTAGGAAGTTGAAGATCCATCTCCCCACTTAGCCAGTTATTCCTTTAGCACGTATTTTGTGAGCTATTACGCCATGATCGCACTTGTCAAACGCTTTTGAAAAGTCTGTGTATATTACATCTGTATTCTGTTTTTCTTCCAGTACATCCAAGACCATAAGTGATCCCGTAATTGTGAGAGGCAAGAACGACCTGCCCTGAACCCATGTTGCTCTGGATTGTGCAGAGTTTGGGAATCCAGGTGATTTGCAATTCTGCTTCTTAGCACTCTTTCAAAGATTTTTATAATGTGGGACGTT
>NC_069492.1:17788500-17794061 GCF_026875155.1 Cherax quadricarinatus | reverse complement strand
TGTGTGTGTGTGTGTGTGTTTGTGTGTGCGTGTGTGGGGTGTGTGTTTTTGTGTGTGTGTGTGTGTGTGTGTGTGGGGTGTGTGTGTGTGTGTGTGTGTGTGTGTGTGTGTGTGGGGTTGGGGTGTGTGTGTTTGTGTTTGTGTTTGTGTGTGTGTGTGTGTGTGTGTGTGTGTTTTGTGTGTGTGTGTGTGTGTGTGTTTGTGTGTGTGTGTGTGTGTGTTTGTGTTTGTGTTTGTGTGTGTGTTTTGGTGTGTGTTTGTGTGTGCGTGTGTGTGTGTGTGTATGTGTGTGGTGTGTGTGTTGTGTGTGTGTGGTGTGTGTTGTGTGTGTGTGTGGGGTGTGGTGTGTGTGTGTGTGTGTGGGGTGTGTGTGTGTGTTCATCACCATGATCTGAAATTGATGCATGAGAATGTAATGTTATATACTATCAAAGATGAGGCCTAAAATATCTTGAAGATATCACAGGAGGCTGGGACCACTAGCAGAAGACAGAAGCTAAGAATTAGGAACTGCAACAGGTCTACTGGCCTATGCTAAACTATAATCCAACTATAATCCAACCCTTCTCACTCTCAAGTGGTTCAGCAAAGTGGTTGTGGAAGATACTCTCTATACCAAGGTACCATTGTGCTGCTGTCTGACAGGTATGATAAAAATGGTATGTAATAATGGCAAGTTTAAGATTCAGATATGTACAACAAGTGCTCAATTATTAAATCTTTAATATATCTATTATTTTATATATATCAAAGATCTTTCACGCCTCACCTTCGAGAATATATAAGACTCCATTCTCATGCTTCAACTTCAGTTCTAGAGAACCTAGACCATGAAGGTGTGCTCTTCTCCAGGCTGAGGGACTGACCACCTCAAAACTACTTGAGGATTAATAGATTAATTACATCTTCACCTCGCCACAACTACTGTCTCCAATTTATTCTCTGAATTTGACTGAAAAAAACCTT
Organism: Cherax quadricarinatus; assembly: GCF_026875155.1. Lineage (NCBI taxonomy): Eukaryota > Metazoa > Arthropoda > Malacostraca > Decapoda > Parastacidae > Cherax > Cherax quadricarinatus. The sequence continues at coordinate 17,793,095 of NC_069492.1, read as the reverse complement.
CCGTGTAGGCGAAACAGCCAACTGTTACACTCGTCTCATCGTCAACTACACTCTCTGTATCCTTCTGAAAACCTTCACTTCATTCATAGTATTAGTGGAGTCCAGAACGTAGCTGAATCACGCTCAAGCATTAATGAAAAGAGGCAGATGACTAAATTAAATCCCGGGGCCAACAGAGGGCTCCCAAAGTCATCCTTTCCCCGTTGGTATTTTTTTATACTAGTGAATATAATTTCAGGGTATATTTTTAAATGGGTTAAGGTAGGCAAAAACTTTTAGCTTGTTGGAACTGAAGGAAGGAACTTTTACCATAATCCTGTAAAATCCCTCAAGTGTTTATAAAAGAGAGAAAGTGCCTGAGAATGTCCCCTTTTGGGGATTTTGGGACAAGACCAAAATTCCGATAAGAGTTATGGGGATTTGTCTCAAGAGAGGTAAGCAGCGCCGAAGCTGGGGGCGGAACGTAAGCAATAACATCAGCAGCAGCAATAACAGCAGCAGCAATAATAGCAATAGTAGCAGCAAGAACAGTGCAACAGCAATATTATCAACAGAATAATAATGGCAAATGCAGAAGCTTTAAATTTTCGGTAACATTAATAGCTAACAGACAAAATAGCAACAGCAACATCTGCAGCAGCAACGGTAGCAGAAAAATCAACAGCATCAACAGTGGTGTAAGAAAATGAAGGAAGTGTAGCAATAGTAATAGCAACAGTGTTAACAGTAACAGCAATATCAACAAATACGGCAACAGTAACAGCGTCAGAAACAGCAACAAAGCCTGGAACTGCAACAACGAAGGAACAGCAGCAACAGAAATGTATTCTGCAGTAGCATCAGCTTCTGCAGAAGCTAAAACTACGCCAATATTAGCAACAGCAAACTCAGCATCAACACAAAAACAGCAGCATAAGTAACTAAAAGAGCACAACAGCAGCAGCAACAGTGACAGCAGTAACAGCGAGCGATCCTACAATAATCATGCATGCAGCTGAGCTACATGTTATATAGACTGCTTGTTGAGGTGGGTATTCAAACAGGAGGAGGTTGAAATTAATCCTCGAGATACCACTGCCACGAGTGTCCTCGGATGACGAGAAAAACATTTAGCTCAGCTGCACGCGTGATTTTTTGTAGGGTCGCTGGCTCAAGTGGTAAGGCGATGCATACATTGTGCTGTCTCGGAGGCGGTACAAGGTTCGTAGTGTCGAGTCTTGGCCTGCCGAAAGTTTGGTGTATATATATATTATATATATATATATATATAAAATATATATATATTATATATATATATATATAAAATATTATACATATATATATATATTTTATTATTATTATTTATCACACTGGCCGATTCCACCAAGGCGGGTGGCCCGAAAAAAGAAAAACTTTCACCATCATTCACTCCATCACTGCTTCCCAGAAGGGTGCTTTACACAACATTTTTTAAACTGCAACATTAACACCCCTCCTTCAGAGTGCGGCACTGTACTTCCATCTCCAGGACTCAAGTCCGGCCTGCCGGTTTCCCTGAACCCCTTCATAAATGTTACTTTGCTCACACTCCAACAGCACGTCAAGTATTTAAAAAAAACCCCCTTTTTTCCATTCACCCTATCAAAACACGCTATTTTATATATAGCGTGTATATATATATATATATACACGCTATATATATATATTTTATATATATATATATATATATAATATATATATATATATATATATATATATATATATATAGGTTGGTAGACAGCAACCAACCCAGGGAAGTACTACCGTCCTGCCAGATGACTGTGAAACAAAAAACCTGTAACTGTTTTTCATGATGGTAGGATTGCTGGTTTTTCTTTTTCTGTCTCATAAACACGCTAGATAACAGGGATATCTTGCTACTCCTACTTACACTTTGGTCACACTTCACAGACACGCACATGCATATTATATATATTTTACATACATCTAGGTTTTCTCCTTTTTCTAAATAGCTCTTGTTCTTTTTATTTCTTCTATTGTCCATGGGGAAGTGGAAAAGATTTTCCTCCCTAAGCCATGCGTGTCGTATGAGGCGACTAAAATGCCCGGGGGCAAAGGGGTAGTAACCCTTCTCCTGTATACATTTACTAAAAAAGAAAAGAAGAAAAACTTTATAAAACTGGGTTGTTTAAAAGTGCGTGGATGTAGTGCGGATGACAAGAAACAGATGATTGCTGATGTTATGAATGAAAAGAAGTTGGATGTCCTGGCTCTAAGGAAACAAAGCTAAGGGGGTAGGAGAGTTTCAGTGGGGGGAAATAAATGGGATTAAATCTGGAGTATCTGAGAGAGTTAGAGCAAAGGAAGGGGTAGCAGTAATGTTAAATGATCAGTTATGGAAGGAGAAAGAGAATATGAATGTGTAAATTCGAGAATTATGTGGATTTAAAGTAAAGGTTGGATGCGAGAAGTGGGTCATAATAAGCGTGTATGCACCTGGAGAAGAGAGGAATGCAGAGGAGAGAGAGAGATTTTGGAGATGTTAAGTGAATGTATAGGAGCCTTTGAACCAAGTGAGAGGGGTAATTGTGGAGGGGACCTGAATGCTAAAGTAGGAGAAACTTTTAGAGAGGGTGTGGTAGGTAAGTTTGGGGTGCCAGGTGTAAATGATAATGGGAGCCCTTTGATTGAACTTTGTATAGAAAGGGGTTTAGTTATAGGTAATACATATTTAAGGAAAAGAGGATAAAAAGTATACCCCGATATGATGTAGGGCGAAATGACAGTAGTTTGTTGGATTATGTATTGGTAGATAAAAGACTGTTGAGTAGACTTAAAAATGTACATGTTTATAGAGGGGCCACAGATATATCAGATTTACTTTCTAGTTGTAGCTACACTGAGAATAAAAGGTAGATGGGATTTCAAGGAGAATAGAAGCATCAGGGAAGAGAGAGGTGAAGGTTTATAAACTAAAAGAGGAGGGAGTTAGGGTAAGATATAAACAGCTATTGGAGGAAAAGATGGGCTAATGAGAGCATAGGCAATGGGGTCGAAGAGGAATGGGGTAGGTTTAAAAATGTGGTTAGAGTGTTCAGCAGAAGTTTGTGGTTACAGGAAAGTGGGTGCAGGAGGGAAGAGGAGCGATTGGTGGAATGATGATGTAAGGGAGAAAAAGTTGCTTTTGAGAAGTTTTACAAAGTAGAAGTTATGCAAGGAGGGAAGAGTATATGGAGAAAAAGAGAGAGGTTAAGGGGAGTGGTGAAGCAATGTTAAAAAAAAGAGCAAATGAGAGAGTGGGGTGAGAGGGTTTTCAACAAATTTTGTTGAAAAATAAGAAAAGTTTTGGAGTGAGATTAACAAGTTAAAGGAAGCTAGAGAAAAAAATGGATTCGTCAGTTAAAAATAGGAGAGGAGAGTTATTAAATGGAGAGTTAGAGGTATTGGAAGATGGAGGGAATATTTTGAGGAATTGTTAAATGTTGATGAAGATAGGGAAGCTGTGATTTCGTGTATAGGGCAAGGAGGAATAACATCTTGTAGGGGTGAGGAAGAGCCAGTTGTGAGTGTGGGGGAAGTTCGTGAGGCGGTAGGTAAAATGAAAGGGGGTAAGGCAGCCGGGATTGATGGGATAAAGATAGAAATGTTAAAAGCAGGTTGGGGATATAGTTTTGGAGTGGTTGGTGCAATTATTTAATAAATGTATGGAAGAGGGTAAGGTACCTAGGGATTGGCAGAGAGCATGCATAGTTCCTTTGTATAAAGGCAAAGGGGATAAAAGAGAGTGCAAAAATTATAGGGGGATCAGTCTGTTGAGTGTACCTGGTAAAGTGTATGGTAGAGTTATAATTGAAAGAATTAAGAGGAAGACGGAGAATAGGATAGCAGATGAACAAGGAGGCTTTAGGAAAGGTAGGGGGTGTGTGGACCAGGTGTTTACAGTGAAACATATAAGTGAACAGTATTTAGATAAGGCTAAAGAGGTCTTTGTGGCATTTATGGATTTGAAAAGGGGTATGACAGGGTGGATAGGGGGCAATGTGGCAGATGTTGCAAGTGTATGGTGAAGGAGGTAGGTTACTGAAAGCAGTGAAGAGTTTTTACGAGGATAGTGAGGCTCAAGTTAGAGTATGTAGGAAAGAGGGAAATTTTTTCCCAGTAAAAGTAGGCCTTAGACAGGATGTGTGATGTCACCGTGGTTGTTTAATATATTATGATGGGGTTGTAGAGAAGTAAATGCGAGGGTCTTGGCAAGAGGCGTGGAGTTAAAAGATAAAGAATCACACACAAAGTGGAGTTGTCACAGCTGCTCTTTGCTGATGACACTGTGCTCTTGGGAGATTCGAAGTGAAGCTGCAGAGATTGGTGGATGAATTTGGTAGGGTGTGCAAAAGAAGAAAATTAAAGGTGAATACAGGAAAGAGTAAGGTTATGAGGATAACAAAAGATTAGGTGATGAAAGATTGAATATCAGATTGGAGGAGAGAGTATGGAGGAGGTGAACGTATTCAGATATTTGGGAAGTGGACGTGTCAGCGGATGGGTCTATGAAAGATGAGGTGAATCATAGAATTGATGGGGGAAAAAGAGTGAGTGGTGCACTTAGGAGTCTGTGG
>NC_069492.1:17778500-17786000 GCF_026875155.1 Cherax quadricarinatus | reverse complement strand
GAAAGTATTGGTTTGGAAATAGGGTAGTTGATGAGTAGAACAGTCTACCTAGTTGGGTTATTGAGGCTGGGACTTTGGGTAGTTTCAAATCTAGGTTGGATAAGTACATGAGTGGGAGGGGTTGGATTTGAGTGGGACTTTCACATCAGAGCTTATTTCTTGGGTGGCATTGAAAATTGGGTTGGGCAAATGTTTTGTTAGTGGGATGAATTGTAAAGGACCTGCCTAGTATGGGCCAGCAGGCCTCCTGCAGCGTTCCTCCTTTCTTATGTTCTTATGTTTTTCATTAATGTTAATGTAAAAATTTTTAATTTTGCACCAAAAGAATCTTAGAAAACTTACCTAACCTTATTAGAACAGAAATTTATTTTAGCCTAACCCAACTAAATATATTTTAGATTTGTTTACAATAATTTAATACTAAACAAACACAGTGAAATGTATTTTTTTTCATATATATATATATATATATATATATATATATATATATATATATTTATATATATATATATATACCACCTCTAGAACTGTCCTGGGGACCGTTCATCCTCAAAGAAAAGAATAAACTTGCTTCAGGGAAACTCAAGGTTCTCCTGAAGTTATTTGAAAATTTTCTCCTACCACCCCTATATTAATAAAAATTTTATTTAAAGACAAAATACATCGACAAAATACATTGACAAAAATACAATAAAGAGTAAAAAACATAGATGACAACTCAGAGATACATCTCAAATGCTTCGTCCAGCTCCCCGGCGGTGGGTCGCGTGCCAGAATGCCCTCTGGATCGCATCACTGAGTCTCTGAAAGAGGAAGCTGGCCGCCTGTGGTTTTTGGTTTTTATGATGAGTTTTTCAACCCAGCTCTTTGAGGAACTTTAGAGCACGCTTGCCCCCTACTCCAAGGGTCTCCGGCCCTATTGGGATGAAGTTATTGCAAGGGGAAAGGTCTCCCTGGGCTGGGGCTCCCCCCCTTCTGCTACAGACTTGGCAAGTTGTGTGTGCCTTTGTGGTGGCACGGGTTGTACCCAGGCAATCTTTTTTCCCACCCTTCTGGGTTAGCTTGTGGCTCCATCAGGACGCTTTTGATTCCGTCGACCTGGTCTTGGGGTTCCCCTTTGGGGTAGACAAGGGCGTGGCGGGCTTCTCTTTATGTATCGTTGACCCCCTAGTTGGGGATTTCCCTTTTGTGTAAATTCAAAGCGATGCGTGTTTTCATTTTCAAGGAACTATTAAAAAAAAAACCTCAAAGGAAGGATATAAAGGGTAAAGCTACATCCCTCACATCCCAAACAAAGAAAACACCTCACCCCCCCGTGACGACACCCACTTGTAAAGCCACCTAAAATTACCCAATTTTAAAAGATTTTTTAATTTTTTTGATGTAACATTAAATTTTTCCCCAAATTTGCTAATTTAAAAAATCCATGTTTAAAAAACAAAAGGAAATATTCTTATTTAAAAACTGCATTTTATAAAAGTGACTCAGTTTATTCTGTCAAACCTGGACTTGCTTAAAACAACTTTCTAATTTTTTAAAAAATCAATTGGAGGGTTTAAAATCTCTCACATGTAATAGAGCATTGGAATTTGTCCATTTCTAATTTTTTAAATTTTTAGTTCGGATTTTTTACCGTTTGCCCGTAAAACTTTTCGCAAAAATTTTAAAGGAACTTAAAAACCCAATCCGTCAGATTTGGGGGGAATTCTTTATAAAAAAGTTTTTTTTACCGTATCAAGTTTTTTAAATACAATTTTTTGTTTAAAAAAAAGTTTTAAAGACGAGAAGACTATTAACCCCAATTTTATATGGTAAGGGAAAACCCAAAGTCTTTTTTTCCACGAAAATTAGAATTTTTTCGTAAAAAAATTATAAAAGTTTTTTTTTTATATTTTTTTATTTTTTCTTTTATAGAAACCCCTTTTGGTTATACAGGCATTTCGGCAACTTTGTTTAATTTTGTCCCACAGATGGCCCACACCAGTCGTTCTAACACCAGGTGTACTTTTGCTGGTAAAAAGGGACAGTAGGTGTTTTCGGGAAAAAAACGCCAAAAGTTTCCCCCCGCCCCGGGGATCGAACCCGGACGTCAGTTGTGTGAGCTAAGTCTTACCAACCGGAGAGACTTTTTAAAAACAAGGTGGAAGAGCAGAGTCAGCGCCGCAGGTGTCGGCAGCGGGGGAATAAACCGGGGGAAAGGACACAGAAAAGATCCCGAGGTGTACCCCTTCATCTGTCGGATAAAATCTTTGTTGGCAAAGGGTAGCGATGACTGTGTAAGGTCCCTCTCCCCCCCCTGGTGTATTCTCTTTGACATTCTTTCTTACTGTATTTAGTTTTTGGTTTTCCCTTCAAGTTTTTTTTATTTAGGTGTTTTTTGGCCCCTGAAGTTTACAGCAGATGAAGGGGTATTCACGAAAATTAGGAGGCAGATAATTTGGATAAAAGACGATAAAAAAAAAGGCCAGAATTGTAGCTTCTAGAGGGGGAAAAACATTGAAACTAAAAATTAAATTTTTTTAAAGGGGTATTTATGGGGGGGGAAAGGAAGAACATTAGCGATTTTTGATGAGTGACAAATACTAAGATTTAAAAAATTTTAAATGTGTAAACACGGTAGACAGGATGCCAAAATAAAAACGCAGTAACAAAAAAAAAATCACTAAACTATGAAAGGAATGGAGCAAAAGAGGGTCTAAACAAAAATTTAGTGAGCCTTTAAGAGACTAAGAGTAGCCCGGAGGAGGGGGATAGCGGGGGAAAGGGAGTAGCAGGAGGGGTAAAATAGCAGGAAGGCGAGAGAATTTGCAGGGAGACAGGGAGTGTAGCAGGCTGGAGGTAAATAGCAGGGGTTCAAGGGAGTAGAGGAAGTGAGGGGGGAGTAGCGGAAGTGAGGGAGTTAGCAGGAAAGTAGGGAGAGTAAAAGAAGCGAGGGGTGTAGCACGAAAGGGGGGAGGTAGAGGGGAATTTAAGGCGAGTAACAGAAAGTGAGGGAGAGTGGCAGGGAGGCGGGGGGGCAGGGGGCGGGAGGCGGGGGTAACAGGTAGGAGAGATAGAAAAGACTGGCACGGGGGGGGTTGTGGAGGCAGGGGAGTAGCGTTGAAGAGGGAGTGTATTAAAAAGAATCGGGAGCGTGGCAGGGAGGGAGTGAGATTAACGTGATTCAGGGGGGGTAGCAGAAGGGTGGGTGTGTACGGCAGGGTGGAAGCTAGAGGCAAAAACGTGAAAAGGTAACAGGGGGAGGCAGGGGGGGCAGAAGGGTGCAGGAACAGTGCGGAGGAGGGAGTGTAGCTGGCGGCAGGAGTGTAGCAGTCAGGGGGGGGGAAATAGCGGGAGGAGGGAGAAAGTAGGCAGGCAGGGAGAGTAGCGATGAGAGGGAGGTAGCAGGGGGGGGTGTGTAGGCAGTCAGGAGAGCAGCAGGGGGGCAGGAGAAATGCGGGAATAGCAAGGAGGTAACAGGATGCAGGGTGTAGCGGGGGAGGCAGAGGGGGTTTTTAGCAGGGAGGCAGGGGAAAGCAGGGGGCAGGGGAAAGCAGGGCAGGGGATGTAGCCGGGGGGAGGGAGGTGGCTGGCATTCAAGGGAGTAGGAAAAGGGGGTGTAGCTCGCGCAAGGAGGGAGGCAGGGGGGGTAGCAGCGAGGCAGGGGGGTAAAAAGGGAGGAAGGGGGGATTAGAGGGAGCGGAAAAGGGAAAAAGGCAGGCGGGGAGTACAGAAGAGTGCAGGGAGATAGCAGGAAAAGTAGCGGGATAGTAGCGGGGGCAGGGAGGTAACAGGCGGAGGGAGGTAACAGGCAGGGGGGAGGGAACAGACAGGCAGGGAAAAGTAAAAGGGGGGCAGGGGAAAAAAAACAGGCAGGAGGGGAGAGTAACAGACAGGAGGGAAAAGTAGCAGGCAGGGGAGGGGAGTAACAGGGAGGCAGGGAGAGTAACAGGGGGCAGGGAGAAAAACAGGAGGCAGGGGAGTTACAGGCGGCGGGGGGAGTAACGGCAGGCATGGGAGTAAAAGGCAGGGGGCAGGGAGAGAAACAGCAGGCAGGGAGAGTAAACAGGCAGGGGAGGGGAGTAACAGGAGGCAGGGAGGGTAACAGGCAGGAGGGGGGTTTAAAAAGGCGGGAGGGAGAGTAAAGGCAGGCAGGGAGAGTAAAAGGAGGCAGGGGAGTAACAGGCAGGCAGGGGGTAACAGGCGGCAGGAGAGTAACAGGCAGGCAGGGAGAGTAACAGGCAGGCAGGGAGGTAACAGGAGCGGGAGAGCAACAGGTAGGGGAGGGAAAGTACAGGCAGGGAGGGGGGGTAACAGGCAGGCAGGGGAGGTAACAGAAGGCGGGAGAGTAAAGACAGGGAGGGGAAAAAAAACAGGGCAGGAGGGAGAGTAAAGGCAGGGAGAAGTAAAACCCGGGAGACGGGAGTGTAAACAGGCAGACAGGGGGGTAAAAGGGAGGGGGGGGTAAAGGCAGGCGGGGGTAGCAGGCAGGGAAAGGGGGGTAAAGGCAGGCAGGGGAGAGTAACGCAGGCAGGAGGTAACAGACGGCAGGGAAATTTAAAAGGGAGGCAGGGGAAATAACGGCAGGCAGGGAGAGTAACAGACGGCAGGGGAGTTGCGGCAGGCAGGGGGGAGTAACAGGCAGGAGGGAGAGTAACAGGCAGGCAGGGAGAATAAAAGGAGGCAGGGAGGTAAAAAGGCAGGGAGGGAGGAACAGGCAGGTGGAGATAACAGGCAGGCAGGCAGGGGTGTAAAAGGAGGGAGGGGGGAGTAACGGCAGGCGGGGGTAAAAGGCAGGGGAGGGAGAGTAAAAAGGCAGCAGGGAGAGTAAAGGCAGGCAGGGAAGGGAACGGCGGGGGGGAGAGTAAGGCGGCGGGAGAGTAAAGGCAGGCAGGGAGAGCAACAGGTAGGCAGGGGGAAAGTAACAGGCAGGGGGAGAGTAACAGGCAGGCAGGGGGTAAAAAGACAGGCAGGGAGAGTAAAAAGACAGGCAGAGAAATAACAGGCAGGGGGGAGTAAAGGGAGGGAGAAACAGGGAGACAGGGAGTGTAAAGGCAGACAGGGAGAGTAACAGGAGGGAGGGGGGAGTAACAGGCAGGCAGGGAGAGTAGCGGCAGGCAGGGGGGAGTAACAGGCAGGCGGGAGAGTAACAGGCAGGCAGGGAGGTAGCAGGAGGCGGGAGGTAACAGGCAGGCGGGGGGAGTAACGGCAGGCAGGGAGAGTAAAAGGCAGGCAGGGAGGTAAAGGCAGGCAGGGGGGTAGCAGGAGGCGGGAGAGTAACAGGGGAGGCAAGGGAGTAACAGGCAGGCAGGGAGAGTAACAGGCACGCGGGAGGTAACAGGTGGCAGGGGGGGGGAGTAACAGACAGGCAGGGGAGAGCAACGGTAGGGGAGGGGAAAAATAAAGGGGCAGGGAGAGTAACAGGCAGGCAGGGGAGTAAAAAGGCGGCAGGGAGAGTAACAGACAGGAGAGAAAAATAAAAGGCAGGCAGGGAGAGAAAAGGCAGGGGAGTAAAAAGGCAGACAGGGAGTGTAAGGCGAAGGGAGGAGTAACAGGCAGGCAGGGAGAGTAAAAAAGGCAGGCAGGGAGAGTAGCGGAGGGGGGAGGTAAAGGCGGCAGGGGGGAGTAAAAGGGAGGGGGGGAAGGAAAGGCGGCGGGGGGAGTAGCAGGCGGCAGGGGAAATAACAGGAGGCGGGGGGTAACGGCAGGCAGGGAGAGAACAGGCAGGGGGAGAGTAACAGGCTGGCAGGGGATTTAACAGACGGCGGGGGAGAACAGGTAGGCAGGGAAAAATAAAAGGCGGCAGGGAGAGTAACAGGCAGGCGGGAGAGAACAGGAGGCGGGAGGTAAAGGCATGCAGAGAAAAATAAAAAGGCAGGCAGAGAGAGTAACAGGAGGAGGGAGGGGTAACGACAGGAGGGAGGTAAAAAGGCAGGCATGGGAGAGTAACGGCGGTTGGGGGGGCAACAGGCAGGAGGGAGAGTAAAAGGTAGGCAGGGAAAAAAAAGGCAGGCAGGGAGAGTAAAAGGAGGCGGGAGAGTAATAGGTAGGCAGGGAAAGTAAAAGGGAGGCGGGAGGTAACAGGCGGCAGGGAGAGAAACAGGAGGAGGAAGGGGAACAGGGGAGGAGGAAGAGTAACAGGCGGAGGGAGAGTAACAGGAGGCAGGGGAGTGCGGCAGGGAGGGAGAGTAACGGCAGGCAGGGAAAGTAATGGCAGGTAGGGAAGTAAAGGCAGGCGGGAGAGTAAAAGGCAGGAGGGAGAGTAACAGGCAGGCAGGGAGAGTAAAGGCAGGCGGGAGGTAACAGGCAGGCGGTGGTAGTTATCCTAAAAACGTTTCAAAAAATTACGAACTGGAGGGAAAAGGTATAAGAAGACCAACACAGTCCAGCAAGAGAAAACAGCAACGAAAGGAACGCCTCCAGTAAATACAACAAAAAGCATTTTGATTAAAGTTGTAGAATTACCACAATATGTGACATTTTTATTGGGAAAATTTCGGCCCTTAAAAGCCCCGGAGAGCGAAAAAGTTGCCACAAAAATGTCACATAAGTTGACTGTGTCTTTTTTTACAACAAACATTTTTCGGTATCAACATCCTCGGCCCCGAAAAAAATGCCCTACAAGTTCCCCTGGCATAAGAATTTTTTCTTATTTGAGAAAAAAGGGTGGTTATTCCCCTGGTTTACCCTCGAACTCCAAAAAAAAGTTTATAGAGAGGGGGAAACGTTTAAGCCGTATTTATAAAATAGGACTGGAAGTGCTCTCGGGGAAGTGTAAAAAGGTGTGGCGCAGATCAATGGGGTGGAGAGAGAACCGGGGAAAAGGGAAGAGGGGCCTGGAGGTCGAGGAAGAGGGGGGACGGAGGTCGGGAAGAGGGGGAACGAAAAAATAGGAAAGAGAAGGAAAAAAAGGAAGAGGAGATCTAAGAGGGAAAAAAGATAGTATATCGTTAGTAGTAAAAGAATGTAAAAAAAATTTTAAGTAATATTATTAGTAAAAAAGCAAAAGTAGTGTTTAGTAAGCAGCAAATAGTGTAGTGTAGCGATTGTACTGTTGTAGTAACAAAGTAAAATCCCTGACAGTGTACGTCATCAAAAGCCATTCCATACGGAAAATTTATATTGCAAAACAAAAAAACGAAGATCAATTGACGGACGGAGGAAAGGGGAGAGAGGGGGAAAAGGGGGGGAGAGAAATGAGAGAAGAAGAGAGAGAGGAAAAGAGAGAGGAGAGAGAAGTGAGAGAGAGAAGAGAAGGGGGGAGAGGAGAAAAGAGAGGTTTGGGGGAAGTCGAAGGAAGGAAAAGAAGAGGCAGAAGTTAAAGGTATGAGAGGAAAAAGGGGGGTGGAAAATATGAGAGTGTTGAGGGGGGAGAAGAGAGAGTAAGAGTTTGGTAGAGGGGAGGGGGGGGAGTAGCGAGGGGTCAAAGAAGAGGGTGAAAAAGAGAAAGGGGATCAAGGAGCGGGAATAGTAGTGATGGGGGATGAGAGAAAGGGAAAGGAGGAACCAGAGGAAAAGCTG
>NC_069492.1:17748567-17778000 GCF_026875155.1 Cherax quadricarinatus | reverse complement strand
CACTAGGGAGAGGACAAAAAAGCGAAAGGAGCTGGGAAAGGAGACAAGGAGGGAACCAGCAGAGGTCAGTCAGAGCAGAACAGAGCAGCAAGGGCAAGCACCACACAACTATCCTCAGAACCCCACAACCTATCACACCATCCCAACACACAATGCAATCCATACCCACAGCTTCCACCCAACCCCCAACCATAGAATCCCACAGTATGCTACCAGGTCTCCCCACCCCCACAGGCCCCCCCAAACCACAGTGTTGGAAAGGAAACTGAAGGTATGGTACACAAACGCTGATGGAATAACAAACAAGTGGGAGGAGTGGCACGAAAGAGTCAAAGAGGCATCACCAGACATCATAGCGATCATAGAAACCAAGCTTACAGGTATGATAACAGATGCCATCTTTCCAGAGGGATACCAGATCCTGAGAAAAGACAGAAGGAACAGGGGGGTGGAGGAGTGGCATTGCTGATCAAACACCGATGGAATTTTGATGAGCTGGAGAGAGGAGACAGCGGAGAAGAAAGTGATTACATAGCGGGAACGCTTCACTCTGGTGGTCCCAAGGTGATAATTGCAGTGATGTATAACCCACCACAGAACAGCAGGAGGCCAAGGCAAGAGTATGACGAGAGCGATAGAGCGATGGTTGACACACTGGCTGCAGTGGCCAGAAGAGCTCATGCATGCAGGGCAAAGCTACTGATCATGGGTGACTTTAACCACAAGGAGATCGACTGGGAGAATTGGAGCACATGGGGGCCCAAGATACATGGAGGGCTAAGATGATGGAGGTGGTATTGGAAAACTTCATGTACCAACACGTAAGGGACACTACAAGAGAGAGAGGAGAGGATGAACCAGCAAGACTGGACTTAGTATTCACCTTGAGTAGTGCAGATATTGAGGACATCACATATGAAAAGACCCTTGGGGGCCAGCGATCATGTGGTTTTGAGCTTCGAATACACAGTAAAGCTACAAGTGGAGGGGGAAGCAGGAAGGCCAGGACAAATGAAACCAAACTACAGGAAAGGGGACTACACAGGAATGAGGAACTTCCTGAATGAGGTTCAGTGGGACAGAGAACTGGCAGGGAAGCCAGTTAATGAGATGAGGAATATGCAGCACACAATGTTCAAGGAGGCTTGGAGAGAGAGGTTATTTTAACACAAGGGTAACAGAATAATACAAAGCCAGGATGAGCCCATGGATTCACCAACCAAAGATGCAAGGAGGCAACAACCAGTTTGATATATATGGTGAAAGAAGAAATATAGAGGCTAAGGACCCAGTATAATCAGGATAAGCAGTCGCGAAGCCAGAAACGTAATATACACAGAAAAGAAGTAGGCCCCAGCGACAAATAATGAAAACGACATATCAGCAAAAAAGCCAAATCTGACCCAAAGCTGTTATACAAGCCGACATCAGGAAGAAAACAAAACCGCAAGGACCAGTAATCAGGCTAGAAGGAATGAGGAAGACAACAAGAAAAACCGTGAAGTTATGTGAGTAACTCAAACAAGAGATTCAAAGAATTTCACAGAGGAAACAGAAGGGCTCCAGAAAGACGTAGAGGTGGTGGTACACCACCATGTGCTGGACACAGTACCAAAAAACACAACCGAGGATGAAGTGAAGAGGCTTTCTGAGTGAGCTAGATACTCAAAGTGCAAATTGGGGCCAGATAAACATCTCTCCATGGGTCCCTGATAGAGGGAGCAGAGGGCGCTATGTAGTACCCTAACACAATATCAATACATCTATCGAAACAAGGAGATATAGCCTTAGTCAAGGAAGACAGCAAATGTGGTCCCAATCATTTAAAAAGGAACCAGACGTGAAGCACAAAACTACAGACCATTGTCCCACTGACATGTATAGCATTGCAAAATCATGGAAAAGATTGTTAGAGAAGAATGGTGGAACATCTAGGAAGGAATGATCACATCACCATCGACAACATGGATTTCAGAGACGGGAAATCCTGTGTCACAAACCTACTGTAGTTCTATGACATGGTGACAACAGTAAGACAAGATAGAAGGGTTGGGTGATTGCATTTTCTTGACTGCAATAAGGCGGTTTTGACACAGTACCACACAAGAGATTAGTGCAAAAACTGGAGGACCAAGCAGGATAACACAGGAAGGCACTAGCAATGGATCAGGGAATACTTGTCAGGAAGACAGCAGCGAGTCATGGAACGTGGGCGGAGGTGTCAGATTGGCACCTTTGACCAGCGTGTCCCACAGGGGTCAGAGTCCTAGGAACCAGTGCAGTTTCTGGTATTTGTGAACATGACGGAATGAATAAACTCCGAGGTGTCCCTGTTTGCAGATGACGTGAAGTTGATGAGAATATTTCAGTCGAATCGAAGACCATGGCATAACTACAACTTGATCTGGATAGGCAGCAGACCTGGTTCCAGCAAAATTGCACCTGGAGTTCAATCCCACCAAGTGCAAAGTCATGAGGATTGGGGAATGGCAAAGAAAGACCGCAGACGAGTACAGCTAGGGGGCCAGAGACACAAACATCTCACAAGTAAAAGAGACTTGGGTAAATAACACCAGGCACATCTCCTGAAAGCGCACATCAACCAAATAACTGCTGCAGCAATGGGCGCCTATCAAACCCTCAGAAAACACATACCCGACCTCTTAATAAGGAATCGTTCAGGACCCTGTACAAACCGTATACGTTTAGACCATATTTGAGTATGCGGGAGGGCCCCCACCAGTTTGGAACCGCACAACCTAGCCAAGCACGTAAAAGAAACTCGAGAAAAGAGCAAAGTTTAGCAACAAACTGATCCCAGAGTTAAGAGGTATGTCCTATGAGGAGAGATTAAGGAAACAACCTGCGACAAAACTGGCGACAAGAGAGATAAGCGTGGAAATGATAACTGACCATACAAAATACAGATAGGAAATTGAAAGTTGGACAAAGACCAGATTGTTCCAGAGATTGACACAGCAACAACGGGACACAGTTGGAAGCGAAAGACACACAGTAGAATCAAAAGGATTGTTTAGGAAGTATTTCTTCAGCACAGAGTAGCAAGAAGCGTAGAATATTTTGGGAAGCCGATGTATGTGGCAGGAATCCAAACAGGACTTTAAAAAGCTGAGGTTATATAAAGCTCTCTACCACGGCTCAGGAGAGTGCCCTAGTAGGCGACCATGAATAGGAGCGGCCAGAGCTTGGACACAACCCCTTCAAACCTCTAACTAGTTGAGTTCAACTAGTGGTACAGATGGTGGAATAGTTCTACAAGTGAAACTTAGTGAGGAATTGAACCTTACCATTAGCTTTAAGACGAGGTATGTCCAGCTCAGGAGCAGTGTGGTGGACCCTAGTACGAATCATGAAGAGACAAGGCAGAGCTGAAGCTTGACCCCTGCAAGCTCCACAATTATTCCGAGTACACCCACACACACAAACACACTAAAAATAATAAAATAATAATAATAATAAAATATAATAATAATAATAATAAAATCACAACATTAAAATAACCAATGGTACTAACATAGTAAATTTTCTATTTTTTTTTCTTCATTATTTTCTCACATGAATTAATTATTATAATTATTATATCAAGGGAGAAGCGCTCAAAAAACCCGGAGATTATCAGCGCCTGGGTTGGGATGTGGAATGGGCATTCGTCTTAATTCGGGAACTGGAGCACAGAACCATTCCCCTAAATCAAGAGCCCCTCACCACTCAAGGAACCTTCCTTGAGGGGTCACATGAATGAAATGCTCACATATAAAAACAAGGAAAGAATGTATATTTCGAGCCTCAGGTGAGTCCCTCTCAGTTGAACGGACCTCAAAGAGTATGGAGAGTTATACAGACTACCAAGTCTTCTTGATTTTTATCAAATATCAATTCCTTCATCGTTATATTTTTTTCTGGTGTTCATTTAGTGTTGATAAGTAACTCAGTTCTAATATCAGCATTTTTACGTAAAAGATTATCAGAATATTGGCAAGTTGATAAATTGCATGTTATCAGCAGACATTATTGAAAAGCTGGTTAGTAGTCTATTAGCTAGTAAGCGATTTTTTTCCGGCGAAAAAGCTGGTTAACCTAAAACTATCCGTTCAGTGTCCCACAAATAGCAGGGACACAAAGCAACAACACCAAGCTGTAACAAAAAGCCCGGCAGCACCTACCCAAGCATTAAAAATAAAAATACAAAAGGCCTCTGCAACACCTACCCAATCTGTAACAACTAATCCCTGCGCCAACCTAACCCAAGCTATAACAATAGCCTTGCGCACCTTACCCAAGCTTGTAACAATATCCCTGCAGCACCTACCCACGCTAAACACTAGCCCCTGTCAGCACCTACCCAAGCTGTAACCAATAGCCCTGCAGCACCTACCCCCAGCTTATAACAATAACCCCCTGAATCATATCTGACCAAGCAATGCAATAGCTCTGAAATCATCTGACCCCAAGATATAAAGAAATAGCCCTTCATCACCCTCAAGCAATAACAATAGCCCTGAACACTTGCTGCAGCATTTGAAGCATAACACATGGTGGAAATAAGTGAACCAAATACCTCACATGGAGGGAATTCATGGCGGGGTGTTGTGGTCAAGGCCCAAACGTCGAATTTTTTGTTGTCACCGCTGCCACATACTACTCCCAGAGAGTTGTTTGGGTGTCGATTTCCTGGTGAAGTAGTAACATCTGAATAACAATGGCGATCCTTATTTTAATAAAGTACGTGTACAATCATAGTAGGATTTTTCCTGTGAATTACAGACTGGGAAAAGGCCCTGATTATGACCTAACAATATTACGAGAACTCCAGTTTTCCCGAGTTAAAGAAGCCCTTCGATTGGTGACTGTTTATATATATATATAAATATTTTCGTGCGAATAGTAAAATTGGTCATTTAGAAAGAAACGTTTTAAATTAAAGCACCTTTTTTCTAAAATTTTTTCCTCTCTATACGTTTAAATATATTTTTTTTTTTCGTTATGGAAAATGTAAAAATAAATTAATTTTGTAACCAAAATAACCTTAGAAAACTTACCTAACCATATTACATTCTAGCGCAAATTTAATTTAACTTAATTCCAATTAAATATATTTTAGATAAATTTCCAATAATTTTAATAAACAACATGTGAAATGTATGTTATTTGTTAGTTCAGAATGATGTTTTGCGATAATTATTGCATAAAAGCAAAGAGCGTTGCGTTTAAAAAAAAATGGAGAAAGCCAAAAATCGCAAGTTTTACAAAACCTATTTGGCCCACATATATATAATATATATATATATATATATATATATATATATATATATATATAATATATATATATATATATATAATATATTTATATATATATATAAATTCGTGCCGAATATGTAAAACTGGTCAATTACAGAACACATTAAAAATTAAGTCCTTTCTAAAATTTTTCACTTACCCACACGTTTAAAGATATATTTTTTTTTCATTAATGTTAAAGTAAAAAAATTAATTTTGCTCCAAAAGAATCAGAAAACTACCTACCTTATTATAAACAACAACAAATTATTTGAGCCTAGCCCAACTAAATAATTTTAGCAGATTTGTTTACAATGAATATAAAATACTAAACAAACACAGTGAAACAATATATTTTTTCGTTAGGTTCGCATGATTTAGGTCAAAGTTATGGCATACACAAATTTTTCCCTTGATCCTATATAGCTATATGACGTTGCAATTTAAGCCAAGATGGCAAGTCTCTGCCTATCCGTCACGACATATATATATAGATATATATATAATATATATATATATATATAATATAGAATATATATTATATGTTATATATATAGATAAATATAATATATATATAATATATATATAATTATATATATATTTAATATATATGAATATATATTATATATATATATATAAATCACAGTAAACATGTATATCACAATATGATAAACCCTATGGAAAAAATAATATGAAATATAATCGCATTCGTGATTTCCTTTTCACACATAATCCAATAAAATTACTAGACTGATAAAAAAATAATTATTAAAACTTCACCTATGCCATTAAAAGGTGAAACAAAATTGACATATTTTTGTATAAACAATGGTGCATAGGGGGCTCAGCCCATTGAGGCAAGTTAGGTCCAGTGAGACTATCATTCCCGAAGTTGAAGGTCTTCAGTTTGTCTAAGTGGGTAAGGAGAGGCTGCACCCTCCAAACAGATATTGCAAGTCGTCTCCCTGTCTCACCCCTGCAACAAAGCTCTGCAAATCAGTTAAATCCCACCTGCGATCTAAGATCAATTGCCAAGTGGTAAGAAAGTCAGTGCTGGGAAGCTTTTACTGGTACAACTTTTTCTAAAGGGTAAACACGTATAAAATTTACTTGATAAGGTCTCGCATTAAAGCTTCCTTGCAGTTCACGTAAACTACAGTAATAACGGTGATGTGATTGAGACAATTTTAAAATAAACTGACACAGTGTTTGGAACACCAAGTACAAAACGAGCTTTAATTTCACACGAAACATTTAGCTTCAGGACAAGCTTTATCGAGGTTATTATAAAAAGCTCAGTCTTGAAGCCAGGTGAACTCTGAAGCTTTATCATGTTATTAAAAAGCACTTCTTGACCAGGTGTTATCTGAGCTTTATCAGTGTTATTATACAGCTCGGTCTTGAGCCAGTGTTATCTGAGCTTTTATCAGTATAAAAAGCTCGGTCGTTGAGCCAGGTAGTTATACTATCTTTATATCAGGAAAATAAAAAGCTCGGACTTGAACCAGGTGGTATCTTAGCTTCATCGATTCAGTTTTAAAAAAGCCATAAGTTATCTGAGCATTATCAATTAATATAAAGCACAGATCTTAGAGATATGTTATCTAAAATAAAATAACTCTGCGTTACTTATTTAATAAAGACCAAGTTACCTTATACAGATTTAATACTATAAATCTTCCGAGACAGACAGCAGAAACACTAAGTATAAAAAATCCAGCTTTTGCGGTAGATTTAAATACCTTTCTGATCACAAGGGTCATTATGGAAACATTTATCCAACATTCATTATCCATGTAATACTCATTTTGAGTAGCATAAATCTTCTTAGATATAGTATGGAGTCTACTTGGGTACCAAACTAGAGCGTATGGATATCTACTTGGGGTACCAAACTAAGCGTATGTAGTCCTAAACCTACTATGGTACCAAACTAGAGTGTATGGAGTCTACTTATGGTACCAAACTAGAGCGAATGGTAGTTCTTACTTGGTTAACAAACTAGAGCGTATGGAGTCCTACAGGGTTACCCAACAAGCTAAGGGTCTACTTGGGTACCAAACTAAGCGTATGGATCTACTTTGGTACCAAACTAGAGCGTATTGTGATCCAACATTGTACCAAACAAGAGCGTATGGAGTCTACTTGGGTACTCAACCAAGAGAGCGTATGGAGTCTACCGTCCCTTGGGTACCATACTAGAGGCGTAGTGTGTCTACTTTAAGTACCAAACAAGAGCGAATGAGTCTACTTGGGTACTAAACTAAAGCTTATGGAGTCCTACTTGGGTACCAAACTAGAGCATATTGAGTCTACTTGGGTACCAAACTAGAGCGTATGGAGTCTACTTGGGTACCAACTATAGCGTATGTGAGTCTACTTTGGGGTAGACAAACTAGCGCGTATGAGTCCTACTTTGTAACCAAACTCGAGCGTATGAGTCTACTAAGGTACCAAACTTAGAGTTAATGTAGTCCACTTGGAGTACCCAAACTAGAGCGATGAGTCTACTTGGGTACCAAATTAGACGAAATTGAGTCTACCATGGGTACCCAAACAAAGAGCAGTATGGAGTCAACTTGGGTACCAAAAAACTAGAGCGTATTGGAGTCTACTTGGGTACCAACTATAGTGTATTGAGTCTACTTGGGTACCAAACTAGAACGTATGGAGTCTACTTGGGGGGGTTAAAAAAAATCAAACTAGAACGTATGAGTTTACTTGTGTAGACCAAACTTGAGCGTAAAGAGTCTACTTGAGAACAAAAACTAGAGCGTAGGAGTCTACTTGGGAACCAAACTAGAGCGTTGGTAGTCTTACTTGGGTAACAAACTAAGCGTAGGAGTCTACGTTGGGTACCAAACTAGGAGCGTATGGGAGTCTTACTTGGGTACCAAACTAAGCCATGGAGTCTACTTTGGGTACCAAACTATAAGCGTATGGAGACTACATTGTACCAAACTATAGCTTATGGAGTTCCCCCCCCCACCCTACTTAAGTACAACTAGAGCAGTATGGAGTCTACATGGGGTACCAAACAATAGGCATATGGAGTCTACTTGGGTACCAAACTAGAGCTTAATGGAGTCTACTTGGGTACCAAACTAGAGCGTATGAGTCTACTTGGTACCAAACAAGAGCGTATGGATCTACTTTGGTTACCAAACTAAGCGTATGGGTCTACTTGAAGTACCAAACTATAGCGTATGTAGTCTACTTATGGGTACTCAAAACTAGAAGCGTATGGAGTCTACTGTGGTGTAACCAAACTAGAGCGTCAGATCTACCTTATAGAATCAAAACTAAGAGCTTATGGAGTCTACTGGTTACCAAACTAGAGTGAAAGGAGTCTACATGGGTACCAAACTAGAGCTTTGTAGTCTACTAATGGGTACCAAATTATAGCGTATGGAGTCTACATGGGAACCAAAGTAGAGCGTATGTGGAGTCTACTTGGGAACCAAAACTAGAGCGAATTGAGTCTACTTGGCGGTACCAAACTAAGCGCTAATGAGTCTACTTGGGAACCAAACTATATCTATGGATTCCTACTTTGGGTAACCAAACTAGAGCGTATGGAGTCTACTTGAGTAAAAACTAGAGCGTATTGAGTTATACTGTTTACCAAAACTAGAAGCGTATTGAGTCTAACATGGGTACCAAACAAGAGCGTAAGGAGTGCTACTTGGGTACCCCATACTAGAGCGTATGTGATCAACTTGGGTACCAATCTATAGATGTAATGGGTCTATCTTGGGTACCAAACAAGAAAGTTTGGAGTCTACCTTGGTTACCAAACTAGAACGTATGGAGTTTACTTTGGGTACCACTAGAGCGTGAAACGATTCTACTTGGTACAAAACTAGAGCGGTATTGAGTCTACTTGGGTACCAAACAAGAGCGTAAAGGAGTCTACTTTGGTACCAAACTAGATCGGTATGGAGTCTACTTGGTACCAAACTAGAGCGTATGGAGTTCAACTTTGGTACCAAACTAGAGCGTAATGGATTCTACTTGGGTACCAAACAAGAGCGTATGGAGACTGCTTTGGTACCAAACTAGAGCGTATGGAGTCAACTTAAGTACCAAACTAAGCGAATGTAGTCTACATGTGGTACCAAACTAGAGCATATGGAGTCTATTTGGTACCAAACTAGAGCTTATGGAGTCTACTGGGTACCAAACTTAAGCGTATGGAGTCTACCTTGGTTCCCAAACTAGAGCGTATGGAGTCACTTTGTTTACCGCAACTAAGAGCTATGGTGGAGTCTACAATCCGTACCAAACTAGAGCTTATAGGAAGTCTACATGGGAACCAAACTAAGAGCGTAATGGAGTCTAACTTGGTACCAAACTAAGCGTAATGGAGTCTACTTAAGTACCAAACTAGAGCGAATTGAGTCTACTTGGGGTACCAAAGCGTAGAGTGTATGGAGTCTACTTGGGTACCAAACGTTAGAGCTTATGGGAAGTCGTACTTGGGTACCAAACTAGAGTCGTATGGAGTCTACATGGTACCAAACTAGAGCTATGGAGTCTACATTGTACCAAACAAGAGCGACTATGGAGTCTACCTTGGTACCAAACTACGCGATGGATCTACTTGGGTTGTGGTACCAAACTAGATCGTAAGGAGTCTACATGGGTACCAAACTAGATGCAGTATGGAGTCTACTTGGGCACCAATAAGCGTATTGATTCTACTTAGGTACCAAACAGAGATTATGGATCTACTTGGGTACCAAACTAGAGCAAATAACATGCTGCTATTTTCACCTGCTATTTAACCTGCTTTATATTCCTTGCAAATTTTTAACCTGCTATTTTTATCTGCTATTTTCCCCTCCTGCTATTTTCACCTGCAAATTTTTACCTATTTTTAAACCTGCCAATTTCACCTGCTATATTTAACCTATTTTTTAACTGCTATTTTCACCTTCTATTGTTTTACCTTATTTTTAACCTGCAAATTTTCACCTGCAATTTTCACCTGCTATTTATTACCTGCTATTTTATTCACCAGTTATATTCACCTGCTATTTACACAGCTGCTATTATCACCCTGCTATTTTCACCACCCGCCTATAGCTATAAACATTTTCAACCTATGGTTTCACATTGTCAAATAAATAGCGTATTAGTGATCTTTAATTTTCCATATGCAAAAAAGTAAATAATATTTGGGAATCAAAACCATCGGATACGGCTTATTAGTGATGAGCAGCCCGAGTGGTAGAACTGCTAGTGCTCACGAACTAAGACCCTGGTTTCGATTCCCAAACGAGGAGTACAAGCATATAGGCGCCTCTCCTTTCACCACCTTATACATTAGATAGGTAACTAGATGTTAGTAGGATAGAGCAGGATTAAATTCTTAATTAGGCCTCGTGTGCACTCAAGATCTTAGATTTCCAAGACAGACTCTATAGATAAATATTACTGTGCATATCATTGCATTGTGCGAACAGCCACTGTGAAAAAATAGTGAAAAACCAAGCGCTTTCCGCGTGACTTATCTACATTATCAAGGAACTATGATAGTTTCTTGATAAATAGTGAGAAGTCACGAAAGCGCTTGAATTTCATTATTCTTCACAGTGGTTTATTCTGCAGTTGTGATAACACCTGTTTACTTGGATCTTAATGCAACATGGCATTGCATGTATGTGCATATAATTTAACCAATTTGTACGGCTTAATTCAGAGGTTTGTTTGATCTATTTCGACTCGAGGCATTGTCTCGTCTGAATATTTCTCGTATGATCTGATCACTGCGGCCATTATTACTGATAGACAGTCCCTGTTGTTAGTAATAAAATCCTGAAATAACCTACAATGAATGTTAGAAAAAGAACACAACTGCAACTAGGTGACACTTGCGGCAACGTTTTCGCTCTCCACAGGACTTTAAAAAAACGTGTGTCCTACCTAAGTATGCCGGTGGTCATAACGTAAAAATAAAATGGGCTTAAGTGAATTTGGGAATTTTTTTTTTTTTAATAAGGGCGTATGGGAGATGATTTTTTGACTGGTTTCCAACTATAACTGACCTAACGTAGTTTCTCAAATGGCAGAAATAATCGTTTCTTAGCAATTTTCTTAATGAGAGGCTACCTTTCCCATCTGTTTTAATGATTTTTAGGAAAGATCTTAACATATTAATTTAACCAAGGGGAAAAACATACATTGATCTGTGATGGTAGTGTTTGTAATCGTCAGTGAGGCAGTACGTGGCCACGGTTGTTGAAGCAGCGTAACGAATACCAGTTACCCAAGCAATACACTGGGAGTGGGTAAGGCGAGTTGTCACTGTGTAGAGGCACGTTAAAACCCCCCGGTCACCAAAACAGCTGCAACAGGTCGACAACATGTGATACACGTAATGAGCACTGCATAACATATAAGATTAAGCACTGCAAAATTATATAAGAATTAAGAGCACTGCAAAATATTTAAAAAATGAGCACTGCACATATATAATAATTGAGCACTGCAGAACAATAATTGAGTACACATTGCAAACATATAATTGAGCACACTGCAGAACATATAATTGAACATAAGAACCTAAGAACAAAGAAAGGAGGAACACTGCAGCAGGCCTGTTGGGCCCATACTAGGCAGGGATCCTTACAATTCATCCTCAACTAACAAACATTTGGACCAACCCAGTTTTTTTCATGCCACCCCAAGAAACAAAAGCTCCGATGTGCAATACCCACTCAAATCCAACCCCCACCCACTCATTTATTTAAATCCAACCAAATTTGAAAATTTGAAATTACTCAAATTCCTAGCCCTCAAAACTCCAACTAGTAGACGTTCCACTCATCATCTACCCTATTTCTCAAACCAATACTTTCCATTCCTTTCTTTCTACATCAAACTTAAACAAGATTTAAATTCCATACCTGCGGATCACCTACTTGGATATATATCCTCAAGACCTTATTAATATCCCCTTTATAATACCTATCTTCCACTTATAAGACACTACGAACAGGTCTCCCTCCATCTTCGTCTAACAAGTGTATGTAACATAAGAGTCATTCAAACTTTCCTTCATAGGAAAGAATTCTATGCTATGTATTAATTTAGTCACCTAAACGCGAATGTTTTCTAACGAATTTATGTCCATTCAGTAATATTGAGACCAGAATTGAGCAGAGCATAATCTAGGTGAGCCTTACTAATGAAGTAATAAAGCAGCAGTAAATGAACCACCTGATCTTCTGTGCTTAAACTTCTTGATATAAATCCCCAGTATCAGATATAAATCCAAGAAATCTGATATAAATCTCATAATCTGTGGCAGACATATAATTGAGCACTGCAGAACATATAATTGAGCGCTGCAGAACATATAATTGAGCACTGCAGAGCATATAATTGAGCACTGCAGAGCATATAATTGAGCACTGTGAAGGCTTACTCAGCTTTGTAACAACTTCAGACAGTAATACCAAGGCTGGCATTCCCCCTCCTCCAGGAAAAAAAAATGAATAGAAAAAGAACAAAAACTGACAAACATAAACAATTTATTATTTAGAAAATATAAAATATGAAACACTTAAATATGAAATATTGATCCTACATTAAAGAAAATGAAAAATGAAAAATATAAATGTATAACTGAATTCAACGCTAATAAAATGAATATAAAACGTTGGGTGTTGGAGACGACTGCGTGTTGTTAAAATTGTAGCCCGTAAATCTGATGAAGGGTGGGGGTGGTCGCAGGTGTTGATTACAACCCACCGGCTCGTTCAACATAGATTATCTGAGGCTTCCAATCATCCATCCAGAAGACATGATATCAGTTTTCTCCCAACTGCCATGATGATGGGATATATCCTGCGTACTTTCATACACAAACAGTTAAGTGAATCAAATTGGGACATCTCATCAGACTTAGTTTCCGTCACCCTTCAATTTCTACCGTTGATGGCAGGTGACCCTCTCTGTCATACTCCAATAAACAAATGGCAGGGGTAGCTGTGATTCTAGTGATTACTGTTTTGGAAACCGGAGCCCCACACGGCACCTTTCCGGGGGAGGGAAGGAAGGTGAAAGGGATAGCCAGCTAGACCTGACCTCTACCTTATAACAATCAGCCGGCCAATCAACAAACTATCACTCTTCCGTAGGATGGGGGGAGAAAGGCGGGAATAGCGGGAGCTATACTTACCTTACATTAACGAATACCCGGCAAGTCAAACTATCCATTTTTTGTGGGAAGGGTAAAAAAGGATGGGATTAAACTATTGTTACTAATATATCCGCTACTTCCTATCTATATAACTTTTTCCCTCACACTCCGCCATACCAATAGACTTATAGTCAAGGTAGTATAATAAGAATAGCGAGTGAAAAAAGGTTCTAACATGTGGAGAAAGTCGCTTAAGCAACAAATCATCTCCTGCTGTCAACTACTTAAAAACCTAGTCAGAGAAATAAATTGGATGAACCATTGATATACACAATATGGAACTTAAAAGCCTGGATTTACATGTCCCATGCTCAAGATGCGACTGTGGTTCCCTTAAAAGTTTCAAGATATATCAAAGGTTTGTGGTCCTTTCTAAAATGAATATCTTTTCTTCCCAGCAAAATAAAAAATTATAAGTTTGGAGATACCCCACACAAGGCCAAACATCCTTTTCTAATTGTGGAAGTATCTCGTTTCTTCTTCTTCTGCGGAAGGAGTTTTCCGGCTTAGGAGAAGCATACATGGAAGGGAGAACCATCATGGTCATTGTATTAATCATTGTCAAAACCTAAGCCAGTAATTGGAGCAATCAGTCTCAAACAAAAAGTTTTATTAATATTCTGGAATCTTTATGTATAGGGTCTTTTCGATAAGATATTTTTAATCTCAGTAAACTTTTCCCCCGACTACCGTCGGAGAGTTTCATGAGGTACCTTCAACAGACATTTTAAGTGAAGTCGGATAAGATGCCTAAGATCATTAAGGTTCGGGATAAACCGTGCATAAAATTTACAGGAACCAAGAAAGCTACGTGCATGAAGCTTTCTTGATTTTTGGGGAATTTAAATTCTAAAAAAGCTTTGATTCTTACTGGGGAAGGCGCAGAAGTTTATTAGAAAGTAATCTTCCAAGATATCTAATCTAGTTAGAACCCAAGGAAGCATTTCGTCGGCTTGCAGTGAGGCCATGTGAGCGTAACCTAACGCAAAAACATATGTTAAATGTTTGGTAAATGTTCGCCCCACGAGGATGTCATTACGTAAATGTTATCAAAAAAACCTTGAAACATTTGGCATATTCCGCAAGACCTTCTCATCAGTCTCACTAGGTAGCACAGCAGTAACCCAACCCGAAGGGCATAATAAATGTCAATCATTCCTTGGTGTTGTAGGAAAAAGTGTTGTAGGTGCTTAAAAAAGTATTCTAACATTACTTGATGATATGCCTGCGCAATATCAATCTCTAAAAGAAGGCAGAGTCATAAAAATTTGTGTAGATCGCTACTATTAAGGGATAGGCTCATCCAAGTCCCACTCTAGTTATAGCACTAAGTCCTCTGAAACAATAGCAATGTGCAATATGTATTATCCTCCTCATAACCAATGACTACTCGTACAATATAAATAATACTGACGGTTCAATGATCTTTAGTTTTAATAATTTGTCTACCTCACGGACAAATGCATCCCTAAGGTGAACTGAACTGGTATAATCATCGTGTTGACCATATTGGTCCGTCACTAAGAAGTTCAATCTATTGACTACCGAGAAAGGAAACAACTGTAATATCAGTAAATACGTCTGAAAAATGTTTACTCCACACATTGAAGTAGTTCATGTCTCTTATGGTCATCCAAAGATTCATTAATATTAATGTTTGTTTGTGCCCCGAGTGGTCAAGTAGACCCCAATACCATTAGATCTTCAACAAATTTCAAAAGTAAGAGTTGACAATAACGCACAAAACAAGACCCTTTACAATATCTCTTTCCACGATGTCGTATCATAATTATCGTTTGGAAAAAACTAAGTCCAAGTTTTTAAGCAGTTAAACCGATGGATTCTTTCGGTAATATTTCTTAAGGATGTTTATAATGATAAAAGCTTAGGTTTCCCCTTGACTTCTATGAAGGTAATCATCTTTCCCAACAAATTTTTAAATCTTTATATGGACCTTATCCATGCTACTAAAAATTTATTTGTACTTGAAAGGCAAAAGTACCAGAACTTTCATCTTCTTTACTTTAAAACTTCTCCTCTGACTTTTGGAATCAAAATAGGTTTTTATTGTCCACAGACAAGCTTAAGTTTTTTCGAAACTATGTCCAGAGGTCTTCTCAATTTTTGGATCTAAGGTCAAGGAGAAACAGGTAAAAGACTGAACCTCAGCTTTTTACCTCTCTCATTAGTTCATAAGTCGTGAAGGTATGGTCAATGGGCCTCTGGCCCCGTCTATACTACCATAGAAAGTTCAAAAGGTAAAACCCTAAAGAATTACGTGGACTTCCCCATGGCAAAACAAAGCACAGGGTAGTAACGATTGCCACTCACTTAGGTTTAAGGAGCAAAGTTTCCTTAAAAAAATGGACTTGAGAATCGAATGTCTGGCGTTTCAATCCTTCCCATTACGCTGGGATGATAGGGTGTGGTGAAGATAGCTTCACTCCCGGAAGTATGGTAAAGATTGTTGCATTTAAGTCAGATGTGAATTTGTGTCCCACGGTCATTAAACAAAATTCTCTTAGGGAAAAAAAAATTCCCACTCTGGAAAAATGACAAAAGTCTTCAGCCACCTCAGTAGTATTTAGTCTTTAAAGGAACTGACTTCAGAAAACTCGTAATCTAAAAATCAACTAATGTTAATATATATCATGTCCCCCCCAGATAAAGTGGAGATAAAGGACCAACGATGTCAATAGCTACTACTCTTTCAAAAGGTACTGTAAAGACTGCATTTTAGAACCATAGGTACTTCGCCTGGTACCTCGGTATTGATGACAGTTTGACAAATTTTACACGATCTTCAATAGGTAGTGACATCTGAGACATTTTGTACCCAAAAATAGGTTTCCCCTATTTTAATTTAAGGTTTTTTAACGATGCGAGAAATGGTCCGGCCACTGAGCAAGGTCATGAACCAATTTAAGAACCGTCCTCTGCAAATGACCAAGGAAACAACTAAGATGTAATATCTATCTCATCCTGAAATTAATTGAATACTGACTTAAACAATATACCCTTTTATTATTCAAATTTATATGAAAATTTTTCCCTTTGGATACTTGATTTTGTTTTGTCGGTATTATGGCAGTTCTCTGAAGAGAAGGGGCAATTACGTAGTAAATTTGACAAAGGAGGGGTCCGTCGATATATCAAAAGCTTAAAGTCAGTGAAAAACAAAGGATGGAATAGTAGGAGAACTTGGCTTTATCTGAGCCCATCAAGACATTTATGTATCGGAGGTGATAACTACACTTTCAATGTCCTAACAAGTGAACCGGTGATTCCTACAACCTCGATTATAGCTATCAAACACTGTTTTTAATCCCTCATGAATTCTGCGAAGACATTGTCTCATCTGAACTTTTCGAGGTGGCTTCTCCCTCTAGACCTACAGGAAGAGGATCTGAAACACTTATGTCCATCATTGGTTGATGAAAGGTCAACTTCAAGGAAAAATGGCAAACCTTTTACAATTACCTATTAGTAACGGAGCAAGAAAGTAATGGAAGCTATACGGCTTCAGACCAACCTGTGAACAATTTTAGATCCTAATGTAACAAACGGATGGTAGGAAAAGTGTCCTGTACTCTGGGGGCCCAAGGTATCTGAAAGTATAGCAAGGAATGAGTTTCTGTAAGATAGGGAACAGCTTATCAGAAATGACTATACATGTGCTCCATGTGTCTCCTCGTAAAATGGTATACATTAAGTCATAGGAGAGGATGAACCACAAGACAGTAACTTATTAAGCTAACACCTTGAGTAGTGCAGATATTGGAGGACATCACATATGAAAGACCCATTGGGGGCCCAGCGATCATGTGGTTTTGATGCTTCGAATACACAGTAAAGCTACAAGTGAGGGGAATCAGAAGGCCAGGACAAATGAAACCAAACTACAGAAAGGGGCTACACAGGAATGAGGATACTTCCTGAATGAGGTTCATTGAGACAGAGCACTGGCAGGGAAGCCAGTTAATGAGATGAGGAATATGCAGCACACAATGTTCAAGGAGGCTTGGAGAGAGAGGTTATTTTAACACAAGGGTAACAGAATAATACAAAGCCAGGATGAGCCCATGGATTCACCAACCAAAGATGCAAGGAGGCAACAACCAGTTTGATATATATGGTGAAAGAAGAAATATAGAGGCTAAGGACCCAGTATAATCAGGATAAGCAGTCGCGAAGCCAGAAACGTAATATACACAGAAAAGAAGTAGGCCCCAGCGACAAATAATGAAAACGACATATCAGCAAAAAAGCCAAATCTGACCCAAAGCTGTTATACAAGCCGACATCAGGAAGAAAACAAAACCGCAAGGACCAGTAATCAGGCTAGAAGGAATGAGGAAGACAACAAGAAAAACCGTGAAGTTATGTGAGTAACTCAAACAAGAGATTCAAAGAATTTCACAGAGGAAACAGAAGGGCTCCAGAAAGACGTAGAGGTGGTGGTACACCACCATGTGCTGGACACAGTACCAAAAAACACAACCGAGGATGAAGTGAAGAGGCTTTCTGAGTGAGCTAGATACTCAAAGTGCAAATTGGGGCCAGATAAACATCTCTCCATGGGTCCCTGATAGAGGGAGCAGAGGGCGCTATGTAGTACCCTAACACAATATCAATACATCTATCGAAACAAGGAGATATAGCCTTAGTCAAGGAAGACAGCAAATGTGGTCCCAATCATTTAAAAAGGAACCAGACGTGAAGCACAAAACTACAGACCATTGTCCCACTGACATGTATAGCATTGCAAAATCATGGAAAAGATTGTTAGAGAAGAATGGTGGAACATCTAGGAAGGAATGATCACATCACCATCGACAACATGGATTTCAGAGACGGGAAATCCTGTGTCACAAACCTACTGTAGTTCTATGACATGGTGACAACAGTAAGACAAGATAGAAGGGTTGGGTGATTGCATTTTCTTGACTGCAATAAGGCGGTTTTGACACAGTACCACACAAGAGATTAGTGCAAAAACTGGAGGACCAAGCAGGATAACACAGGAAGGCACTAGCAATGGATCAGGGAATACTTGTCAGGAAGACAGCAGCGAGTCATGGAACGTGGGCGGAGGTGTCAGATTGGCACCTTTGACCAGCGTGTCCCACAGGGGTCAGAGTCCTAGGAACCAGTGCAGTTTCTGGTATTTGTGAACATGACGGAATGAATAAACTCCGAGGTGTCCCTGTTTGCAGATGACGTGAAGTTGATGAGAATATTTCAGTCGAATCGAAGACCATGGCATAACTACAACTTGATCTGGATAGGCAGCAGACCTGGTTCCAGCAAAATTGCACCTGGAGTTCAATCCCACCAAGTGCAAAGTCATGAGGATTGGGGAATGGCAAAGAAAGACCGCAGACGAGTACAGCTAGGGGGCCAGAGACACAAACATCTCACAAGTAAAAGAGACTTGGGTAAATAACACCAGGCACATCTCCTGAAAGCGCACATCAACCAAATAACTGCTGCAGCAATGGGCGCCTATCAAACCCTCAGAAAACACATACCCGACCTCTTAATAAGGAATCGTTCAGGACCCTGTACAAACCGTATACGTTTAGACCATATTTGAGTATGCGGGAGGGCCCCCACCAGTTTGGAACCGCACAACCTAGCCAAGCACGTAAAAGAAACTCGAGAAAAGAGCAAAGTTTAGCAACAAACTGATCCCAGAGTTAAGAGGTATGTCCTATGAGGAGAGATTAAGGAAACAACCTGCGACAAAACTGGCGACAAGAGAGATAAGCGTGGAAATGATAACTGACCATACAAAATACAGATAGGAAATTGAAAGTTGGACAAAGACCAGATTGTTCCAGAGATTGACACAGCAACAACGGGACACAGTTGGAAGCGAAAGACACACAGTAGAATCAAAAGGATTGTTTAGGAAGTATTTCTTCAGCACAGAGTAGCAAGAAGCGTAGAATATTTTGGGAAGCCGATGTATGTGGCAGGAATCCAAACAGGACTTTAAAAAGCTGAGGTTATATAAAGCTCTCTACCACGGCTCAGGAGAGTGCCCTAGTAGGCGACCATGAATAGGAGCGGCCAGAGCTTGGACACAACCCCTTCAAACCTCTAACTAGTTGAGTTCAACTAGTGGTACAGATGGTGGAATAGTTCTACAAGTGAAACTTAGTGAGGAATTGAACCTTACCATTAGCTTTAAGACGAGGTATGTCCAGCTCAGGAGCAGTGTGGTGGACCCTAGTACGAATCATGAAGAGACAAGGCAGAGCTGAAGCTTGACCCCTGCAAGCTCCACAATTATTCCGAGTACACCCACACACACAAACACACTAAAAATAATAAAATAATAATAATAATAAAATATAATAATAATAATAATAAAATCACAACATTAAAATAACCAATGGTACTAACATAGTAAATTTTCTATTTTTTTTTCTTCATTATTTTCTCACATGAATTAATTATTATAATTATTATATCAAGGGAGAAGCGCTCAAAAAACCCGGAGATTATCAGCGCCTGGGTTGGGATGTGGAATGGGCATTCGTCTTAATTCGGGAACTGGAGCACAGAACCATTCCCCTAAATCAAGAGCCCCTCACCACTCAAGGAACCTTCCTTGAGGGGTCACATGAATGAAATGCTCACATATAAAAACAAGGAAAGAATGTATATTTCGAGCCTCAGGTGAGTCCCTCTCAGTTGAACGGACCTCAAAGAGTATGGAGAGTTATACAGACTACCAAGTCTTCTTGATTTTTATCAAATATCAATTCCTTCATCGTTATATTTTTTTCTGGTGTTCATTTAGTGTTGATAAGTAACTCAGTTCTAATATCAGCATTTTTACGTAAAAGATTATCAGAATATTGGCAAGTTGATAAATTGCATGTTATCAGCAGACATTATTGAAAAGCTGGTTAGTAGTCTATTAGCTAGTAAGCGATTTTTTTCCGGCGAAAAAGCTGGTTAACCTAAAACTATCCGTTCAGTGTCCCACAAATAGCAGGGACACAAAGCAACAACACCAAGCTGTAACAAAAAGCCCGGCAGCACCTACCCAAGCATTAAAAATAAAAATACAAAAGGCCTCTGCAACACCTACCCAATCTGTAACAACTAATCCCTGCGCCAACCTAACCCAAGCTATAACAATAGCCTTGCGCACCTTACCCAAGCTTGTAACAATATCCCTGCAGCACCTACCCACGCTAAACACTAGCCCCTGTCAGCACCTACCCAAGCTGTAACCAATAGCCCTGCAGCACCTACCCCCAGCTTATAACAATAACCCCCTGAATCATATCTGACCAAGCAATGCAATAGCTCTGAAATCATCTGACCCCAAGATATAAAGAAATAGCCCTTCATCACCCTCAAGCAATAACAATAGCCCTGAACACTTGCTGCAGCATTTGAAGCATAACACATGGTGGAAATAAGTGAACCAAATACCTCACATGGAGGGAATTCATGGCGGGGTGTTGTGGTCAAGGCCCAAACGTCGAATTTTTTGTTGTCACCGCTGCCACATACTACTCCCAGAGAGTTGTTTGGGTGTCGATTTCCTGGTGAAGTAGTAACATCTGAATAACAATGGCGATCCTTATTTTAATAAAGTACGTGTACAATCATAGTAGGATTTTTCCTGTGAATTACAGACTGGGAAAAGGCCCTGATTATGACCTAACAATATTACGAGAACTCCAGTTTTCCCGAGTTAAAGAAGCCCTTCGATTGGTGACTGTTTATATATATATATAAATATTTTCGTGCGAATAGTAAAATTGGTCATTTAGAAAGAAACGTTTTAAATTAAAGCACCTTTTTTCTAAAATTTTTTCCTCTCTATACGTTTAAATATATTTTTTTTTTTCGTTATGGAAAATGTAAAAATAAATTAATTTTGTAACCAAAATAACCTTAGAAAACTTACCTAACCATATTACATTCTAGCGCAAATTTAATTTAACTTAATTCCAATTAAATATATTTTAGATAAATTTCCAATAATTTTAATAAACAACATGTGAAATGTATGTTATTTGTTAGTTCAGAATGATGTTTTGCGATAATTATTGCATAAAAGCAAAGAGCGTTGCGTTTAAAAAAAAATGGAGAAAGCCAAAAATCGCAAGTTTTACAAAACCTATTTGGCCCACATATATATAATATATATATATATATATATATATATATATATATATATATATAATATATATATATATATATATAATATATTTATATATATATATAAATTCGTGCCGAATATGTAAAACTGGTCAATTACAGAACACATTAAAAATTAAGTCCTTTCTAAAATTTTTCACTTACCCACACGTTTAAAGATATATTTTTTTTTCATTAATGTTAAAGTAAAAAAATTAATTTTGCTCCAAAAGAATCAGAAAACTACCTACCTTATTATAAACAACAACAAATTATTTGAGCCTAGCCCAACTAAATAATTTTAGCAGATTTGTTTACAATGAATATAAAATACTAAACAAACACAGTGAAACAATATATTTTTTCGTTAGGTTCGCATGATTTAGGTCAAAGTTATGGCATACACAAATCATTAAGAACGCTAGTTGGCCCAGTGGCTAGCACGATGTTGAGTTTTGAGAGACTATGACCTGCTGGTTCAAACCCCACCCGTGGTATGGTTTGTTTATACAACTCTCTTGCGAAAACCTTAATTTTCTATATCCGGTATTTATTCAAAATGAATATTTCTTATTTTTTCTAGGTTAGAAATTTCGTCAATTTATATCTGTCTTGACTCACGAAATCGTAATGACACGATTGCGAGTTTTAAGACTCTCTGATCGCGGGTTCCATCCCCGCCCGTGGTATGGTTTATATTTGTCTTCTTATATTCCCCGATATTATTTAATAATATGTAGCATAAGGTATTAAGAACATTAGGTTAGGTTAGTTAGGTAATATTGGTCAAGAAACAAGACAAGTGTTTCCTGACGTGGGTCATATGATGTCCCACAGCTGGATCTTTTGGTCATCTGACCGAGGCCTTCCGCCTGCTTACGTATCTACTCCTTTAAAAACTGAGGATGTAATTATAATCACAATAATATAGTGTAGTTAGGCTAGGTTATTTGGCAGAGTCAAAATTAATAGAGAAAAAAGACAGTAGTATAGCATTGTTAGTATGAAGGATCATTTATTAATTGCTTCACATTTTCTTCTATCAGAATTTTATTTAGTAATCTCTTAAATCGGGCTGATTATCTGTTTTTTTTTTTTACCTACATCTACTTTTGTGCTGTTTAGACAATCCTTGTCTCTTAATTAGTGTGTGAGGTTAATCAGTTGCTTTAATAGCTCCGTTTGTTGTAAAGTAAATTAGAAGTACAGCCTTCTTTGTAAACAGAGACACTTGTGGTTCAATGGAATCATTTGTTGACGTTTCACCCATACAGTAGACTTTAGCACATCGCAAACATTAACCACTGCCAAATACTACTATTACTACTGCTGCCACTATTACTATTATGCTCCTCTTCCTTATTCCCTTATATCTTTCCTCTCCTGCGTTTTACTCTCACCACTACCCTCGTCGTAGGGCTGTAAAAAGTGTATTACTTGGAGAAGTGTATTACTTCTCCAAGTAATACACTGTAAACAGTGTATTACTTGGAGAAGACCCGGGCCACGACCTGATAAACCATGTAGAACGTTTTACTTTCTCAGTTGAGATTTGACAGTAGTTCAGAATAGACCGAAACCTCATCCTAACGTTGCTCTCCTAAGTGCGGATTTTTGGTGCACTGTTCCAGCCACGGGTTTGTGAATTTTTATTCTTCATTCACATAAAACTGGTGAGAAATGTATATAGTAAGCAACAGTGAGGTGAAGAGCTGATGGGGTGCGCGTCAGGTGACACTGATTCACGAAGATCCAAGTACTTTCGTGGCAAAAAGATTATACACAAATAACCCGTACATAGAAGAGAGGAGCTTACGATGACGTTTCGATTCGACTTTGACCATTTACAAAGTCACCTTTTGCAAATGGTCCAAGTCGGACCGAAACGTCGTCGTAAGCTCCCCTCTTCTACGTGCGGGTTATTTGTATGTTGTTCCAGTCATGGTATTGTGCCTTTTTTTTTTTTTACAAAAAAAATCTATGTTATGGAACATCTCATTGATATTTCGGGATAGACTTATTAGTGCAGATTCAAGGACTCTTCTGGGTATCATTATTGACAAAATTTATTTCATTATATGTGGTAATTAGGTTATAATGCAGGCGTTGTTAATTGTTTATTCTACTTCCGTATCTGTGTTATGAGTTAATGGTGTCTTTCTTAAAAATGTCGTTTTTTTTTTTGCCATCTTTGGCATGAGATATTGTTTTCTTATAGGGTAGTTAGGTTGCTCGTGTTTCTGTCTAGTTGTGTCTGTGATACATTAAGTTGTTAGGTAAAAGGACACAAGTGTAGCTTATGTGACATTTTATTGTGGCAACGTTTCGCGTCCAGGAGCCTTGTCAAACCGTAACGGCTTGATAAAACTCCTG
This sequence comes from Cherax quadricarinatus, assembly GCF_026875155.1. Taxonomy (NCBI): domain Eukaryota; kingdom Metazoa; phylum Arthropoda; class Malacostraca; order Decapoda; family Parastacidae; genus Cherax; species Cherax quadricarinatus. The sequence goes on along the minus strand of NC_069492.1, from coordinate 17,753,951 downwards.
GAGAGCGAAACGTTGCCACAATTAGTCATATTAGTTGCACTTGTGTCCTTTTTTCCGAACATTTTTTTAGGCAATTCTACATAAATTATCGGTATTGTATACCTTTACTGGTAACAGTGATGACTATGCTGAGTCATTTTTGACAATTTCTCTTCGTCTCACCGCGTCTTTAATCTATTATGGCAGATTTATTTATATGTGACCTTGAGAGATGTGGCAATATGTGGACAATAAGGGATTCCATATAAACACTTTTTTCTCTCCTCCATCATGTCGGGATCTCAATCCACTTAAATCATACCACGGACGGGGGTGGAACCTGCGTTCAGAGAGACATAAAACTCCAGACCGACGCGCTAGCCACTGGGCCAGCTGGCCCTGGATCTCTTTCCTTTTTTGGTTCGTCTTTCTTATTTTTCGCAAATTTATCGCATTTTTGTGACATGATGGCCCAGAATGGCTTTGAAACATTCAAAGTTTCCAAAATTGAGATATTTGTAAAAAATATTTATTCATGCAATGAAAGTATGGTTAACACTAGTAGATGAAAACCAAAAAACCCACTTGGAGACAAGAAATAAACTATATTTTGAATTCTAATTTAAATTATTTTGTGCCAGTCTTTATGTTAGAAAAAAAAATTTAAAAAGATGTTTATACTGACACAACGCATCTTTGTCAAAAGCTTAATGAAATACCTACGACTTTATAAAGCTCAACGAAGAGAGAATTGCTGTCTAAATAAAAGAGCTTTTGTGACACGTGTAGTCTTTCCAAAATGGTAATATGCTAGTTGCATTTGTCTCAAAGGGGTGTTCTCCATTTTCATATCCCATTATTTGAAGATACAGACATATTTTTGACCTTGACCAGAGGCTTGGAAGCATTTACACTGATGTGACCACAATGGTAGTGTTCGAAGGCTCGCTCAGCAAGTTTAAGACTGGGGTCCTCGTCGTCGAAGTTCATAGCGACAGATCCGATGGTATTCAGATCTTGTGTCAGAGGCTCCTTCACTTCCGGGAACATGAGAACCGCTGTTGACATGGTAAGGAAAAACAGAGCTATGTAATAATACTCTGTACTTTGATGTAGAGTGCGCAGGTTCGAGTCCTTTTGTGGACTGAGAGATAATGTAAGACTAGTCACGGGGATGAAAATCTTGTCTAGCATTAATATATATACATATATATATATACATACATATATATATATATATATAGGTAGTAGGTTGGTAGACAGCAACCACCCAGGGAAGTACTACCGTCCTGCCAGATGACTGTGAAACAAAAACCTGTAACTGTTTTGCATGATGGTAGGATTGCTGGTTTCTTTTTCTGTCTCATAAACACGCTAGATAACAGGGATATCTTGCTGCTCCTACTTACACTTTGGTCACACTTCACAGACACGCACATGCATATATATATATATACATACATCTAGGTTTTTCTCCTTTTTCTAAATAGCTCTGTTCTTTTTTATTTCTTCTATTGTCCATGGGAAGTGGAAAAAAAATCTTTCCTCCGTAAGCCATGCGTGTCGTATGAGGCGACTAAAATGCCGGGAGCAATGGGCTAGTAACCCCTTCTCCTGTATACATTTACTAAAAAAGAGAGAAGAAAAACTTTATAAAACTGGGATGCTTAAATGTGCGTGGATGTAGTGCAGATGACAAGAAACAGATGATTGCTGATGTTATGAATGAAAAGAAGTTGGATGTCCTGGCTCTAAGCGAAACAAAGCTGAAGGGGTAGGGAGTTTCAGTGGGGGGAAATAAATGGGATTAAATCTGGAGTATCTGAGAGAGTTAGAGCAAAGGAAGGGGTAGCAGTAAATGTTAAATGATCAGTTATGGAAGGAGAAAAGAGAATATGAATGTGTAATTCAAGAATTATTGGATTAAAGTAAAGGTTGGATGCGAGAAGTGGGTCATAATAAGCTGTATGCACCGGAGAAGAGAGGAATGCAGAGGAGAGAGAGAGATTTTGGAGATGTTAATGAATTATAGGGCCTTTGAACCAAGTGGAGAGTAATTTGTGGTAGGGACCTGAATGCTAAAGTAGGAGAACTTTTGAGAGGGTGTGGTAGGTAAGTTTTGGGGTGCCAGGTGTAAATGATAATGGGAGCCCTTGATTGAACTTTGTATAGAAAGGGTTTAGTTATAGGTAATTTACATTTTTTAAGAAAAAGAGGATAAATAAGTATACAAGATATGATGTAGGGCGAAATGACGTATTTGTTGGATTTTGTATTGGTAAAAAGACTGTTGAGTAGACTTTAGGATTTACACGTTTATAGAGGGGCCACAGATATATCAGATCACTTCTAGTTGTACTACACTGAGAGTAAAAAGGGAGATGGGATACAAGGAGAATAGAAGCATCAGGGAAGAGAGAGGTGAAGTTTTATAAACTAAAAGAGAGGCAGTTAGGGTAAAATATAAACACTATTGGAGGATAGATGGGCTAATGAGAGCATAGGCAATGGGGTCGAAGAGGTATGGGTAGGATTAAAAATATAGTGTTAGAGTGTTTTAGCAGAAGTTTGTGGTTACAGGAAAGTGGGTGCAGGAGGGAAGAGGAGCGATTGGTGGAATGATGATGTAAAGAGATAGTAAGGGAGAAAAAGTTAGCATATGAAAGTTTTTTACAAAGTAAAGTGATGCAAGGAGGAAGAGTATATGGAGAAAAAGAGAGAGGTTAAGGAAAAGTGGTTAAGCAATGTAAAAAAAAGAGCAAATGAGAGAGTGGTGAGGGTGTTATCAACAATTTTGTTGAAAATAAAAAAAGTTTTTTGGAGTGAATTACAAGTTAAGAAAGCCTAGAGAACAAATGGATTTGTCAGTTAAAAATAGGGGAGGAGAGTTATTAATGGAGAGTTAGAGGTATTGGAAGATGGAGGGAATATTTTGAGGAATTGTTAAATGTTGATGAAAATAGGGAAGCTGTGATTTCGTGTATAGGGCAAGGAGAATAACATCTTGTAGGAGTGAGGAAGAGCCAGTTGTGAGTGTGGGGGAAGTTCGTGAGGCAGTAGGTAAAATGAAAGGGGGTAAGGCAGCCGGGATTGATGGATAAAGATAGAAATGTTAAAAGCAGGTGGGGATATAGTTTTTGGAGTGGTTGGTGCAATTTTTTAAATAAATGTTGGAAGAGGGTAAGGTACCTAGGATTGGCAGGAGCATCATGTTTCCTTTGTATAAAGGCAAAGGGATAAAAGAGAGGCAAAAATATAGGGGGATAAGTCTGTTGAGTGTACCTGGTAAAGTGTATGGTAGAGTTAAAATTTGAAAGAATTAAGAGTAAACGGAGAATAGGATAGCAGATGAAAAAAGGAGGCTTTAGGAAAGGTAGGGGTGTGTGGACCAGGGGTTTACATGAAACATATAATGAACAGTATTTAGATAAGGCTAAAGAGGTCTTTGTGGCATTTATGGATTTGGAAAAGGCGTATACAGGGGGATAGGGGGCAATGTGGCAGATGTTGCAAGTGTATGGTTAGGAGGTAGGGTTTCTGAAAGCAGTGAAGGTTTTTTAAAGAGGGTAGTGAGGCTCAAGTTAGAGTAGTAGGGAAAAAGGAAATTTTTCCCATTAAAATAGGCCTTGACAGGAGTGTGATGTCACCGTGGTTGTTTAATATATTATAGATGGGGTTGTAAAAGAAGTAAATGCGAGGGTCTTGGCAAAAGGCTGGATTAAAAAGATAAAGAATCACACACAAAGTGGAGTTGTCACAGCTGCTCTTTGCTGAGACACTGTGCTCTTTGGGGGATTCTGAAGAGAATTGCAGAGATTGGTGGATGAATTTGGTAGGGTGTGCAAAAGAAGAAAATTAAAGGTGAATACAGGAAAGAGTAAGGTTATGAGGATAACAAAAAAAATTAGGTGATGAAAAATTGAATATCAGATTGGAGGGAGAGAGTATGGAGGAGGTGAACGTATCAGAATTTAGGAGTTTGGACGTGTCAGCGGATGGGTCTATGAAAGATGAGGTGAATCATAGAATTGATGAGGAAAAAGAGTGAGTGGTGCACTTAGGAGTCTGTGGAGAACAAAGAAATTTGTCCTTGGAGGCAAGAGGGGGAAAGTATGAGAGTATAGTTTTACCAACGCTCTTATAGGGGGGAAGCGTGGTGATGAATGTTGCAGCGAGGAGAAGGCTGGAGCAGTGGAGATGATCATGTCTGAGGGCAAATGTGTGGTGTGAATATAATGCAGAGAATTCGTAGTTTGGAAGTTAGGAGGAGGTGAGGGATTACCAAAACTGTTGTCCAGAGGGCTGAGGGAAAGGGTTGTTGAGGTGGTTTGGACATGTAAGAGAATGGAGCGAAACAGAATGACTGCAAGAGTCTATCAGTCTGTAGTGGAAGGAAGGCGGGTAGGGGTCGGCCTAGGAAAGGTTGGAGGGAGGGGGTAAAGGAGGTTTTTGTTCGAGGGGCTTGGACTTCAGCAGGCATGCATGAGCGTTTTTGATGGAGTGAATGGGACAAATGGTTTTTAATACTTTACGTGCTGTTGGATTGAGCAAAGTAACATTTATGAAATGATTCAGGGAAACCGGCAGGCCGGACTTTAGTTCTGGAGATGGGAAGTACAGTGCCTGCACTCTGAAGGAGGGTGTTAATGTTTTCAGTTTAAAAACTGTAGTGTAAAGCACCCTTCTGGGAAGACAGTGATGGAGTGAATGATGGTGAAAGTTTTTCTTTTTTCGGGCCACCCTGCCTTGGTGGGAATCGGGCCCGTGTGATAAAAAAAAAAAAAAAAAAAAAAAAAAAAAAAAAAAAAAATAATAATAATAAATATAAAATATATATATATATATATATAATATATATATATATATATTATATATATAATTAATATATATTATATATTATATATATATATGTGTGTATATGTCGTGCAGAATAAGCAAAACTTGTGATTTTGACTTAATAGCACTTCTTGTCGAATAGGACAACGAAATTTTGTGTATGCAATAAATTTTGCAAAATCATTCTCAATCCAACGAAAAAAAATAATTCATTGTGTTTGTTTATTCTTAAATTATTGTAAAACTTACATATATCATATTTAGTGGATTAGGCTAAATTAAATTACGCTTGTTTTTTATAGGTTAGAAAAATTTCCTAAGGTTCTTTTGGTACAAAATCACTAATTTTTAAAATTTAAAAAAAATGGAAAAATATATCTTTAAATATATAAAAGAAAATTTTAGATGGACCTTTTTTTTAATGATTTCTTGCTAATGGCTAGTTTTACTCATTCGCACGATATAAAATATTATATATATATATATATATATATATATATAAATAAAATATATAAAATATATTAAAATATATATATAAATATAAAAAATAATAATATAATAAAAATTTA
>NC_069492.1:17731217-17748067 GCF_026875155.1 Cherax quadricarinatus | reverse complement strand
GAAAGGAAATCAAAATTGGCAGTTGAAAAATTGCATTTTTATCACAACTTTATTGAAAAGCGGGTTATACATACGGGAGCGTTTTTTTCCGGAGAAAAGCGGTTAACTATCCGCCTACATAAACACACTGTTTAAGCATTAGCGGGGAGCAGAAGCACCTCCCCAAAGCTGTAACAATAGCCCTGCAGCACCACCCAAGCATAACAATACCCTCACCCCTACCCAACTGTAACAATAGCCCGCACCCCTACCCAAGCATAACAAAAACCCTGTCACTTTCCAACAATAGCAATACCGAATCATTTTCCCAAGCTAAAAAAAATAGCCCTCAGCACCTCAACAATAACAAAGCCCTGAAGCCTTGCTGCATGAAGCAAAATTGGTGGAAAGAATGACCCTTACCTCCTTTGAGGGGGAAACATGGGGGGTTTTGTGATAAAGGCCAACGTCGAGATGTTTGTGGGGTCACCGGCTCCATAATACTCCCAAGTTTTTTGGGGGCGGATTCCGGGTGAAGTTGTAACATCAAGTAAAAAGGGGCATCCTTTTTTAATAAAGTCGGTGAAATTCTATAGGATTTATTCCTGGATTTACAGACTGGAAAAGGGCCCCTTTGATTATGACCTAACATATACTGAAACTACATTTTCCCCGATTAAAGCCCCGTCGTTTGGTGACTTTTATATATAATGTGTCTCAATAGTAAAAATTGGGTCATTTAGAAAGAACACGTTTAAAATTAAAGCCCCTTTTAAAAATTTTCTCTTTACTTTTAAAATTTAAAATTTTTTTTTTTCGTTTATGGTATTTAAAAATAAATAATTTGTCCCCAAAAGAACCCTTTAGAAAACTTCCCTAACCTTATTACATCAAGGAAATTTTAAATTTTAATTAATTCAATTAAATAATTTAGATAAATTTCAAAAATTTTAAAAAACACAGTGAAATGCAGTTATTTGTTAGTTCGAATGTTTTTGCGAAATAATTTCATAAATCAAAAAGCGTTTTTTTTTAAGCCAAAAATCGCAAGTTTTACCTATTTTGGGACACAAAAATTATAATATAATATATATAAAAATATAAAATAAATATAATATATATATATAAATAATATATATATAAATAATATTTCGTGCCGAAAAAGTAAAACTGGTCATTAGCAAGAACCAATTAAAATTAAGTCCTTTCTAAAATTTTCTCTTACCGTTTAAAGATTATTTTTTTTTATTAAAGTTAATGTAAAAAATTTTAATTTTTCCCCCAAAAAAACTTAGAAAAATACCTTTAAACCCTTTTTAAAAAACAACAAAAATTTTTTTGACCTAACCCCCAAAAAAATAATTTTAGATTTTGCTACAATAATTTAATACTAAAAAAACACATAAACATTTTTTTTTCGTTAGGTTTTAGAAAAGATTTTTTGGGAAAGTTATTGCAAAACAAAAAAATTTTCCCCTTGACCTTTTTAAAAGAAAATATAAAGGGGTTGCTTTTTAAGCCCAAAAGCAAGTTTCTGCCAAATTCGGCACGCCCCTTATAAAAATTTAAATAAAATTTTCTCTAATAATAATTATATAAATAAATATTTTAAATATATATATATAAATATTTTTAAATAAATATAAATATTTTTAAAATATATATTTTATATATATATAAATAAAATATAAAAAAACCCACAGTAAACAGGATATCACAATATGAAAAACCCTATGGAAAAAAAAAATAAATTAAAAATCGAAAATTTCGGATTTTTCTCACATTTTTCCAAAAAAAATTTTACTAAAACGAAAAAAAAAAAATTTTAAAAAACTCCACCTAGGGCAGTAAAAGGTGAAACAAAATTGAAAATTTTTTGGGATAAAAAATGGTGCAGGGCTCACCCCGTGGAGGCAAATTTTGGTCCAGAGGGGAAAACCATCGTTTCCCCATTTTGAAGGCTTAAATTTTTTTCAAAGTGGGTAAGGAGGCTGCACCCTCAAACAATATTGAAAAATCGCCCTCCGGGGCTAAACCCCCCTGAAAACCCCGCTCCCAAACATTTTACCTGCCGGCAAAAAGTTTCCATGCCAAGGGGGTAAAAAAGGGTCAGTGCGGGAAGTTTTTCCCGGTACAAAAAGGGTTTGTTTTAAAAGGGTGAACACTATTTTTTAAATTGAAAGGTCTCCAGAAAAAGGTTTCCCCCTTCCTTTCAACTTTAAAACTTACAGGTAATGAAACGAATTTGATTGGGAGAAAATTTTAACTGAAAACCCTTTTGGGGTGGAAAACACCCAAGAAACAAAACGGGGTTTTAAATTTCACAAAAAAACATTTTGCTCAGGACAGAGCTTTATCAGGAATTATAAAGCCCCAGCCCGAGCCAGGGAAAACTGACTTAAAAAGGTTAAAATAAAAAAGCTCGGTTTGACCAAAGTTTTTATCGGGCCTTTATCAGGTTTTTAAATAAAGCTCGTCTTGAGCCATGTTATCTGAGTTTTTTATCCAGGTTATTATAAAGCTCAGTTTTGAGCCAGGTTTATCTGAGCTTTATCGGGTTTTTTTATAAAGCTCGGGGCCCTTGACCAGGTTTTTAATCAAGTTTTATCAGGTTATTAAAAAGCTCGGTCTTGACCAGGTTTTTAATCGGAGCTTTACGGGGTTATTAAAAAGCAAAATTTTTTGAGCCAATTTATATTTTAGCTTCACCCGGTTTTTATTTTATAAACCCAGATGTTATCTGAGCTTTTTTTTTCCAAAAGGTTATTACAAAGCTCATCCTGAGAGTTTATGTTATCTAAAATAAAAAAACCCTTGCGTTTACGTATTTTATAAACCAAGTTACCTGATACAGATTTAATAATTAAAAATTCTGCTGGGACTGTCGAGAAACACTAAGGGGAAAAAAACCCAAAGTTTTTGGGCGGTATTTTTTAAAACCCTTTTTTCTGTTACCCCAAGGCCCTTTAGGGATAAATTTACCCCAAACATGCAAAAATCCATGAAAACCCCAAAAATTTTAAATTTTAGCAAATTTTCTTAGATATAGATAGGGGAGTCAACGGGAAACCAAACAAAGCGAAAGGGATCAACTTGGGCCCAAAACCAAGAGCGAAGGATCAACTTGGGTTCCCCAAACTAACGTATGGATTTCTACTTGGGTAAAAAAACTAAAAGGAAAAAATGGAGTCTACGGGGAAACCAAACTAGAGAAAAAGGAGTCTATTTGGGGGTACCAAACAAACCCGAAGGAGTCAACTTGGGTACCAAACTAAGAAAAAGGAGTCAACTTGGGAAACAAACAAAGGCAAATGGGGTTTTACCTTGGTTTACCAAACTAGAGCGTTTTTGGGTCAATTTGGGTAAAAAAAACAAGAGCGTATGGTTCAATTTTGGGTCCCCAAACCCTAGACCGAAGAGCCCAACTTGGGTACCAAACTAGAGCGAAATGTAGCCAAATTTGGGTACCAAACTAAGCGAAATGGAGTCTATTTTTGGGGTTACCAAACTTAGAGCGATGGAGTCTATTTTGGGGCCCAAAAACAAAACGTTTTGGGAGTCTCCTTGGGTCCCCCAAACTAGACCCAAAAATTGGAGTCTACTTGGGTACCAAACTAGAGCGTATGGAGTCTACTTGGGTACCAAACTAGAGCAATAACATGCTGATGTTTTCACCTGCTATTTTTTACCTGCTATTTTTTACCTGCTATTTTTCCTTGCTATTTTTTACCTGCTATTTATTATCGCTAATTTTCCACCTGCTATTATTCAACCTGCTATTTTTACCTATTTTTACCTGCTATTTTCACCTGCTATTTTTACCTATTTTTAACCTGCTATTTTCGCCTGCTATTTTTACCTGCTATATTTCACTCTGCTATTTTTAACCTGCTATTTTCACCTGCATTTTCACCTGCTATTTTCACCTGCTATTTTTACCTGCTATTTTCACCTGCTATTTTCACGGCAATTGTTCACCTGCTATTTCACCTGTTATTTTCACCTCTATTTTTACCTGCTATTTTTACGCTGCTATTATTCACCTGCTATTTTCACTCTGCTTATTTTCACCTGCTATTTTCACCTGCTATTTTCACCTGTTATATTTCACCTGCTATTTTTACCTGCTAATTTTTACCTGCTATTTTCACCTGCTATTTTCACCTGCTATTTTCACCTGCTATTTTTACCTGCTATTTTCACCTGCTATTTTCACCTGCTATTTTTATACTGCTATTTTCACCTGCTATTTTCACCTGCTATTTTCACCTGCTATTTTTACCTGCTATTTTCACCTGCTATTTTCACCTGCTATTTTCACCTGCTATTTTCACCTGTTATTTTCACCTGCTATTTTACCTGCTATTTTTACCTGCTATTTTCACCTGCTATTTTCACCTGCTATTTTCACCTGCTATTTTCACCTGCTATCGTTTCACCTGCTATTTTCACCTGCTATACGCTATACCACAATTTTCAAACCATGGTTTCCAGTTGTCATTAAATAGCGTATTAAGTGTTTTTTTTTTTCTTTATTTTATCCATATGCAAAAAAGTAAATATTTGTGGGAATCAAAACCAACGGAACGGCTTATAGTGATGTGCAGCCCGAGCACAGTGGTTTAAGATACGCTAGGCTCACAACTAAGGGAACCCTGGGTTCGATCCCAAACAGGGAGGACAAGGCATTTGGCGACTCTCTTTCACCTTATACCAGTAGATAGGTAACTAGATGTAGTTGGAATTAGAGCAGGATATAAATTCTTAATAGGCTCGCGTTGTTGCACTCAAGAATCTTTAGATTCCAAGACAGACCTTATAGATAAAATATTTACTGTGCATACATGCATTGTTTTGCAGAACGCCACTGTGAAAAAATACGTGAAATTCCATGCGCTTTCGTGACTTAGATCAAATTATACAAGGGAACTATGATAGTTTCTTGATAATGTGAGAAGTCACGAAAGCGCTTGGACATTTCATCCTCTTCTCTCCTTCACCACTGTGGTTTACTTCACTGCCATGTCTGCTGTTATCACCAGTCTTACTTGATCCTCCTATTGCAACCTATCCGGCACTCCCTCGCATGCTAGTGCCATCTATAATTTAACCAATACTTGTACGGCTTAATATCTCAGGCTCGCCGCTTCGCGTTTGATCTTATATTTCGACTTCGAGGCATTGTCGTCGTCTTGAAATATTTTCTCGATGTGATCTGAAGCACTGCGGCCATTATGGACTGATAGGGGACAGTCCGGTCCGCGTTAGTAAATAAACATGCCCCGAGACCCTTACACCTACATATGTTAGGAATAAAGAACACACCTGCAACTAACAAGGATGACACCCGAGCGGCAACGTTTCGCTCTCTCCAGGAGACCCCCCTCGCCCCTGTTTCTTTTAACGTCCTGTTTATGTGTCACCTAACGTATCCGTCTGGTCATATTCGTAAATAGAAGAAATGCGCGCTTCTTTTAAGTGGAATTTCGGCGAGGGAATTTTTTTTTTTAGGCGGGTACCTCATTCCGTATTTTGCCCCGCTTTATCTTATCTTGGGTTTTATGGAGTATGGAGATGATTTTGACTGGTTTCAACTATAACTGGTACTAAACGTAGTAGTTCCTCCAAAGTTGGCAGAAATTAATCGTTTTACTTAGCAATTTTCTTAAATGAGAGGCTTAACCCTTCCCAGTCTGTTTTATGGATTTTAGAAGATCTTACTTATTAAATTTAACCAAGGGAACAAAAAACATACATTGATCTGTGGATGGTAGTGTTGTAAGCGACAGTGAGGCTTTGTACTTGGCCACGGTGTGTTGTTGAAGTCGTAGCGAAAAAATCCAGTTTCCCGAGCTATACATCTGGGAGTGTGAAGGCGAGTTGTCCGTGGTGAGGAACGTTAAAACCCCGGTCACCAAACAGCTGCCACAGGTCATAAACAGTGTGAATACAGTATGAGCACTGCAGAACATATAAGATTAAGCACTGCAAAACATATATAAGAATTTAGCACTGCAAAATATTTAAGAAATGAGCACTGCAAAATATATAATAATTGTGCACGACCAGAACATATAATGTGCCACTGCAGAAACATATAATGAGCACTGCAGAACATTTAATTGATCATAAGGACATAAGAACATAAGAAAGGGGAAGGAAGGAAACACTGCAGCAGGCCTGTTGGGCCCCATTACTAGGCAGGTCCTTTACAATCATCCCACTAACAAACATTGGGACCAACCCCAGTTTTCAATGCCACCCAAGTAAAACAAGCTCGATGTATGCCACAGTCCCACTCAAATCCAACCCCTCCCACCCTCTCATGATTTATCCAACCTAATTTTTGAAATTACTCAAAAGTCCCAGCCTCTCATACACCCCACCTACGTGGTAGACTGTTATCAACCCTCATTCCAACTTCCTACTTTATCCAAAACTCCAAGCTTCGCCCTATGTCCCTTTCTGCTCTATCTAAACTTATCTAATTTAAATCCAACTGCGGGTTCTCTCTTGGCTCCCCCGCTCCGCGATTCACATTCATGGCTCCCACCCTTCTCCCTCCTTACAACTTCCCCTTTATTTAATTCCTATGTGTGTTGTGTCTGTCCCCATCCACTATACACTACGATAGGTCTCCCCAATCATTCTTCGCAAATCTAAAACGTGCTTGTAACTTAAGAGTCTGCATTCTTTCGAGCAATAAGGAATGATTTCTACTGCTATGCTATCGTATTAATTAGTCATCCTACGCTGAATGTTTTATAACGAATTTATGTCCATTCTGGTAATATGGAGACCGAATTGAGTGATAATCTAGGTGACGGCCTTACTTACTTGATGAATTCAAGCTGCATATGACCTCTGGACTTATGTTGCTTACTACTTCTTGATATAAATCCCAGCTATCTGGATAAATCCAAGTAATCTGATATAAATCTCCCCAGTAATCTGCTGAAATATAATTGAGCACTGCCCAGAACATATATTGACGCGCGGCAGAACCTATAATTGAGCACTGCCCTAGAGCATATACATTGTGCACTGCAGAGCGAGCAATTTAATTGAGCTGTCGAAGGCTTATCAGCTTTGTAACAAACTTCAGACAAGTATTACCAAGGCTGGGTCCTCCTCAGAAAAATATGATTAGAAAAAGATACAAAAAACTGACAAACATAACAATGTTATTTATTTAGGAAATTTATAAAATATGAAAAACTTAAAATATGAAATATTGATCCTACATTAAAGAAATGGAAAATTGAAAAAATATAAATGATAAACTGAAAATTCAAACGTATTTAAATGTATACTTTAACGTGGGTGTTGGTGAACACTGCGTGTTGTTATTTTGTTGCCGTAGCTGTATGATGGGGGGGGGGTCGAATGTGTTGATGAACAACCCACGGCTCGTTCTTCATAGGATTTTCTAGCTTTCAATAATCTTCCAGATGACAGGAAATCTGGTTTTCTCACTGCAAGGATGAGGGGTTATATCCTGCTACTTGCATACACAAACAGGCTAGTGGATCAAAAAAATTTGGGACATCTCAGAACGTTAGTCCGTCTCCTTCAATTACTACTCGTTATGGCAGGTGACCCTCTCATGTCATCCAAGCGCCATCATGCTGGGAGCTGTAGCTAGTGATTAATGTTTGGACCGGGCCCACACGTCCACCTTTCTGGGGAGGGGTAGGTGGGGACGGGATAGCCGGAGCTTGACTGACCCTACCTTAACAGCAGCCGAGGCAATCTCAACTATCACTTTCGACGGTGGCGGGGCTCGCAAAGGCGGCCCGGGGGGGGAATAGCGGCCGAGCTAGGCTTTACCTCTTACCATTAACAATTACGCACGGGCTAAGAAAACTATCACTTTTGGGGGATCGGTGGATAAATCGGCATGGGATTAAATAGTGTTACTATATCGCCTCACTCCTATCTATTGAACTTTTCTCCCTCACACTCCCCCATACACCAAGACTTATAGTCACAGGGTGTATAAGGAAGAATAGGCGGAGAGAAAAAAGTGCTCCTCAACAGTGTGGAAAGTGCGTTCCCGAGTATACCCGGCCAACAAATCTTCTACTGACTGTTCACCGACCTTATCCAGTCAGAGAAATAATGGTCCCCCTATGAACCATTGATATACACAATATGGAAACTTATAAACTGCCTTGGCCCCCCTCCGTACAAAGTTGCCATCTGTCCATCTCAAGAGGCGGAACTGTTGAGTTCCCTTAAAAGTTTCACAGGTATCTATCAAATGGGTTTGTCCAGGTCCCGTTTTACAAATGAATTCTTTTCCCAGGGGCAAAATAAAATTTAAGTTTGGAGATCCCACAACTAAGGGCAAACCTTACTTTTCTATGGTGGAGTATCTCGTTTCTGCCGGGGAAGGAGTTCCGGTTAGGAGTGCATACAGGGAAGGGATGTTAAGTACCTCATGGTATTGTTAGTAGCAATGCACCTAAGCAGTATAGGAAGCAGCATCAACGTTCTCAAACCACACAAATGTTTACTTCATTATCTGGAATCCGCTAGTGTACATGTAGGGCGCACCGCGCTCGAGAAGTTAGATTTTTTAATCTCACGTTAATACACTTTTCCGCAGCTACGTAGGAGGTTCAAGAGGTTCCTTCACAGACTTTTAACGAGTCGGATTAGATGCCAAGATCAGTAAAGTTCGGGATAACCGTGCATTAAAATTTATAGAACCAAGAAAAGCTACGCATGAGCTTCTGATTTTGGGGGATTTAAATTCTAATATAGCTTTGATCTTACATGGCGAGAGCTCCTGCAGGAGTGTTATGAGAAAGTTCAGTCAAGTATCTAAATTTGTTATACCCAAGGGAAGCATTTCTTCGGCTTGGCAGTGAGGCCATGTGAGCGTAACCTACGGCAAAACTGATGTTAATGTTTGGATATGTTCGCCCCCGTGGATGTCAGTACGTAATGTTCATCAAAATATACTGAAAATTTTGGCATATTCTCCCAAGACCTTTCTCATCAGCGTCTCACGTAGGTTGCACAGCAGATACCAAACCGAAGGGAATAATTTGCCATCAGTCCTTGGCCTGTGTAGGAAAAGTGGTGTAGTGCCTTGCAAGAAGAAAGGATCTAACATACTTGATGATATGCCTGCGCAATATCACAATTCTGAAAAGAAGGAAGGTCATAAAATTTCTGTGTAGTTCGCTATCACTATTAGGGATAGGCTCACAGCATCCCACCGAGTCTTTAGTTCATAGAATCTCATAGGCCTCCTGAAGGTCAATCCAAGCAAGTCTATATGAATTATCCTCTTTCTTACCATGACTACTCGTGCTAGCAATTTGAATAAAAGGGGGGGGGAAACTCAGGGGGGGGGGGCAAAATAAAACTAGGAACATAAAAACCTTTTTTGGCGGAAAACGGGGGGGGGTCTTCTATTTTTGATCTTTAGTTTTAATAATCTTTTTATTTCTTGAGGTGGGTTCTCTTTCTGTCTACTCTCGTCAAATTCATCCCTTAAGGTGAAAACTGGATCACTGGGTATATGAATCTTCGTTTGACAGGGATTGTCCGTCACTATGTCAAATCTTATGGACTACGAGTAGGTGTAACAACCGGAATATCCAGCGAAAAAGACGGTCTGAAAAGTTACTCCACACATTGAAGTAGTTCCTGTCTCCTTATGGTCAATCTAAAGATTCTTTAATATGTAATGTTTGTTGTGCCGACGTGGTCAAGAGTCACCACATCATGTAGTTTCTCATCATAGTCTAAGTTTAGAGGTGTCAATTCCCGCTCCACACATTCACATTCTTCGGTTGTCGTATCAAGTTCGTTCGAAATAAGTCCAAAGTTATTAAGGCAGTTATACCGATTTTCTTCGGGTTAATATTTCTTAAGGATGTTGATATGATTAAAGCTTAGGTTTCCCCTTGATTCTATGAGGTAGTCAACACTTTCCCACAAATTTTGAATTTTTATATGGACCTTTCCATGATACTTATAATTTATTTCGCACTGTGATAGCCGAAAAGTACCAAGAACTTTCCCCACTCTCTTACTTTAAAACTTTCTCTCTCGACTCTTTGGAAAATCCAAACAAAGCGTTTCCTTCGTTCGTGGGTCCACTCGACAAGCCTTAAGTTTTTCGATATCCTATGTCAGAGGTCTTCTCAAGTTTGGATCTTAAGGTCAAGGAGAAACTGGTTAAGAAGACTGCAACTCAGCATTTACCTCTCATAGTCCATAAGTCGTGAAGGATGGGCAATGGGCCTCGGGCCTCTGTTTCTACCATAGAGAAGTTCAAAAGGTGTAAAATCCCTTAAGCGAGTCACTGGGAATTCTTTTTTTCCCTTCATGGCAAAACAATGCACCAGGGTAGGGTAACGAATGCCACTCCTTAGGTTTAAGGGAGCAAAGTTTCTTAAAAGGGACTTGAGAATTCGATTGCTCGGCGTTCCACTAGTCCTCCATTATAAGCCTGGGATGATAGGGTTGTTGGCTGCTCTCGACGCTGGCTTCACTCCGGACAGTTGGTATAGATGCTGCTTTTAAGTCAGATGTGAAGTGTGTCCACCACGGTCAGACAAAAATTTCTCTAGGGACGCTCCACTTGGAGAAAATGGACAAAAGGGCTTCCAGCCACCTCTGTGTAGTTATAGTCTTTAAGGGAACGGCGCTTCAGAGAAACTCGAAGCATAATCACACTAATGTTAATATATATCTATGTCCCCAGATGAAAGTGGAGATAAAGGACCAACGATGTCAATAGCTACCCTATCTTCAAAAGGTACTGTAAAGGGCCTGGCATTTTGCACCATAGGTACTCGCCTCGGTACCTCGGGAGGATGACAGTTGACAAATTTTACACGATATACAATATAGTCAGTGACTTCTGAGGACATTTTTTGGCCAAAATAGGTTTTCCCCTAATTTTAATTTAAGGTTTTTACGATGCAGAATGTCCGGGCCACTGGCAGGTCACTGTGCCATTTTAAGAAACCGTCTCTCTGCATGACTTTGGAAAACTTATGATGGTATAGTCTACTCTCATCTGATTTCAATTTGAATACTGACTTGTACAAGATACCTTTTATATATTCAAATTTAACGTGAAAAGTTTTTTCTTTGATATCCTTGAATTTGTTTAGCGGTATTAGGGCAGTTCTGAAGGAGGCAAGGGGCAATTACGGGTCCTGTAAATCGCGACCAAAGGAGTCCTTCATATATCTAATGGCTTAAAGTCAGGGAAAATCAAAGCGATGGATAATAGCGAGGAGAACTTGGGCACTTTATTTGAGCATAGTCAAGACATTTATGGTATCGGCACGGTGTAACTTCACTTTCAATCAACAAGTGAGTGAAACCGGTGATCCGAATACCTCGATATAGCATCACTGGTTTTTAATCCCACATGAATCTCGCGAGTCATTGTCTCATCTGAACTTTCGAGGGGCTTCTATGATTACAGGAAGAGGATCTGAACAATTATGTCCTTCTTTGGTGATGAAAGGTCAACTTCAGAGCGAAAGAATGGCACACCTTTTACTTACCTATTGTACAGGGAGAAGAAGTAATGGAAGCTAAGTACGGCTTCAGGACCAACCTGTGAACAATTTAGATTCTAATGCTAAACAAAGGATGGTAGGAAAAGTGTCTGTACGGCCCAAGTAGTCTGTAAAGTATAGCAGAGGACATGAGTTTCTTTAAGATTAGGCAACAGTTATCAGAAATGACTTACATGGGCATCCAGTGTCTCGTAAAATGCGTTCGATCACCTTATCTCCCACTTATACTGCTTCCACTTGGGAACAGAAGGGGGCTTGGTCATTACAGTCTTTATAAACATCTTCAACTTTTTGGACCTTCTTAGAAGGACAATCTGGGACGTTATGTCCCTTAACACCATACACAATGGACAAACAGGCAATAGAAGTACGTCATTTTACATTCTCCACTAGAGGCTTTTGGATTTCTTAAGGTCTGATGAACCCTTGCCCCTTAGGGTTCCGATCCCTTTGCGTCTGATTATGGAATTGTGAGCCTCAGCATACGGTCAGCAGCACATCAGGGGGGGGGAAATAAAAAACTTCCTCAGCTTTAATCAGGTTATGTCTCTAATGAATGTTTCATATCTTGGTGAGGAAGAAGCTGTCAAGGGACTGGTCAGAACCATCAAGTCTCTAAGAGATTCATAAAATGTGATTCAATTCCTGAACTCTCTATCAAGAATTCGAACAAACGAAAGAGGTGTTACTGTGAACTGTTGAAAGTTCTGACCAGGCTTGTAAGGTGGCATACTCGAACTCTCTTTCCTGTAACAGAATTAGTGGTTTTTTTATTATGCTTTAAGGATTGCCTTCTTTTAGGAGCATTATGTACCTCGTACATAGATATCCTGCGCGACAAAGCCCGCCCCCTGCACATAGATATTCAAGGCTGTACAGAAAACAATATTCCCAACCACCACGCGTAGCCCAGGTGTGAGCAGGCCATTTACAGAGGGTAGCGGTATTTTCAAAAACCTGATATTATTAGTCTATCTATAAATTCAAGGGGGAAGCCGGGCTAAAACCGGAGGATTATACAGTGCCTGGGGGGACCGCGCTGGAAGCGCATTCCAGACCTTTAATTTGGGGCAACTGGAGCACAGATCCATTCCTAAATCAAGAGCCCCCTACACCAACATCAAGGAACCTTCCGCTGAAGGGTTTCAAACCTCGATAATGTATGATTGTTACGTGTCTTACCCCTCTGTGGATGGGAGGTAAATTTCTGGTGTTGGAATACTTATCGTCGCACTAGCTGCAAGTTGTTCCATTTCTTCTTACATATAATTGCTGTTGAAGATCGTCAAGCTAACTTTTTATTCTCTAATTCCAAGGCGAGCTTGGCCTCTGAGCTCGCGATCCTTTTCTCTTCTCCCTTAACTCATATCTCTATCCTCATCGCTCCCACTTTCACCTCAAAGTTCCCAGTTAATTTAACTCTGTTCCTCACCTCGTACTTTAGCTCTTTCCCCTCACGCATCAAGTCTTTATACACGATCTCTTTTCTGCTCCTTCTCCTTCGATTCTCAATCTCTCCTTTTGCTCTTCTCTTTTCGATACTCTATCTCTCCTTTTCTAATCCTTCTACTGGCCTTTTAGATCCTAATGAAACGATTCTACTCCCATTTTTCATGTTTTCTATCCTTACTTCTAGCCGTTCACTCCAAAAACTGTATTCCTCCATACTGGCAAGAATAACTCTAAAAACTAATCTGGGGGAAATGAAACGAGTATCTAAAGAAAACAGAGGGTTCAATTCCTGCTCTTCTCAAACCGTAAATAAAACCAGTGGGCTCGATCCCTGGCTTCCAACATTAAACAATTTGTTTTATTGAAAACGAATGGTTCTCTAGCCGGCTCCGAGCAACAGTAAGTAGAATGGGGGGTCCACTTGACCCTTCCAATCTTCTCACCAACAAAATCAAGAGTGTCCACGACTGTTCCCTTGATATAATAAAGAGCTCAAATGAACAACAAATGGTCCACTGGTCAAATCTACGGCAGGTCCCTAGAGTTCTAATCCTCCAAAGCTGTTTCAAGCTTCGATAAACAAAAAACAGGTCCGGCAGAATTAACTCTATTCTTCCATCCTCGACCTGACTTGATTTGCACAATAATATTGTCGACTACTACACAATCACAAATCTTTTAAATACCTGTACTGCGTCCGTACCCTTAGAGAACATGATTACTCATGGCTGGTGGTAAACCGTCTGTGGTATGCCGGCGCTCGTGTAGTTCACCAATGGTTCAGATTCGAGATGGAGCTGAATCTGATTCAGAAGAGTTGCATCCTGGCAAGGTCGCCTTGTGAAGGCTTACTCAGCCCTGTTGTAACAACTTCAGACAGTTTTCCCAAGGCTGGCTCCTCCTCAGGAAAATTAAATGAATAGAAAAAGGAACAAAAAACTGACAAACAATAAAACTCAATTTATTATTTAGATATAATTATAGCATCCAAATCTTTGAACACACTTAAATACGGAATATTGATCCTACATTAACGACAAATGATAAAATGTGCTCAATAAATAATATAATGTTAACTGAATTCAAACGCCCCCCCTCTATATCAATCGTATATATAAAAACGTGGGTGTTGCGGTTGACACTGCGGTCCGTCCTGTAAAATTGTAGCCGGAGCTGCATGATGGGGGAGAGGCGGTACGAAGGTTTGTGACAACCACCGGCTGTTCTTCATAGATTTTCTACGCTTTCTCATAATCCTTCCATCAATGACGGGAAAGCAGGTTTTCTCACTGCATGATGAGGGGTTATATCCTGCTACTTTCAATACCACAAACAGGTAAGTGGACTCAATTTGGGATATATCAGATAGTTTGGTCTCTACTTAAATTCTACTCGATTGATTGGCAGAGTGACCCTCTCTGTAATCCAAGAGTAGTGCTGGGAGCTGTAAACTCTAGTGATTACT
Source organism: Cherax quadricarinatus (assembly GCF_026875155.1). Classification (NCBI taxonomy): domain Eukaryota; kingdom Metazoa; phylum Arthropoda; class Malacostraca; order Decapoda; family Parastacidae; genus Cherax; species Cherax quadricarinatus. The sequence continues at coordinate 17,733,613 of NC_069492.1, read as the reverse complement.
GTTTGGACGGGAGCCCACACGTCACCTTTGGGGGGGGATGAGGGAAGGAGGGGAGGGATAGCCGGAGCTAGGACTGACCTACCTTAACAAGTAGTGGCAAATCAAACTATCACTTTTTCTGGGTGGGGGGGGGGGAAAATAAGGCGGGAATAGCAGGAAAGCTAGACTTACCTCTTACATTAACAAGTAGTCGGAAAGCATAAACTTTCACTTTCGGGGAGGGGGAAAAGGGGAAGGGGGATAAAGGGGAGGGATAGCGGGAGGTGACTTACCCTACCGTAACAAGTACCGGGCCTATTGAAACTATTGTTACTATATCGCTACTCCTATCTATTAAACTTTTTTCTCACAAGCACTGCAGAACATATAATTGAGCACTGCAGAACATATAATTGAGCACTGCAGAACATAAATTGAGCATGCAGAACCTATAAATGAGCCACTGCTGGGAAACTATAATTGTGAGCACTGCAGAACATATAATTGAAGCATGCAGAGAACATATAATTGAGCACTGGCAGAACATATAATTGAGCACTGCAGAACATATAATTGAGCACTGCAGAACATATAATTGAGCACTGCAGAACATATAATTGAGCACTGCAGAACATATATTGAGCACTGCAGAACATATAATTGAGCACTGCAGAACATATAATTGAGCACTGCAGAACATATAATTGAGCACTGCAGAACATATAATTGAGCAGTGCAGAACATATTAATTGAGCACTGCAGAACATATAATTGAGCACTGCAGAACATATAATTGAGCACTGCAGAACATATAATTGAGCACTGCAGAACATATAATTGAGCACTGCAGAACATATAATTGAGCAGTGCAGAACATATAAGAGGTGATCACTGTGGTAATTCTTCAGTCCACTGAAATGCAACTCATCACACTGAAATCTTTTCATTCATACATATTTCCTATTTTTTTCTTAAAGATACTCATTGGATTTGCGTCAGTGATATTAACTGGTAGTATATCTCACTCATCTAAAACTAGATTAGATTTTGCCACGGAAGTGGCTAGTTTATTGTGCACCCCGTATCCATCCTATGGATGGTAGCGCATGAGCATATGGATGCACAGAAGGCCTAGGAACTAGGCCCGAATAGGGTTTGCAGAAGTTCATTTGTATTTATATCTATGGTGTATTGTGTACATTTGTATTTAAATCTACAGTTCACTTATCTGTTGCAAACAAATTTGGGACACATGCTTAATATATCTGGTATCTTATTTTCATTAAGATACATGCTAGTTGGCCCAGTGGCTAGCACGACTGTCTGGAGTTTTGAGAGACTATGACCGCTGGTTCAAACCCCACCCGTGGTATGGTTTGTTTATACAACTCTCTTGCGAAAACCTTAATTTTCTATATCCGGTATTTATTCAAAATGAATATTTCTTATTTTTTCTAGGTTAGAAATTTCGTCAATTTATATCTGTCTTGACTCACGAAATCGTAATGACACGATTGCGAGTTTTAAGACTCTCTGATCGCGGGTTCCATCCCCGCCCGTGGTATGGTTTATATTTGTCTTCTTATATTCCCCGATATTATTTAATAATATGTAGCATAAGGTATTAAGAACATTAGGTTAGGTTAGTTAGGTAATATTGGTCAAGAAACAAGACAAGTGTTTCCTGACGTGGGTCATATGATGTCCCACAGCTGGATCTTTTGGTCATCTGACCGAGGCCTTCCGCCTGCTTACGTATCTACTCCTTTAAAAACTGAGGATGTAATTATAATCACAATAATATAGTGTAGTTAGGCTAGGTTATTTGGCAGAGTCAAAATTAATAGAGAAAAAAGACAGTAGTATAGCATTGTTAGTATGAAGGATCATTTATTAATTGCTTCACATTTTCTTCTATCAGAATTTTATTTAGTAATCTCTTAAATCGGGCTGATTATCTGTTTTTTTTTTTTACCTACATTCTACTTTTGTGCTGTTTAGACAATCCTTGTCTCTTAATTAGTGTGTGAGGTTAATCAGTTGCTTTAATATCTCCGTTTGTTGTAAAGTAATTAGAAGTACAGCTTCTTTGTAAACAGAGACACTTGTGGTTCAATGGAATCATTTGTTGACGTTTCACCCATACAGTAGACTTTAGCACATCGCAAACATTAACCACTGCCAAATACTACTATTACTACTGCTGCCACTATTACTATTATGCTTCTCTTCCTTATTCCTTATATCTTTCCTCTCCTGCGTTTTAACTCTCACCACTACCCTCGTCGTAGGGCTGGTAAAAAGTGTATTACTTGGAGAAGTGTATTACTTCTCCAAGTAAATACACTGTAAACAGTGTATTACTTGGAGAGAACCCCGGGCCCCGACCTGAAAACCATGTAGAACGTTTTACTTTC
>NC_069492.1:17627984-17730717 GCF_026875155.1 Cherax quadricarinatus | reverse complement strand
GTACCCTTTTTTACTGATGGGTGAACACAGACAACCGGTGTAAGGAAACATGTCCGATGTTTCCACCCCTTCGCCGGCAATCGAACCCGGAAACTTGCCGTGTGAAGCAAAAACTTTTGCCACCAGGCCACGGGGCATGTGTACAAAATTAATGAGTAGTAGTCATTTTCTTACGATATCCATGTTGAGAACAGATATAAAAGGCTAGAGAACTTGGCAGCATTATTTTCTTGTCACACATCAATGCCAGTTGTTTAACACACTTGACCTATAAGATAAGATAAGATTTCGTTCGGATTTTTAACCCTGGAGGGTTACCCACCCAGGATAACCCAAGAAAGTCAGTGCATCATCGAGGACTGTAACTTATTTCCATTGTGGTCCTCAATCTTGTCCCCCAGGATACGACCCACACCAGTCGACTAACACCTAGGTACCTGTTTGCTGCTAGGTGAACAGGACAACAGGTGTAAGGAAACGTGTCGGAATGTTTCCACCCGCCGGGAATCGAACCCGGGCCCTCCGTGTGTGAAGCGGGAGCTTTAGCCACCAGGCCACCTGTGTCTTTCAAGAGCTCACAGTGATGGTACTGTAGCTATATACGCTGGAATTTTTTAGTGATTCCAGGAGAGCTCTGTTATATTCAGAAAAGAATTTGGGATAAGCCTAAAAAAGCATGTCAGCTACATCATAGAATAGGGAATCCAAAGTGCTTTGCGGTTATGATTATTATTAGTAGTACTAGAATTATTAATTATTCAGGAGTAATCGCTAAACCCGTAGGGATCCACAGGGCCAGGAAAATGAGAGGTGGTACAGTTTCTGAAATATGTTTATGGTTGCTTAAAAGGAACGGGGACGGGGGTGTTATAACCTTTCTACTACACAAGGGTCATTAAGGCTGCTTGTTACCTGTTCACCACTCAAGAATACTTAAATATCTGAAAAAAAGCATTACTCTTAGCATATATACAGTGAGAGACATAAGTTTATTCAGGTATACACAAATACAGTTACATAGATTATCATACATGTCAGCATGTGTGTAAAGTTCCTGGGATTACACAAAAAAAATCAGTGACTTATTTCCATTACAGTCCTTTTAACCTCTGTGTGTATATTTTATGTCCAAAGGAGCTATATCAGGGGAAACTTGTTTAAATAATCTAGGAGAAAACAGTACAATATTATGGATTCGACCATAAAAGAACATAGTTATTTCATGAAATAAGTATTGAAAGTTATAAAGAACATTACAGACAATTACAAAGCATATTTTTATAAATACATTTCATATATATAACAGTAAAAGAACTCTTGCCTGCACCAGGACATTGGCTAATAAATGGAATTTAAAGCCTACCGATTGTAAGGTCATTAAAGTTACATATAAAACTGTTCTCTATCAGTCAAGAATACTTTAAACCTTAAAATCGTGACTAAAGAAAACTGTGGATATTCTCTGAAGGAGACTTCTCACTGAATATATTTTTTTTACGAGACTGAGACATGTAGAACTCTATTGACCACTTCAACTGACTCTACAGTCAACTGTATAGAAAAGAATACCTCTCATGAAGACCTTTCAGCCCTAGAAGTATTACAGATGTACTGTGTGTGCGTGTAAGATAAGATAAGATAAGATTTCGTTCGGATTTTTAACCCCAGAGGGTTAGCCACCCAGGATAACCCAAGAAAGTCAGTGCGTCATCGAGGACTGTCTAACTTATTTCCATTGGGGTCCTTAATCTTGTCCCCCAGGATGCGACCCACACCAGTCGACTAACACCCAGGTACCTATTTGCTGCTAGGTGAACAGGACAACAGGTGTAAGGAAACGTGTCGAAATGTTTCCACCCGCCGGGAATCGAACCCGGTCTTGATGCTGTGATGACCGTCCATTAGGAGCATCCGAAGGTGGTATCATAAGATTGTTGATGACTTTGCTTCATGAAGTTACTGAGTTAAGTCGGCGCCTCATTGCAGCTGCGCCCAGATCATCGGGTGTTGTAGCGCCTCTAGAAGGGATGTAAAACTTAAACTTGACAAGAGCGTGAGGAATATATAAAAAACCTGAGGTGGAGGAAACCTTATGAGAGGGGAGCAATTGACTTTAGATATCTTACCGCCATCAGTACGGGCAATGGAGGCAGGAGTAGCCGCCCACCCAAAGCTGGATGGTTACCTGGAGGTTACCTGGAGGTTATTCCGGGGATCAACGCCCCCGCGGCCCGGTCCATGACCAGGCCTCCCGATAGATCAGGGCCTGATCAACTAGGCTGTTACTGCTGGCCGTATGCAGTCCAACGTACGAGCCACAGCCCGGCTGATCCGGCACTGACTTTAGGTATCTGTCCAGCTCTCTCTTGAAGGCAGCCAGGGGTTTATTGGCAATTTCCCTAATGCATGATGGGAGGCTGTTGAACAGTCTTGGGCCCCGGACACTTATGGTGTTTTTCCTTAGTGTACCAATGGCGCCCCTACTTTTTATTGGGGGCGTTTTGCATCGCCTGCCCAGTCTTTTACTTTCGTAGGGAGTGATTTCTGTGTGCAGATTTGGGACCATTCCTTCCAAGATTTTCCAAGTGTAGATTATGATATATCTCTTCCTCCTGCGTTCCAAAGAGTACAAGTCAAGTGCTTCCAAGCGTTCCCAGTAGTTAAGGTGCTTGGCAGAACTTATACGTGCAGTAAAGGATCTCTGTACACTCTCTAGATCTGCGATTTCACCTGCTTTGTATGGAGATGTTAATGTAGAGCAGTATTCCAGCCTAGAGAGAACAAGTGATTTGAAAAGGATCATCATTGGCTTGGCGGCTACGCCTGACGGGACACTCCATCATAGTGGATCAGAGGTTGTATGCATTTGAGGCAGTACTAGGGTCCTTCCACTAAAGCCTTCTTGGCTATAGCTATCACCGTAGGAGAGTATGAGTGGCCGTATGTTGGACTCTGGATATGCTGCTGCTCTCTACTGATTTGTCTGCGATGGTGTTGTTAATTCGTGAGTAACTAATCCATATACTTAAATTGGTATTTTTTTTCCTCTTCGACACCCTTAATATTGAAGTTTGATGTAAGTATTGGACTTAATAGGTAGAGAAGGTAGGTAACCCAGCAATGAAGCAACAATTTTCAATCAATCGTAATTATGACTGGGGACGTGGTGTGGGGGGGGGGGGTGTAAGGCACTGCAGCAGCAAAATCATCACTAAGTTTTGGACCAAAATCGTCAGGTTGAAGAGCTAGGTGACCGAGTAGTGATTTCATCGTTCAGTCTGGGATCAAAGTCGTTAAAGTAGATGAAGTATAAGGTTCTGCAGTGAAACTATCGTTCAGTTTAGGAGGAAAGTCGTAATGGATGACGGAGAACAAGTCTGTGTTCCAGCAGTAAAACTGGTGTTCAACTAAGGAAAAAAGTCTTCAAGGACGATAAGAAAGACGCAACAAATTAGGGAAATGTCGGAAGTACCAAGTGAAAAAGTTGGCTGGTTGGTGGAAATAATTTGGACGCTGCAGAGGAGAAGGATGCCAAGGGCCTGGTATAGGCTTCCAAGGTTTGCGGAACCTCTCAGGGTATAACATCTGATTTTCTTTAGTCGGTAGACTCTTCCAAAACTCGAGAACCTGCAATGAAATTAAGATGGAGTAATTGACATTAGATGCCATAGTATTTTCTGCATATAAAGGTTGAATGAAAAACCAGAGATAAAAATTTTGAAATATTGAAATAGTGATCAACTGAAAATTTGACAGATCTCTCTCTCTCTCTCTCTCTCTCTCTCTCTCTCTCTCTCTCTCTCTCTCTCTCTCTCTCTAATACATACACACACAAACATACATATATACATTTATAAGAGCTTATATGACTCAGTTTAATCATATGTTAAAGGTGAATTCTAGCAGGCCTACCTATCTGGAGGGTCTATCTGGAGGGTCTGTCTGGAGGGTATTCCGGGGATCAATGCTCCCGCGGCCCGGTCCACGACCAGGCCTCCCGGTGGATCAGAGCCTGATCAACCAGGCTGTTACTGCTGGCCGCACGTAGTCCAACGTACGAACCACAGCCCGGCCGATCCGGCACTGACTTTAGGTACCTGTCCAGCTCTCTCTTGAAGGCAACCAAGGGTCTATTGGTAATTCTCCTTATGCATGGTGGGAAGCTGTTGAACAGTCTTGGGTCCCGGACACTTATGGTGTTTTAGTGTACCAATGGCGCCCCTACTTTTAATTTGGGGTATTTTTCATCGCCTGCCCAGTCTTTTACTTTCGTAGGGAGTGATTTCTGTGTGCAGATTCGGAGACCATTCCTTCCAGGATTTTCCAAGTGTAGATTATGATATATCTCCCTCTCCTGCGTTCCAACGAGTACAAGTCAAGTGCTTCCAAGCGTTCCCAGTAGTTAAGGTGCTTGACAGAACTTATACGTGTAGTAAAGGTTCTCTGTACATTCTCTAGATCTGCAATTTCACCTGCTTTGAACGGAGATGATGTTAATGTACAGCAGTATTCCAGCCTAGAGAGAGCAAGTGATTTGAAAAGGAACATCACTGGCTTGGCATCTCTCGTTTTGAACGTTCTCATTATCCATCCTATCATTTTCTTTGCACTTGTGATCGTGGCACTGTTGTGATCCTTGAAAGTGAGATCCTCAGACATTACTACTCCCAGATCCCTTACATTATTTTTCCGCTCTATTGTTTGGCCAGAGTTTGTAGTATACTCTGATCTAGTTATTAACTCCTCCAGTTTTCCATAACGGAGAATAGTTGGCGAATTTGTCCTCTTGAACGATCATATTGTTTTCAACGTGCCACGACTGGAAAACTTGTTTATATCATTCTTGGTAGGTTTAATCGCTCGTGTCCTCCAAGAGAGCAGATAGAACATCTCGTGCAGTCCTTGATAATGTTCCTGATCAAAAGTATGACACGGTGCTGTGGATTATCATCTCGTCTATGTCTGAGGATGAGGAACAGGAATGGGGGGGGCGAACTAGTCTCTGGGGCCTTGTGGAACAGAGCTTTTCACTATGGCACTCCGATTTAATTCTGTTGACCACTAACTACTCTTTGTATTCGATTGGTTCGGAAGTTAAAGATGCCATCTCCCACTTAGCCAGTTATTCCTTTAGCACGTAATTTGTGAGCTATTACGCGCCCATGATCGCACTTGTCAAACGCTTTTGAAATGTCGTGTATATTACATCTGTATTCTGTTTTTCTTCCAGACATCCAAGCCGATAAGTGGATCCCGTAATTGTGAGAGGCAAGAACGAACCCTGCCCTGAACCCATGTTTGCTCTGGATTGTGCAGAGTTTGGGAATCCAGGTGATTTGGCAATTCCTGCCTTCTTAGCAACTCTTTTCAAATATTCTTTATAATGTGGGAGCGATTAGAGCTATTGGTCCCATAGTTCTTAGCTAATGTTTTGCTGACTGAACCTTTTATGGAGTGGGAGCTGCATGAGCCTACTGGCTCATGGTTAGGCAGGTTATCTTCTAGACCACCTCAATATAACAACACATGTATTAGGACTAAGTAGATCAGCAATGAAAGTTTTCAACTCTCTCGTCAAAGCTAAAATTGTGCTACATAAACTAAATAATGTGATCTATAATACTACTGATTGCGAAAAGGATTTTAGGAATTTCTGGTTAGCGTAATCTAGAAACAAGACACAGTGCATAGTGATTCGCATAAAGCTAACAGAATTCTTGGACACATCAATATCTAGAAGTATAAATAATAGAATTCCTCATGTTGTTTCTTCATACTCTATAAGCAATCCTTGGTTTAGGCCTCATTTAGACTATGCTGCCAGTTCTGTCACCCGTATTACCAGAATGGATTAAAGTTACTCTGGAAAACGTACAGAGGAGTATGACAAAAGACTGACATCCCATTATCAGAAACATCTTCCCTATGAGGATAGACTGATGCCTCTGAATCTGCACTCTCTCGAAACGGAGCTGTAGAATTAGGGGGATGTGATCTAGGTATACAAAAATGGAGAACAGGAATAAATAAATGGGAATGTATATAGCCTTACTTAAAAATTTTCCAGCCAAGACAGGCGACACTCGCAGCAATTGGTTTTCAAGTTGGAAAAAATTTCAGATTCCCAAGGAAGGATATAGGTAAAATCACTGGTTTGATAAGTAAGTCTTGTGGATGAGTGGAACAAACTCCCGACACGTACAGGTATTCATCCTAAACGTTTGTGTAATTTTTAAAAATAGGGTTAGATAAATACATGAGTGGGTCGTGGTGGGTGTGAGTTGGACCTGAAACTAACTTGTGTGCTTGCTGGTGGGTCCTTAGGCTCTAATCCGGGGGGGGTCATTGGTCTAAGATCCGGGGGGGGACATGGAAAACTGACTTCCGCATGTGTTCAGTAGGCGGCCTGTTGCAGTGTTTCCTTCTTTCTTAGTTCTTAATGTTCTTATATACTATATACATTTAAGTCATATGAAACCGAACCACTCAGTCGTTTATATATACATCATAAATACTCATATATATATATATATAAAGTATAATATATATTTATATAATATATATATACGTGATATATAGGTAAGTAGGAAGTATATATATATATAATATATATAGTATATAGTATATATATATATATATATTCAAACAAGCATCGGGGCCGTCTCCCACCGAGGCATGGTGACCACAAAAAAAGAAAAAAACCCTCCAAAAAGAAAATACTTTCATCATCATTCAAACACTTTCACCACACTCGCACATTATCACTGTTCTTTTGCAGAGGTGCTCAGAATACAACAGTTTAGAAGCATATACGTATAAAGATCGACAAGCATATCCCTCCAAACTGCGCAAATTATCCCAAACCCCCATATCCTTTAAAAAATGCCAGGCATTGTACATAAATCCCATTTTCCAGGACTCAAGTCCGACTATATGAAAATAACTCGTTTCCCTGAATCCCTTCACTAAATATTTCCCTCACACACTCCAACAATCGTCAGGTCCCAAGTACCATTCGTCTCCATTCACTCCTATCTACACGTCTCACACACGCTTGGCTGAAGTTCAAGCCCCCTTTGGCCTCCACAAAACCTCCTTACCCCTCTCTCCAACCCTTTCGAGGACGACCCCCTACCGCCGCACCTTCCTTCCGCCTATAGAGTTTATAATGCTTTCATGTGCATTCTATATTTATCCATTCTCTCTAAAATGACCAAACACTTCAACAACCCCTCTTCTGGGCCCACGACTAAATACTTTTATTAACTCCACACCCTTTTCCCTAATTATCCAACACACACGAATTTTTCTGCATAATAATTACACGCAACAATCACCATTGCCCTACCAGAACACACTGCCTCCAACCTCTCCCCTCGCTCTGGCATTTACCACCCAAGCTCAACACTCCATATAAGAGTGTTGTTCACTATACTTTCATACATTCCCTTCTTTGCCTCCTAAGATAAAACGTTTTTTTGAACATCCACATATACCTCAATGCACCACTCACCTTTTTTATCCTCTACAATTCTATGATTAACCTCATCCTTCAAAAATCCATCCCTGCCGACACGTCCAACTCCCAAGTATCAGAAAACGATCAACTTCTTCCGATACTACTCCTCCCCCATTTTGATATCCAATTTTTCTTTATCTAAATCATTTGATCCCTCATCACCTACTCTTTTCTATGTTCACTTTCCACATTTCTACCTTACACACATTCCCAAACTCATTCCGACTAACCTTTGTCATATTTCTTTAGAATCTCCCATATGCACAGTATCATCAGCAAAAAAGTAACTGTGTCAATTCCCATTTTGAATTTGATTCCAACCCACAAATTTAATTAATCCACAAAGCCCCTCTCCCGAAACACCCCTAGCAATTTACTTCCTTTACAACCCCATCTATAAATTTTTAAATCACAACCATGTGACATTACAACATCCCTGTCTAAGACCTAGCTTTTAAACCGGAAGTATTCTCTCCTCCCCCTCCCTCATCTTCTACACCACCCTACCTACCTCACCTATCCTCAATAAAAACATCTTTACCAGCTATCCAAGTTAAACTTACCACCTATTCCATATACTTGCTACATCTCCACATGCTCCCTCTATCCATCTCTATCATATGCCTTTTCAAAATCCATAAATGCAATAAAAACATCCCTACCTTTATCTAAATACTTTTCACAATATAGCTTCAAGTAAACACTTGATCTACACATCCCCCTACCGCACACTGAAACCTCCATTCTCATTCCGCCCAATCCTACAGTTCTGTCTTTACTCTAATTCTTTCAACATTATACAACCCTAACCGTACACTTTTCCTTGGTATAATCAGTAAACTTATTCCTCTATATTTTTTACAGTCTCTTTTGTCCCCTTTCCGCTTTTATATAAAAGGGACTATACATGTCTCCTGCGCCAATCCCTACATACCTTCCCCTCTTTCATAACATTTATTAAACAAAAGTTACCCAAGCACTCCAACACCTATATCCCCCCCTGCTTTTAACAATTCTGTCATGATCCCATCAGTTCCTGCTGCTTTACCCCCTTTCCTTTACGTAATGCTCACGCTAAACGCTCCCTCCCACACAGTACATTCCTGCTCTTCCTTCACTCCTAAAAGATGTATACCTCTCCCTGACCAGATGGCATGAAATTACTGCACGTCTGTTTTTCTTCCCATTAACATTTAAAAAGTTCCTCAAAATATACTCGCCATCTACCTAATACCTCCATCTCCACCATCTACTTAACATCCCCAACTCTGATTTTTCTTACAACTGACAAATCCATACATTTCCTAGGCTTTCTTAACTTGTTAACTCACTCCAAAAATTTTTCTTATTTTCATTAAAATTTCTTGACAGTTGCCTCTCCCACTCTATCATCTGCATCTCTTTTGCACTCCTCTCACCACTCTCTTTTACCTTTCTTTACTAACACTCTCCAGTATACTCTGCTCTTTCTTATAACACTTGCAGCTTTGTAAAAAACCTCTCAAAGCCTACCTTTTCTCTTTTATACACACCCTTTAACTTCATCATTCCACCAATCACATCCTCTTTCCCTCCTGCGCCGCACCCTCCTATAACCACAAACTTCTGCCCCACATTCTAATACTGCATTTTTAAAACTATTCCAACCCTCTTCAAAAAAAAAACCCCCACCACTACTCATCTTTGCACTAGCCCACCTTTCTGCACAAATAGTCGCTTATTATCCACCCGAACTTCCTCCTCCCTTAGTCAATATAGCCTTACCCCCTCTCCCTCTCACTTGTTGTTGCCACACCCTCACACTCACCATTTCCCATCTCTACCTCTTTCTCTAAACTCGCTACAACTAAATACTGATCCCGATATATCCTTGCCCTCTATTAAACTGTGCATCTACACCTACCCATCACCTTTTATCCACCAATACATAATCTAATAAACTACTTCATTACGTGCTACATCATACCTTGTTATATTTATTTATCCTCTTTCTTTCAATAAAATATGTATTACTTATTACCAAATCTCGTTCTAGACACATAGCTCAATGAAAGGCTCCCCATTTACATTTTACCCCTGCACCCCCAAATTTACCTACTACTACTCCTCCATAATCATGTTATACCCACATTACATTGAAAGTCCCCAACCACCATTACTCTCACACTTGTATTCAAAACTCCCCAACGCATTCACCTCAACATTTCCCAAAATCACTCTCTCTCCTCTACACGTCTCTCTTCTCGCAGTGCATGAGGACGACATATTCAAACCCACTTTTCACATCAATCTTTATTTTAAGCTCCACATAATCCATGAATTAATACATTTATAGTCCCTACTTTTTCCTGCCATAGAGCTTTATCCTCTTCGTTTATTGCTACTTCCTTCTTTAGCTCTAACCTCTATTTGAAAACCCCTGACCCTAATCCCATTTATTCTATACAGTAATGTCGTGGCCGAAATAGGCAGAACTTGCGATCTTGGTCTTAAATACCAACGCTCATCTTGCCATAAGGACAAGTGGAAAATTTGTGTAGTAATAGATTTCGCCAAATCAATCTGAACGTAACGAACAAATATATTTCCCTGTGTTTGTTTAGTATTAAAATTGACTGTAAGCAAATCTAAAATATATATAGTTGGGTTAGGCTAAAATAAATTGCTCTTGTTATAATAAGGTTAGGTAAGTTTGTCTAAGATTCTTTTTCGAAGTCAAAAATTAAAAAAATTTACACTACCCTTAATGAAAAAATATATCTTTAAACGTATAAGAGTAAATATTAGAAAGACTTGAATTTTAAAATGAGTTCTTGCTAATTGACCAGTTTTATACATTCTCATCTACATATACATAAAAAGAATAAATATATATATATATATATATATATATATATAAAAATATATATATATATAGTATATAAATATATATATATATTTATTGATCACACTGGCCGATTCCCACGAAGGCAGGTGTCCAGAAAAAAGAAAAACTTCACCAATCCTTCACTCATCACTGTCATTGCCCGAAGGGTGTTTTTTAACACTACAGTTTTTTAAAACTGCAACATTAACACCACCTCCTTACAGAGTGACAGACACTGTACTTCCATCTCCAGTACTACAAGTCCCAGCCTGCCGTTTCCCTGAATCCTTATAAATGTACTTTGCTACACTCCAACAGCACGTCAAATATTAAAACCTTTTGTCTTCCATCTTCACATCCCTATCAAACACGCTCACGACATGCCTGCTGGAATCCAAGCCCCTCGCACACAAAACCTCCATTTACAACCTTACCCCTCCCCTCCAACCTTTCCTAGGCCGACCCCTACCCCGCCTTCCTCCACTACAGACTGATACAACTCTTGAGTCACTGTTTTTTCCGCTTCCATTCTCTCTACATGTCCGAACCACATCAACACCCTTCCTCAGCCCTCTGGCCAACATTTTGGTACACTCCCACACCTCCTCCCAAACTTCCAACCTACGAATTCTCTGCATTATATTCACACCACCCATTTGACCGTCAGACATGGACATCTCCCACTGCTGCAGTGGAATGTCATGTCTGGATATATATATATATACTATATATAATATATATAATATATATATAATATAATAATATATAAATATATATATAAATATATATACATATATATATATATCATACATATACAGATATTGTACATATATCCTTTCCGCGTAATAAATGGTCAGAAACCGACAGGTTGATATATTAAACACACTGCTACACTTTAAGTATTCTTTAATGAGGAAACGTTCGCCACACAGTGATGGACTGACCACTTCGACTAAAGGCATCAGCAGGAACATGTTACCTCAAACTCTTCTGTTTTCACTATTTTCTTTTGTACAAGGACTGATAAAGGCCACTGTTGGCGAAACGGTTTCTCATTAAAGATTCCCACGAGTTTGCACATGTGTCAAATTGTCTATCATATTGTTCGTAATGCTTAGACTAATTTCCATGGATTTCTTTTGTATTAATAATGTTTCATTCGGGCTTGTTCGTCAAGCACGTTTGCCGATGTTGAGTTTTTACACACGCACACACGCATCACACACACACACAACTCGATTGGAGGAGTCACGCGGTTTGAGCTCGTGCGTTTTTGGTGGAAATATTCTGACATGTGCCGTAAGGAATAGAGTGTGGCGATATAGGTGGTGTGCACGCATAAAGAGTGCATATAATCCTTAAGCCTCCGAAAAAAAGGAAATGATAAGTGATCCAAAGAAAAGAAAACAAAGGTAAATTAGTGGCTGAGTGTTATTGGGGGCCCGTTAGGTAAGGGTGAAACGGTTGTGTCAGGCCTAAATTATGTCTTGCGACCATAAAATAAACCTCAGTTGGGGTATTTGAAGAATAAGTGCAGTACTCAAGACAAGGAGATAGAGTGAATATGTAATAGATGTGTCAGTAAATACAGTGAGTGAGTGAAAAAAATTAGAAGAGTATAGACTACAGTGCATACAGGAAGTTAGTGAAAAATTACCGAGAAGCATCAAACTCTTCAACCTTCTGGGAGACAGGGACAGACCAGCAACGTTACCGGCACTGCCAGGCCGCAAGAGTAATATTCACCTCTATTTGAGTTGCAATGGAGTCAATAGTAACCTGTTCCCTAGCTGAATTGGGGGTCACTCTCCTCGAGCTATCAGAATTAGAATAAGCAGCATTAACTGGTATTGTAATAGAATTTAGAGGTAGCAAAGGCATGCTCTCAAGGGCGAACGCCTAGTGTATTTATTTTATGAACGAAATTTTTAAACGCATAAGAGTACAGTGGGAACCAAGAGATTGGGTACATATACAATACATATGCGTAGTACATACGTGGGAAATAAGGACTATTTACATAAATTCATAATCCCACACAAACTGGTGAGAACAACTCTGCTGTTAGGCAAATGAATAGCTTGTAGCACACACACACACACACACAACACACACACACAGAAACACAAACACATATAGACAGGATTTCAACCTTCCTTGAATGACACTCTAACCCTTCCTTCCCCCCCCCATCTTCTCTCCTCCTCTCTCCTCTCTCCCTCTCTCTCTCTCTCTCCCCTCTCTCTCTCATCCTCTCTCTCCTCTCTCTCTCTCTCCATCTCTCATCTCTGGTCTCTGTCCTCCTCTCCCCTTATCTCTCATCCTCTCTCTTTCCTCTCTCATCCTCTCACTTTTCTCTCCTTCTTCCTCTCTCCCTCCCTCCCTCTGTCCTCTCTCATCTTCCCCTCTTCTTTCTCTCTCTCTCATCCTCCCTTGTCACTGCCGCCCCCTCTCTTACCTTTTCCCTCTCATCACACTTTCTCCCCCTTTTTAACCCTTCTTTTCCCCTCTCTTCTAGGCTCCCCGTCCTCTCTCTCCTCTCTCTCACTTTCTCCCTGCCCTTTTTTTTTTTTTCTCTCATCTCGCTTTCACTAAAAAAAAAAATGGTTGGGACTCGCAGGAATCAGTGGATCAGATGACAATGGTACACTACGGTCGGGGAGGATGGATGGAGGAACAGTGGAAAAGGATAGAGCAAGAATGGGAGAGAAAATTAGGAAGCTTTCTGAAAAAATGAGAGAAAGAGCTCTCTGTGAAATGGGAAAGAGGATGGAGAAGGAGTCGAAGAATTTGCGGGAGAGACACAAGTCGAAAACTCAGTACCAGGGTTAAAACGGTTCTAGAATTTTGAGGTTAAATAGGCTGAAGCAAGTCTCAGGGTAGTAACGAGAAAGACATACAATACGAAGCTGAGAGTCTGAACAGGAAGGAACAGATTTGAATTAAAACGCTATGTCATACAGCCTGCAAAGAATGGGTCCAGGGAGTGAATGGGAAGAGCAGATGGTGCAAAGAAGGATAGGGAGATAGGTTAAAGCTGAGGCAACACCCATGCTACCAAAGAGCCCAATGTAAAAAATCAGGACGAAAAATGACCACATACAGACATGGAACCAGAGTCACAGAGGGAAGAGGCAACGGGAGGAGGAAAGGCAAAATCAGTGATTATCCATGGGGCTCGGTAGATAGAGGAAAGGACAACACACTGAAAGACGGCAGGAAGAAAGAACAGGTGATTTAGAAAATCATCATGGAACTAGGTGGGAGAAGACATGGATGAATTGTAAAATTTCAGAGAATAGGGGGTACTTAGAAGGGAGAAACGACCGATCAAGCTGAATTCTCAGACAGAAGCCATGTGCGGAACAGGATCTCCCAGAGAAACCCACGGTTGAAAAGCTCGGAAGAGTCCAAGAAGGTGTTCCTAGACAGAGACAGAACACGACAGAGAGACAGCAGCTGAGGGAGAGGGACAAAAAAGCGAAAGGAAGCTAGGATGGAGACAAGGATGGAACCAGCAGAGGTCAGTCAGAAGCAGAACAAGGCAGCAAGGGCAAGCACACATCAACACAACTAATCTCAAACCCCACAACCTATCACACATCCCAACACACAATACAATCCATACCCACACTTCCACCCAACCACCCCCAATCCATAAAATCCCACAGTACATGCTACCAGGATCCTCCCACCCCTACACACAGCCCCCTAAACCACAGTGTTGGAAAGGAAAACGAAGGGTATGGTACACAAATCGCTGATGGAATAACAAACAAGGTGGGAGGAGTGGAAGGCGAAAGAACACAAAGAGGCCATCCACCAGACATCATAGCGATTCACAGAAACACAAGCTTACAGGAATGATAACAAAATGCCATCTTTCCTCCCAGCGGGATACCAGATCCTGAGAAAAGACAGAAGGATCGGGGGGGTGGAGGAGTGGCCCATTGCATGATCAAACACCGATGTGAATTTGATGAGGCTGGAGAGAGGAGACAGCGGTAAAGAAAGTGATTACATAGTGGGAACGCTTCACTCTGGTGGTCCAAAGGTGATATTGCAGTGATGTATACCAACACCAAACACACACAGAACAGCTGGAAGGCCAAGGCAAGAGTATGACGAGAGCAATAGAGCGATGGTTTGACACACTGGTGCAGTGGCCAGAAGGAGCTATGCATAGCAGGGCAAAGCTACTGATCATGGGTGACTTCAACCACAAGGAGATCGACTGGGAAGAACTTGGATCACTTGGGGCCAAAGATACATGGAGGGCCTAAGATGATGGAGGAGGTATTGGAAAAACTTCATGTAACCCAACACGAGTAAGGGACACTACCAGAGAGAGAGGAGAGGGGTGAACCAGCAAGACTGGACTTAGTATTCACCTTGAAGTAGTGCAGATATTGAGGACATCCACATATATAGACCCCTTGGGGCAACAGCGATCATGTGTTTTTGAGCTTCGAACACACAGTAGAGCTACAAGTGGAGGGGAAGCAGGAAGGCCAGGACAAATGAACCCAAACTACAGGAAAGGACTACACAGGAATGAGGAACTCCTGAATGAGGTTTCAGTGGGACAGAGAACTGGCAGGGAAGCCAAGTTAATGAGATGATGGAATATTATGTAGCAACAACAGTGTCAAGGAGCAGAGGAGAGGTTTACATAACCCAAGGGTACTAAGAGAAGAAAAATAAGGAATAAGAAAAAAAGAAACCAGGATGAGCCTATAATCCATGGTTCACCCACAAAATGCAAGGGAGGCAGAAAACCAAGTGTGCGATCTAGTGGAATGGAAGTAAATATAGAAGGGCGCAAAAGGACCTCATGAGAATAAGGAGAGAAGCAGTCGAGAGCCAGAAACGAATTATGCACAGATAAGAAGAGGGGAGGCCCAGCTCAATAGAAACGACTAGCAGCAAAAGCAAATCTGACAACCCAAAGCTGTTTACCGCCACATCTAGGAAGAACAACCCGTCAAGGACCAGGTAATCAGGCTACAGAAGGGGGGGGAAAAGAGAGACAACAAAGAAATGACCGCGTTGCAAGTATGTGGAGGAACTCAACAAGAGATTCAAAGAGGTGTTCACAGAGGAGACAAGAATGGCCCAGAAAGACGGGAGAGGTGGAGGTACACCACCATGTGCCTGGCACAGTACACACAACCGATGAAGAAGTGAAGGAGGCTTCCTGAGTGACTGATAACCTCACAGGCAATGGGGTCCAGAATAACATCTCCTCCATGGTCCTGAGGAGAAGGGAGTCAGAAGCGCTATGTGACCCCACAACAACAATAATCATACATCTATCAGAAACAGTGAGATATGCCCTGAGGCATGAAACAGCAAATGTGGTTCCCAATCTTTTAAAAAAGGAGACAGACATGAAGCACTAAACTACAGCGAACCAACAGTGTCACGTGACATGTATAGCTGCCAAAATCATGGAAAAGAATCTAATTGTCAGGAGAAGAATGGGGAACATCTAGAAAGAATGATCTCATCACAACACAGACAACATGTTTCAGAGAGACGGGAAAATCCTGTCACTAACTCTACCTGGAGTTTCCTATGACATGGTTTGACAACAGTACAGACAAGAAGAGAGAGGGGAGTGGGTGGAATTGCATTTTCTTGGACGGCGCAAGAAGCGTTTGAACCAGTACCCACACAAGAAGATTATGAAAAGACTGAGGAGGACCAAGCAGGATAACATGGAAGGTCACTGCAAGGACCTCGGGAATGCTTGTCAGGAAGACAGCAGCGCGAGTAATTCAGAACGTGCGAGGTGTCACGAGTGGGCACCTGTGACCAGCGGGTCGCCCACAGGGGTCAGTCCTAGGACCAGTGCTGTTTCTAGTATTTGTGCAACATGACGAGTAAGGAAATAAACTCCGAGTGTCCCTGTTTGCAGATGACGTAAGTTGATGACAGATTTCAGTCGATCGAAACCAGCAGAACTACAAAGGGATCTGGATAGGCTGCAGACCTGGTCCAGCAAACTGCTCCTGGAGTTCATCCTCCAAGTGCAAAGTCATGAGGGATTGGGAAGGGGCAAAGAAGACCGCGCGCAGACGGAGTACAGACTCTAGGGGCACAGAGACTACAAACATCACATCAAGGAAAAAGATCTATTTGGGTAGTATAACACCAGGCACATCTCCTGAAAGCGCACATCTCCAAATAACTGCTAGCAGCATATGGGCGACTGGCAAACCTCAGAACAGCATTCGACATCTTAATAAGGAATCGTTCAGGCCCCTGTACACCGAAATACGTTGGGCCCATTTGGAGTTGCAGCCCTTTGGAAACCCCACACCTACCAACACGTAAAGAAACTGAAAAAGTGAAAAGGGTTTGCAACAAGACGGGCCCCAGACAAGGGTATGCCATGGGGAGAGGTTAAGGAAAATCAACCTGAGACACTGGGGAAGGAGAAAAGGGGAGGGACATATAACGACTTACAAAATACTAAGGAAATTGACAAGGTGGACAAAGACAGGTTTCCCAAAAACTGGAACGAAACAAGGGGACACATTTAAGCTGAAGACCAATGAATAAAGGGATGTTGGGAAGTTTTTTTCCCCACAGGTAGTCAGGAAGGGGAAAAATTTTGGGAAGCGATGTAGTGGAGGCGGGACCATCATAGTTTTTAAGCAGAGGTACGAAAACTCACGGCTCGGGGAGAGTGACCTAGTAGCGACCCGTGAAGAGGGGGGGCCAGGAGCTTGGACCGACCCCGCAACCCCAACTGGTGAGTACAACTAGGGGAGTACAGGATTGGAAATAGAAACAATGACTTGTGGAGGCAGGGGAAACCCTACAAGCTTTAAGACGAGGATGATACAGTCAGGGGCTGTGTGGGCCGTACGATCAGGAAAAACGAGGCCCGGGGCTGATCTTGACCCCCTGAACCACAATTATTCGAGTACCACACCATACACACTAATAATAATAATAATAATATAAAAATAAAATCACAATCATTAAAAAACCCCTGTGTAATAAATAAATTTTAATTTTTTTTATTTTTTCTCGTATGAAAAGAATTTTATTATTATTATTATAATCAAGGGGGGAAACGCAAAACCCCGGGGAAATTTTACAGCGCCTGGGGGGGGGGATGTGGAAGGCTTCAGGCTTAATTCGGGGAACTGGAGCACAGATCCAATTCCCTAAATCAAGAGCCCTCACCAACATCAAGGAACCTTCCTTGAGGGGTCACATGAATGAAATCTCACGATATAAAAACAAGGAAGAATGTATATTTCGAGCTCCAGGTGAGGTCCTCTTCAGTTGAACGGGACCTCAAAGAGAAATGGAATTATACAGACTACCAATCTTCTTGATTTTTATC
Organism: Cherax quadricarinatus; assembly: GCF_026875155.1. Classification (NCBI taxonomy): domain Eukaryota; kingdom Metazoa; phylum Arthropoda; class Malacostraca; order Decapoda; family Parastacidae; genus Cherax; species Cherax quadricarinatus. Next base: position 17,712,969 of record NC_069492.1, on the reverse strand, counting down.
TAATGATCAATTTCCTCTCGTTTATCGGTGTTCATTTAGGTGTATAATAACACAGTTCTAATATCAGCATTTTTACGTAATAGATGGATCAGAATATTGGCAGTTGATAAATTGCATGTTATCAGCAGACATGTATTGAAAAGCTGGTTAGTAGCAGTAGCAGTAGCGATTTTTCCGGAGAAAAGCTGGTTAACTATCCGCTCTACATAAACACACTGTTCCAGCATTAGCAGGAGCACTGAAGCACCTACCCAAGCTGTAACAATAGCCCTGCAGCACCTACCCAAGCTATAACAATAGCCCTGCAGCACCTACCCAAGCTGTAACAATAGCCCTGCAGCACCTACCCAAGCTATAACAATAACCCTGAATCATCTGTCCAAGCAATAGCAATAGCTCTGAATCATCTGCCCAAGCTATAAAAATAGCCCTGCAGCACCTCAAGCAATAACAATAGCCCTGAAGCGCTTGCTGCAGTGAAGCAAACATATGGTGGAAAGAAGTGACCACTTACCTCAGCATTGAGAGGGATCATGGCGGGTGTTGTGATCAAGGCCAACGTCGAGATGTTTGTGGGTGTCACCGGCTGCCATAATACTCCCAGAGAGTTGTTTGGGGTCGGATTCCTGGTGAAGTTGTAACATCTAAGTAACAATGGCGATCCTTATTTTAATAAAGTACGGTGTACAATTCATATAGGATTTATTCCTGTGATTTACAGACTGGGAAAAGGCCCTGATTATGAGCCTAACATATTACTGAAACTACAGTTTCCCGAGTTAAAGCCCGTCGTTTGGTGACTGTTTATATATATATGTGTCGTGCGAATAGGTAAAATTGGTCATTTAGAAAGAACACGTTTAAAATTAAAGCCCTTTCTAAAATTTTCTCTTATACGTTTAAATATATTTTTTTTTCGTTTATGGTAATGTAAAAATAAATAATTTTGTACCAAAAGAACCTTAGAAAACTTACCTAACCTTATTACATCAAGCGCAATTTAATTTAACTTAATTCAATTAAATATATTTTAGATAAATTTCCAATAATTTAATAAACACAGTGAAATGCATGTTATTTGTTAGGTTCAGAATGATTTTTGCGAAATTATTGCATAAAATCAAAGAGCGTTGCTTTTAAGCCAAAAATCGCAAGTTTTACCTATTTGGCACGACATATATATATATATATATATATATATATATATATATATATATATAATATATATAATATATATATATATATATATATATATATATATATGTCGTGCCGAATATGTAAAACTGGTCAATTAGCAAGAACTCATTTAAAATTAAGTCCTTTCTAAAATTTTCTCTTACACGTTTAAAGATATTTTTTTTTTCATTAATGTTAATGTAAAAAATTTTAATTTTGCTCCAAAAGAATCTTAGAAAACTTACCTAACCTTATTATAACAACAACAATTTATTTGAGCCTAACCCAACTAAATATATTTTAGATTTGCTTACAATAATTTAATACTAAACAAACACAGTGAAACATATTTTTTTCGTTAGGTTCAGAATGATTTTGGCAAAGTTATTGCATACACAAATTTTCACTTGTCCTTTATAGCAATATGAGCGTTGCTATTTAAGCCAAGATGGCAAGTTCTGCCTATTCGGCACGACATATATATATATATATATATTATATATTTATATATATATATATATATATATATATATATATAATATATATATATAAATATATATAATATATATAAAATATATATATATATATATAATATATATAATATATAAAGATCACAGTAAACAGGTGATATCACAATATGATAATCCCTATGGAAAAAATAATGAAATTATAATCGCATTCGTGATTTCTCACATTATCCAATATAATTTACTAGACTGATAAAAAAATAATTATTAAACTGCACCTATGCAGTAAAAGGTGAAACAAAATTGACATTTTTTTGTATAAACATGGTGCAGGGCTCACCCCATGGAGGCAAAGTTGGTCCAGAGTGAGACCATCAGTTCCCGCAGTTGAAGGTCTTCAGGTGTGTCTAAAGTGGGTAAGGAGGCTGCACCCTCAAACAGATATTGCAAGTCGTCTCCGTGGCTCACCCCTGCAACACGCTGCAACAGTTTACCTGCCGAGCTAAGATGCAGTTGCCAAGTGGTAAGAAAGTCAGTGCTGGGAAGCTTTTACTGGTACAACGTTTGTCTTAAGGGTGAACACTATAATTTACTTGATAAGGTCTCCAGTAAAGGCTTCCTTGCAGTTCACGTAAACTTACAGGTAATGTACGAAGTGATTGAGACAATTTAACTGACAACTGTGTGTGGAGACACCAAGTACAAAACGAGCTTTAATTTCACGAAACATTTTGCTCAGGACTGAGCTTTATCAGGTTATTATAAAGCTCAGTCTTGAGCCAGGTGTTATCTGAGCTTTATCAGGTTATTATAAAGCTCGGTCTTGAGCCAGGTGTTATCTGAGCTTTATCAGGTTATTATAAAGCTCAGTCTTGAGCCAGGTGTTATCTGAGCTTTATCAGGTTATTATAAAGCTCAGTCTTGAGCCAGGTGTTATCTGAGCTTTATCAGGTTATTATAAAGCTCGGTCTTGAGCCAGGTGTTTATCTAGCTTTATCAGGTTATTATAAAGCTCGGTCTTGAGCCAGGTGTTATCTGAGCTTTATCAGGTTATTATAAAGCTCAGTTTTGAGCCAGATGTTATCTGAGCTTCATCAGGTTATTTTATAAAGCCAGATGTTATCTGAGCTTTATCAGGTTATTATAAAGCTCAGTCCTGAGAGATATGTTATCTAAAATAAAATAACTCTGCGTTACGTATTTATAAGACCAAGTTACCTGATACAGATTTAATACTTATAAATCTGCTGGGACTGTCAGAGAAACACTAAGTGGAAAAAATCCAGCTTTTGCGGTAGATTTAAATCCTTTCTGTTACACAAGGGTCATTATGGATACATTTATCCATACATGTCATTTATCCATGTATACTCATTTTGAGTTAGCAAATCTTCTTAGATATAGTATGGAGTCTACTTGGGTACCAAACTAGAGCGTATGGAGTCTACTTGGGTACCAAACTAGAGCGTATGGAGTCTACTTGGGTACCAAACTAGAACGTATGGAGTCTACTTGGGTACCAAACTAGAGCGTATGGAGTCTACTTGGGTACCAAACTAGAGCGTATGGAGTCTACTTGGGTACCAAACTAGAGCGTATGGAGTCTACTTGGGTACCAAACTAGAGCGTATGGAGTCTACTTGGGTACCAAACTAGAGCGTATGGAGTCTACTTGGGTACCAAACTAGAGCGTATGGAGTCTACTTGGGTACCAAACTAGAGCGTATGGAGTCTACTTGGGTACCAAACTAGAGCGTATGGAGTCTACTTGGGTACCAAACTAGAGCGTATGGAGTCTACTTGGGTACCAAACTAGAGCGTATGGAGTCTACTTGGGTACCAAACTAGAGCGTATGGAGTCTACTTGGGTACCAAACTAGAGCGTATGGAGTCTACCCTTGGGTACCAAACTAGAGCGTATGGAGTCTACTTGGGTACCAAACTAGAGCGTATGGAGTCTACTTGGGTACCAAACTAGAGCAATAACATGCTGCTGTTTTCACCTGCTATTTTTACCTGCTATTTTTACCTGCTATTTTTCCTTGCTATTTTTACCTGCTATTTTTATCTGCTATTTTCTCCTGCTATTTTCACCTGCTATTTTTACCTATTTTTACCTGCTATTTTCACCTGCTATTTTTACCTATTTTTACCTGCTATTTTCGCCTGCTATTTTACCTGCTATTTTCACCTGCTATTTTTACCTGCTATTTTCACCTGCTATTTTCACCTGCTATTTTCACCTGCTATTTTTACCTGCTATTTTCACCTGCTATTTTCACCTGCTATTTTCACCTGCTATTTTCACCTGTTATTTTCACCTGCTATTTTTACCTGCTATTTTTACCTGCTATTTTCACCTGCTATTTTTTACCTGCTATTTTCACCTGCTATTTTCACCTGCTATTTTCACCTGTTATTTTCACCTGCTATTTTTACCTGCTATTTTTACCTGCTATTTCACCTGCTATTTTCACCTGCTATTTTCACCTGCTATTTTTACCTGCTATTTTCACCTGCTATTTCACCTGCTATTTTTTACCTGCTATTTTCACCTGCTATTTTCACCTGCTATTTTCACCTGCTATTTTTACCTGCTATTTTCACCTGCTATTTTCACCTGCTATTTTCACCTGCTATTTTCACCTGTTATTTTCACCTGCTATTTTTACCTGCTATTTTTACCTGCTATTTTCACCTGCTATTTTCACCTGCTATTTTCACCTGCTATTTTCACCTGCTATTTTCACCTGCTATTTTCACCTGCTATAGCTATACCATTTTCAACCTATGGTTTCCAGTGTCAAATAAATAGCGTATTAAGTGTTCTTAATTTTTCCATATGCAAAAAAAGTAAATATATGTGGGAAACAAAACCAACGGATACGACTTATAGTGATGTGCAGCCGAGTGGTAGAACGCTAGGCTCACAACTAAGGACCCTGGGTTCGATTCCCAAACAGGGAGGACAAGGCATATAGGCGACTCTCCTTTCACCTTATACCAGTATAGAGGTAACTAGATGTTAGTAGGATTAGAGCAGGATTAAAGTCTTAATAGGCTCGGTGTGCACTCAAGATCTTAGATTCCAAGACAGACCTATAGATAAATATTTACTGTGCATACATTGCATTGTGCAGAACAGCCACTATGAAAAAATAGTGAAATTCCAAGCGCTTTCGTGACTTATCACATTATCAAGGAACTATGATAGTTTCTTGATAATGTGAGAAGTCACGAAAGCGCTTGGAATTTCATTATTCTTTCACAGTGGTTTATTCTGCATATTGTGATATCACCTGTTTACTGTGATCTTATTGCAACATCGCATTGCATGTAGTGCATATAATTTAACCAATTTGTACGGCTTAATTCACGAGTTTTGTTTGATCTTATTTCGACTCGAGGCATTGTCGTTGTCTGAATATTTTCTCGTATGATCTGAGCACTGCGGCCATTATGACTGATAGACAGTCCTGTGGTTAGTAATAAATCCTGAATTACCTACAATATGTTAGGAAAAAGAACACACTGCAACTAAGGTGACACTGCGGCAACGTTTCGCTCTCCAGGAGCTTTAACGTGTGTCCTACCTAAGTATCCGGTGGTCATATACGATAAATAGAAATGGGCTTAAGTGAATTTGGGAATTTTTTTTAAGGCGGTATGGAGATGATTTTGACTGGTTTCGGCTATAACTGGACTAACGTAGTTCTCAAAGTGGCAGAAACAATCGTTTCTTAGCAATTTTCTTAATGAGAGGCTACCTTCCCAGTCTGTTTTATGGATTTTAGAAAGATCTTACATATTAAATTTAACCAAGGGGAAAAACATACATTGATCTGTGATGGTAGTGTTGTAAGCGTCAGTGAGGCTGTACTGGCCACGGTGTTGAAGCACGTAAGCGAATACCAGGTTTCCCAGAGCAATACTCTGGGAGTGTAGGCGAGTTGTCTCGTGGTGAGGCACGTTAAAACCCCGGTCACCAAACAGCTGCACAGGTCACAACATGTGAATACAAGTATTGAGCACTGCAGAACATATAAGAATTAAGCACTGCAAAATATATAAGAATTAAGCACTGCAAAATGTATAAGAATTGAGCACTGCAAAATATATAATAATTGAGCACTGCAGAACATATAACTAAGCACTGCAGAACATATAATTGAGCACTGCAGAACATATAACTGAGCACTGCAGAACATATAACTAAGCACTGCAGAACATATAATTGAGCACTGCAGAACATTTAACTGAGCACTGCAGAACATATAATTGAGCACTGCAGAACATTTAACTGAGCACTGCAGAACATATAATTGAGCACTGCAGAACAAATAACTGAAAACTGTAAAGGGTTTAAAATCACCCTTTAACAATTTTCAAAACCAGAATTTACCAAGGCTGGCCCCTTTCCTAAAGAAAAAAAAATTTAAAAAGAAAAAAAAACAAAAACTGACAAACTTAAAAAAATTTTTTATTTAGAAAATATAAAAAAAAAACACTTAAATATAAATATTAAACCTACATTAAAAAAAAAATAAAAATTTAAAAAATAAAAGAAAACTAAAATTAAAAACGCAAATAAAAAAAAAATGTATATAAAACGGGGTGCCCGGGGTTTTTTTTGCCCACCGTTTTTTTGAAAAAAATTTAGCATTTGGGCTAAAGATGTGAGGGGGGGGGGGGGGCCCGGGGTTTTGATGACAACCCCCCGGGCCGTTCTTCACAAATTTTCTAGCTTTCCCAATAACCCTTTTCCAGTTTTAAGAAAAAAACAGGTTTTTTCCCCAAATGAAAAATGGGGTTTTTAATCCTGCTTTTTTGCATACACAAACGGGTAAGGGGAATAAAAAATTTGGGGACATCTCAAAAACGTTAGTCCTCTTTTTTAAAAATTCAAAACCGTTGATTGGCAGGTTACCCTCTCGGTCTCCAAGATTTGGTGCGGGGACTGTGAGCCCTGGGTGTTTAAATTTTTGGGGGAACCCGGGACCCCCCCAAAACTTTCACCTTTTCGGGGGGGGAAGGGGGAAAGGGGAAGGGATAGCGGGAGCTAGCCCGAACCCCTTAAAAAGCACCCAAGCAACCCAAACCAAATCATTTTCGGGGGGGGGGGGGGGGAAAGGGCGGGAATAGCGGAGCAAAGACTTCCCTTCCCTTTAACAAGTCCCCCGGCAACAAACTATCAAAATTTTGGGGAGGGAAAAAAGGGGGTGATGAAACTATTTTTACTAAAATCGCTATTTCCTATCTTTTAAAAATTTTTTTCCCTCACCCCCCCCCCTTCCCCAAAGATTTAAAATCAAGGAGTAAAAAAGGGAATAGGGGGAAAAAAGTTAAAAAACCAAGTGAAGTCCGCGTAACCCCCCCCAAATCTTCTACTGACTGCACGACTTAAACCCAAATTAAAGAAAAATTTAAATTTTGGAAAGAACCTTGATATACACAATAGGGAACTTAAAACCCCTGGAGTCCCCAAGGTCCATCCAAGAGGCATTTTTTGGTTTCCCCCTTAAAATTTTCCCTGGGTAAAATAAAAGGTTTGTGGTCCGTTTTAAAATGAATTTTTTTCCCGAAATAAAATTTAAGTTTGGAGAAAACCCCACACAAGGGCCTAACATTCCTTTTCTATGTTGGATATCTGTTTCTGCGGGAAGGGTTTCCGGCTTAGGAAGCATACAGGGAAGGAGTACCATCATGGTATTGTATAACAACGCACCTAAGCCAGTATTGGAAGGCATCAGTTCTCAAACAAAATGTTTTATTAATTTTCTGGAATCTTAAGTATAGGGATCTTTCGAGAAGATATTTTTAATCTCATTAAACTTTTTCCGAGTTACGTCGGAGAGTTCAAGAGGTTCCTTCACAGACTTTTTAAGGAAGTCGGAAATTAAGATGCCTGTAAGATCAGTAAGGTTCGGGATAAACTGTGCATAAAATTTACAGACCAAGAAAGCTACGCATGAGCTTCTTGATTTTGGGGAATTTAAATTCTAATAAAGCTTTGATCTTACTGGGGAGAGACTGAGAGAGTTATTAGAAAGTATCAGTCCAAGATATCTAATCTTGTTATACCCAAGGAAGCATTTCTTCGGCTTGGCAGTGAGGCCATGTGAGCGTAACCTACGCAAAACTGATGTTAGTGTTTGGATATCTTTGCCCCACGTGGATGTCATTAAGTAAATGTTATCAAAATAAACTGAAACATTTGGCATATTACCCAAGACCTTTCTCATAAGTCTCACTTAGGTGCAAGGCAGTTACCAAACCGAAGGGATAGTTCTATATTTCATCAGTCCTTGGTGTGTAGGAAAAGCGGTGTACTGCTTGAAGAAGGATCTAACATTACTTGATGATATGCCTGCGCAATATCAATCTCTGAAAATGAGAGTTATAAAATTTGTGTAGATCGCTATCTATTAAGGGCATAGGCTCGCATCCCACCGAGTTATAGCTTAAGGCCTCTGAAGTCAATAGCAAGTCTATATGAATTTCCTCCTTCTTAAACCATGACTACTTGTGAGCAATATGAAGATACTGAAGGTTCAATGATCTTTAGTTTTTAATAATTTGTCTACCTCTCGGTCAAATGCATCCCTAAGGTGAAGTGGAACTGGGTATAATTTTTGTTTTATAGGATTGTTCCGTCACTAAGTCAATCTTTTGGACTACCGTGGGGGGTAACACCTGGAATATCAAAAAAGACGTCTGAAAAGTTACTCACACATGACGTAGTTCATGTCTCTTATGGTCATCCAAAGATTCATTAATTTTTAAAAGTTGTTGCGCCCGAGTGGTCAAGAGTCACCAAGTCATGTAGTTCTTCATCTTTGTCTAAGTTAGAGGTGTCAATTACGCACACCTTACATTCTTCAGTTTTTCGTATCAAGTTCGTGTGGAAAAACTAAGTCAAAGTTATTAAGGCAGTTACCCAATTTCTTCGGTAATAATTTTTTAAGGATGTTGATATGATAAAGCTTAGGTTTCCCCTTGACTTCTATGAGGTAGTCAACTTTCCCACAAATTTTTAATACTTTTTATGGACCTTTCCATGCTCCTAATAATTTATTTGACTTGATAGGCCAAAAGTACCAGAACTTCATCTCCTACTTTTTAAAAATTCTCCTCTGACTTTGGAATCAAAATATGTTTTGTACGGTCCATTGACAAGCTTAAGTTTTTCGAAAAATATTTCAGAGGTCTCCTCAAGTTTGGATCTAAGGTCAAGGAGAAACTGGGTTTAAAAAGACTGAACCTCAGCATTTACCTCCTCATTAGTCCATAAGTCGTGAAGGATGGGCAATGGGCCTCTGGGCCCGTCCCACCATAGGAAGTTCCAAAAGGTGAAAACCCTGAAGAGCCACTGGGAACTTCCCTCATGGCAAAACAAAGCACAGGGTAGGTAACGATGCCAATCCTTAGGTTTAAGGGAGCAAAGTTTCCTTAAAATGGACTTTAGAATCGAACGCTGGCGTTTCAATCCTCCCATTACAGCTGGGATGATAGGGTGTGGTGAAGAGAGTCTCACTCCCAGAGTTGGTATAGATGTTGCATTAAGTCAGCTGAGAATTGTTGTCCCACGTCAGACAAAATTTTCACTAGGGGATTCCACTCTGGAGAAGATGGACAAAAAGGGCTTCAGCCACCTCTGTAGTATTATGGTCTTTAAAGGTAACGGCTTCAGGGAAACTCGAAGCATAGTCAACTAAGTTAATATATATCTATTGTCCCCGATGAAAGGGAGATAAAGGACCCAACGATGCTCAAATAGCTACTCTTTCAAAAGGTACCGTAAAGACAGGCATTTTTGACACTAGGTACTCGCTGGTACCTCGGAGGACGACGTTAGGCAAAATTTTACACGATCTACAATAGGTAGTGACATCGAGGACATTTTTGGCCAAAAAATGGGTTTCCCTAATTTATTTAAGGTTTTAAACGATGCAGAAATGGTCCGGCCACTGGAAGGTCATGACCCATTTTAAAACAGTCTCTCTGCCATTGACTTGGAACAACTAAGATGGAATATCTATCTCATCTGACTTTAATTTGAATACTGACTTGTACAAATTTTTTTTTTTTTTTTTCAACAAGTTGATCGTCTCCCACCGAGGCAGGTTGACCCAAAAAAAGAAGAAAATCCCCAACAAGAAAATACTATCATCATCATTCACACTTTCACCACACTCACATATTATCACTGGCTTTTGCAGAGGGCTCAGAATACAACTGTTTAGAAGCATATACGTATAAAGATACACAACATAATCCCTCCAAACCGCTAATATCCTAACCCCTCCTTTAAAGTGCAGGACATTGTACTTCCTCATTTCCAGGACCAAGTCCGAACTATAAGAAAATAACCGTTTCCCTGAATTCCCTTCACTAAATATACCTTGCTCACACACCAACAGATCGTCAAGGTCCCAAGTACCATTCGTACTCCATTCACTCCTATCTAACACGCTCATGGCACGCTTTCTGGAAGTGCCAAGCCCCTCGCCCACAAAACCTCCTTTACGCCCCTCTATTCCAACCATTTCGAGGACGACCCCTACCCCTCTTTCCTTCCCCCTATAGATTTATATGCCTTCCCAGTCCATTCTACTTTGATCCATTCTCTCTAAATGACCAAACACCTCAACAACCCATCTTCAGCCCTCTGACTAATGCTTTTATTAATTCCACACCTCTCCTAATTCCACACTCCAAATTTTTTTGCAAAATTTTTACACCACACATTCCCTTTTTCAGGACACCCCCTCCCTCCAACCTTTCCCTCGTGCTGTTTTTCCCACCCAAGTTCACATCTATAAGAGTTTTGGGTACTTCTTATTTTCATAAACCCCTTTTTTCCCCCTCCTAGAAAACGTTTTTTGACTCCACTATCCTAACGCCCCACTCCCTTTTTTTCCCCTCTCAATTCTATGTTAAACCTCATCCTTATAAATCATCCGCCGACCGTCAACTCCCAAGATCGAAAAACTTCCCCCTTCCAACTCCTCCTCCCAATTTGATATCCCAATTTTTTTTACCTAAATCATTTGATGCCCCCCACCTTTCTCTTTTCTATGTTCACTTTCAACTTTTCCTTTACCACATTTTCAAACTCATCCAAACCTTTGCAATTTTTCTTTTGAATTCCCTAAGCACAGTGTATCAGAAAAAGTAAAATTTTTCAATTCCCCTTTTGAATTTTTTCCCCATATTTTATCCCACCCCTTCCCGAAACCCGATTTACTTCTTTTACAACCCCCTTTAAAAATTAAACAACCTGGTGAATTACCATCCCTGTCTAAGCCTACTTTTACCGGAAGTATCTCCCCCTCTTCTCACACCCTAAACCCGGCCTCACTATCCTCTAAAAAACTTTTAAGCATTTATAACTTACCACCTATTCCATAATTTGCAAAATCTGCCCCTTGCTCTCTTCCATCTACATATGCCTTTTCTAATCCATAAATGCAAAAAAACTTCCTCCTTTATCTAAATACTGTTACTTTATGTTCAATGTAAACACTGTTTACACATCCCTACCCCTCTGCCCCGCCTCCCCAATTTACATTCTGTCTTACCTTAATTCTTTCAAATTTAACTCTACCGTATTTTTTTTAATGGTTACTCGTAACTTATTCCCCTATAATTTTTACAATTCTTTTTGTCCCTTTCCCCTTTTAAAAGGAAAAATAACCCCTTCCGCCAAACCCTAGGTACCTTCCCCCCTTTCATACTTTATTAAAAAAAAATACCAAGCACTCCAACATTATCCCCCCCTGCTTTTAACATTTTTTCAGACCCCATCATTTTCCAGCTGCTTTACCCCCTTTCATTCTACGTAATGCCTACGTATCCCCCCCACTTACTTTTTTGCTCTTCTCACCCCAAAAAAAGGGAACCTCCCTTTTATTATTAAAATTTATATAAAAATTTTTTCCCTTTTGGAAAATTTGATTTTTTTTAAGGTATTAGGCAGTTCTGAGAGAAGGGCAATTACGTTGAAAATTTAAAAAAAGGGAGTCCTTTCGATTTCTAAAGGCTTAAGTGGGGGAAAATAAGGATGGATAGTAGGAGAAGTTTGGGGCTTTGGTCGGGCCATCAGACTTTAGGATCGGGGGTATATCTTCACATTCTTTTCTAAAAAGTAAACCCGGTGACCCTACTACTCGCTTTCGAGTATGCATCAGGGTTTTTAAACCCCCATTAAATCCGCGAGACATTGTCTCATCAAACTTTCGGGGGCTTCTTGACTTACAGGAAGGGGTCTAAAACATTTATGTCCACCTTTGGTGATGAAAGGTCACCTCAGAGGAAAGAATGGCACCTTTTTACATTCCCTATTATTACGGAGCAAAAAGTGGGGGCTAGTACGGCTTCAGCCCAAACCCGGGAAACCATTTAGCCCTAATGAAAAACGGAGGTAAAAAAAAGGTCTGAAAAGGCCCAAGTAGTCTGAAAGTATAGCAGAGGAATGAGTTTCTTAAGATTAGGGAACGTTTTATCAGAAATGACTATAAGGGGATCAGTGTCTCGTAAAATGGAAGTCATTAAGTCCATTAACTGTTCCTGAAAAAAGGGTGCTTGGTCATTACGTTTTTTTAAAAATTTTCCCAACTTTTTGGACCTTTTTAGAAGGAAAATTTGGACGTTTATGTCCCTTTAACACCAACAAAGACAAACAGAGTAAAAAAAAGTATTTTTTTTTCCCACTGGGCTTTGATTTTTGGTTTTGATGGCCCCTTGCCCTTGGGTTCACCCCTTTAGGTCTTTATAGGAATTGTGAGCCCCTCGGGTCCAGCCTCAAACTTTCTAACTTTAATCAGGTTATGTTCTTAATGAATGTTAAAATTTGTGAGGGAAAAGCTGTCAGGAATGGTCAGCAACATGAATCTCTAAGAAATTTTAACTCTGATTCAATTCCCGAACTCTCTATCCAAAATTCGAACAAACGAAAGAGTGTTCTGTAATGTTAAAGTTCCCGCCAGGTGTAAGGTGGCATACCTGAAACTTTCCGTAAGAATTAGTATTTTTTGTAGCTTTAAGGATGCCTTTTTAGTGGTTTTAATTTACATTATATCTGCGCAAAAATTGCATAGATATTTAAGGCTGTTCCCAAAAATAAACATTCCTAACTGGTAGCCCCGGTGTCAGCAGGCCCTTACAGGGGTAGCGGTTTTTTAACCGTAATGTAGAAGTTATGTCTTCCCCCTTGTGAAGGGAGGTAATTAGGTGTTGGAATATGTGCACTAGCTGCAAGTTGTTCCATTACTCCTTATTAATTGCTGGGGAGGAAAGTTAAAATTTTTTTCTCTAATTCAAGGGGAGCTTGTTCGGCTGGATCCTTTCTCTCTCCCCTTTAAATCTATTCTCTATCTTTTGTTTCCTCAATTCCCTTAATTTTAAATTTTTCCCCCACGTACTTTAGCCTTTTCCCCACGATCAATCTATCCGCTCTTTTTTGCCAATCTCTCAATCTTCCTTTTCCCCTTCTCTTTCGATTCTTTCTCTCCTTTTCAATCCCTTTCCCGGATTTTTTGCACTAATAAAGTTCTAAAATTTTTTCCATGTTATTTTTAACTTCTTCCCGCATTCATCCAAAATGGTATTCCCCCATACTTGCAAAAATAATTAACTAAGGGGAAAGAAACGAGATTAAAGAAACAGAGGGTTCAATTCTGCTTGCTCAAAATGTAAGTAAACCCGAGGGTGATCCCTGCTTCAAATTTAAAAAATATGTTTTTTTGAAAAAGAAGGTTCTGGCCGGTCCGAGCAAACAGTAAGTAGAATGGGGTCATTTGGGACCATCCAATCTTCTCCCCAACAAATCAAGAGTGCCCTACAACAGTTCCCTTGATATAATAAAGAGCTCAATGAAACAAATTGGTCACTGGAAATCTCGGGTCCTAGGTCTAATCCTCCAAAGTGTTTCAAGCTCCAACAAAAAAGGTGGCGAATTAAATATTATATCCTGCCTGACTTGACTACAACAAATTGAGACTATAACAATCACCAAATCTTTTAAAAAACCTGTATGCAGTCCTACCATAGAGAATGATACTCATGGCTGGTGGTAACCGTCTGTGGTATGCGGCGTTAAAGTTCCAAGGTAGATTCGAGAGGGAAAGCTGAATCTTGATTCAGTAGAGTTGGATCCTGGAAAGGTCGCCACTTGTGAAGGCTTACTCAGCCCTGTAACAACTTCAGACAGTTTTAAACCAAGGCGGGCTCCTCCTCAGGAAAATAATGAATAGAAAAAACAAAAACTGACAAACGTAAACAATTTATTATTTAGAAAATATAAAATATAAAACACTTAAATATGAAATATTGATCCTACATTAAAGAAAATGAAAAATGAAAAATATAAATGATAACTGAATTCAACGCTAATATAAATGTATATAAAACGTGGGTGTTGGTAACACTGCGTGTTGTTGAAATTGTAGCCGTAGCTGATGATGGGGGGGGGGTCGCAGGTGTTGATGGCAATCCACCGGCTCATTCTTCATAGATTTTCTAGCTTTCAATAATCCTTCCAAATGACAGGAAAGCAGGCTTTCTCCACTGCAATGATGAGGGGTTATATCCTGCTACTTTCATACACAAACAGGTAAGTGGATCAAAATTTGGGATATCTCAGAAAGTTAGTCCGTCTCCTTCAATTCTACTCGTTGATTGGCAGGTGACCCTCTCTGTCATCCAAGAGTAGTGCTGGGAGCTGTGAGTCTAGTGATTACTGTTTGGACCGGAGCCCCACACGTCACCTTTCGGGGGGGATGGGGAAGGAGGGGAAGGGATAGCGGGAGCTAGACTGACCCTACCTTAACAAGCAGCCGGCAATCAAACTATCACTTTCTGGGTGGGGGGGGGGGGAAAGGCGGGAATAGCGGGTGCTAGACTTACCTTACCTTAACAAGTAGCCGGCAAGCAAACTATCACTTTCGGGGAGGGGGAAAAAGGGGGAGGGATAGCAGGAGCGTGACTTACCCTACCTTAACAAGTAGCCGGCAATGAAACTATTGTTACTATATCGCTACTCCTATCTATTAAACTTTTTTCTCACAAGCACTGCAGAACATATAATTGAGCACTGCAGAACATATAAGAGGTGAGCACTGTGGTAATTCTTCAGTCCACTGAAACGCATCTCATCACACTGAAATCTTTTCATTCATACATATTTCCTATTTTTTTTCTTAATGATACTCAATGGATTTGCGTCAGTGATATTAACTGGTAGTATATCTCACTCATCTAAAACTAGATTATATTTTGCCACGGAAGTGGCTAGTTTATTGTGCACCCCGTATCCATCCTATGGATGGTAGCGCATGAGCATATGGATGCCAGAAGGCCTAGGAACTAGGCCCAAAGGGTTTGCAGAAGTTCATTTGTATTTATATCTATGGTGTATTGTGTACATTTGTATTTAAATCTACAGTTCACTTATCTGTTGCAAACAAATTTGGGACACATGCTTAATACATCTGGTATCTTATTTTCATTAAGATACATGCTAGTTGGCCCAGTGGCTAGCGCGACTGTCTGGAGTTTTGAGAGACTATGACCGCTGGTTCAAACCCCACCCGTGGTATGGTTTGTTTATACAACTCTCTTGCGAAAACCTTAATTTTCTATATCCGGTATTTATTCAAAATGAATATTTCTTATTTTTTCTAGGTTAGAAATCTCGTCAATTTATATTTGTCTTGACTCACGAAATCGTAATGACACGATTGCGAGTTTTGAGACTCTCTGATCGCGGGTTCTATCCCCGCCCGTGGTATGGTTTATATTTGTCTTCTTATATTCCCCGATATTATTTTCCCCTCATTCCACGTCTTTCAATAATATGTAGCATAAGGTATTAAGAACATTAGGTTAAGTTAGTTAGGTAACATTGGTCAAGAAACAAGACAAGTGTTTCCTGACGCGGGTCATATGATGTCCCACAGCTGGATCTTTTGGTCATCTGACCGAGGCCTTCCGCCTGCTTACCTATCTACTCCTTTAAAAACTGAGGATGTAATTATAATCACAATAATATAGTGTAGTTAGGCTAGGTTCTTTGGCAGAGTCAAAATTAATAGAGAAAAAAGACAGTAGTATAGCATTGTTAGTATGAAGGATCATTTATTTAAATTTCTTCACATTATCTTTATCAGAATTTTATTTAGTAATCTCTTAATCGGGCTGATTATCTGTTTTTTTTTTTTTACCTACACTACTTTTGTGCTGTCTAGGGCAATCCTTGTCTCTTAATTAGTGTGTGGTTAATCAGTTGCTTTAATTGCTCCGTTTGTTGTAAAGTAAATTAGAAGTACAGCCTTCTTTGTAAACCAGAGACACTTGTGGTTCAATGGAATCATTTGTTGACGTTTCACCCATACAGTAGACTTTACCACATCGCAAACATTAACCACTGCCAAATACTACTATTACTACTGCTGCCACTATTACTATTATGCTCCTCTTCCCTATTCCCTTATATCTTGCCTCTCCTGCGTTTTACTCTCACCACTACCCTCGTCGTAGGGCTGTAAACAGTGTATTACTTGGAGATGTGTATTACTTCTCCAAGTAATACACTGTAAACAGTGTATTACTTGGAGAAGACCCGGGCCACGACCTGATAAACCATGTAGAACGTTTTACTTTCTCAGTTGAGATTTGACAGTAGTTCAGAATAGACCGAAACCTCATCCTAACGTTGCTCTCCTAAGTGCGGATTTTTGGTGCACTGTTCCAGCCACGGGTTTGTGAATTTTTATTCTTCATTCACATAAAACTGGTGAGAAATGTATATAGTAAGCAACAGTGAGGTGAAGAGCTGATGGGGTGCGCGTCAGGTTGACACTGATTCACGAAGATCCAGTACTTTCGTGGCAAAAAGATTATACACAAATAACCCGTACATAGAAGAGAGGAGCTTACGATGACGTTTCGGTTCGACTTGGACCATTTACAAAGTCACATTTTGTAAAGTAAAAGGACACAAGTGCAACTAATGTGACATTTATTGTGGCAACGTTTCGCTCTCCAGGAGCTTTATCAAGCCATTACAAACAATACATGGACCCAGAGGGTATATAAAGGCTCAGGGGTGAGGTGAAAAACTAGTGAGGTACCATTTCGATTGTTCACTGTGGTAGTAGTAGTAGTAGTAGTAGTAGTAGTAGTGACAAAAGTAATACAATATGGTAGAGCAATTAATTCGTACATGAGTAAAAGGATATAAATAGCTTTTATATCCTTTTACTCATGTACGAATTAATTGCTCTACCATATTGTATTACTTTTGTCACTACCACTACTACTACTACTACTACTACTACTACTACTACTACTACTACTACTACCACTAGTGAACATCGAAATGGTACCTCACTAGTATTCACCTCACTCTGAGCCTTTATATACCCTCTGGGTCCATGTATTGTTTGTAATGGCTTGATAAAGCTCCTGGAGAGCGAAACGTTGCCACAATAAATGTCACATTAGTTGCACTTGTGTCCTTTTACTTTACATATTGTCGGTAATTCTACCAACTTTATTACAAGTCACATTTTGCAAATGGTCCAAGTCGGACCGAAACGTCGTCGTAAGCTCCTCTCTTCTACGTGCGGGTTATTTGTATATTGTTCCAGTCATGGTATTGTGCCTTTTTTTTTTTTTTACAAAAAAATCTATGTTATGGAACATCTCATTGATATTTCGGGATAGACTTATTAGTGCAGATTCAAGGACTCTTCTGGGTATCATTATTGACAAAATTTATTTCATTATATGTGGTAATTAGTTTATAATGCAGGCGTTGTTAATTGTTTATTCTACTTCCGTACCTGTGTTATGAGTTAATGGTGTCTTTGTCTTAAGAATGTTTTTTTTTTTTTGCCATCTTTGGCATGAGAGATTGTATTCTTATAGGGTAGTTAGGTTGCTCGTGTTTCTGTCTAGTTGTGTCTGTGATACATTAAGTTGTTAGGTAAAAGGACACAAGTGTAGCTTATGTGACATTTTATTGTGGCAACGTTTCGCTGTCCAGGAGCCTTGTCAAACCGTAACGGCTTGATAAAACTCCTGGAGAGCGAAACGTTGCCACAATAAGTCATATTAGTTGCACTTGTGTCCTTTTACCGAACATTTTGTAGGCAATTCTACATTAAATTATCGGTATTGTATACCTTTACTGGTAGCAGTGATGACTATGCTGAGTCATTGTGACAGTTCTCTTCGTCTCACCGCGTCTTAATCTATTATGTCAGATTTATTTATAAGTGACCTTGAGAGATGTGGCAATATGTGGACAATAAGGGATTCCATATAAACACTTTTCTCTCTCCTCCATCATGTCGGTATCTCAATCCACTTAAATCATACCACGGACGGGGATGGAACCTGCGTTCAGAGAGTCATAAAACTCCAGACCGACGCGCTAGCCACTGGGCCAGCTGGCCATGGATCTCTTTCGTTTTTTGGTTCTGTCTTTCATTATTTTTTTCGCAAATTTATCGCATTTTTTGTGACGATGATGGCCCAGAATGGCTTGAAACATTCAAAGTTTCCAAAATGTGAGATATTTGTAAATATATTTATTCATGCAATGAAAGTATGGTTAACACTAGTAAATGAAAACCAAAAAACCCACTTGGAGACAAGAAATAAACTATATTTTGAATTCTAATTGAAATTATTTTGTGCCAGTCTTTATGTTAGAGAAAAAAATTTAAGATGTTTATACTGACACAACACATCTTTGTCAAAAGCTTTATGAAATACCTACGACTTTATAAAGCTCAACGAAGAGAGAATTGCTGTCTAAATAAAAGAGCTTTTGTGACACGTGTAGTCTTTCCAAAATGGTAATATGCTAGTTGCATTTGTCTCAAAGGGGTGTTCTCCATTTTCATATCCCATTATTTGAAGACACAGACATATTTTTGACCTTGACCAGAGGCTTGGAAGCATTTACACTGATGTGACCACAATGGTAGTGTTCGAAGGCTCGCTCAGCAAGTTTAAGACTGGGGTCCTCGTCGTCGAAGTTCATAGCGACAGATCCGATGGTATTCAGATCTTGTGTCAAAGGCTCCTTCACTTCCGGGAACATGAGAACCGCTGTTGACATGGTAAGGAAAAACAGAGCTATGTAATAATACTCTGTACTTTGATGTAGAGTGGGCAGGTTCGAGTCCTTTTGTGGACTGAGAGATAATGTAAGACTAGTTACGGGGATTAAAATCTTGTCTAGCATTAATATATATATATATATATATATATATATAATATATATATATATATATTTTATATATATATATATATATATATATATATATATATTATATATATATATATATATATATATATATATATATATATATATATATATATATGCAATAGATCACAGTAAACAGGTGATTTCAGAATATGCAAAACAACCACTCTGAAAGAATAGAGAAATTCTAAGCGCTTTCGTGACTACTCACATTATCAAGGAATGATAATGTGAGTAGTCACGAAAGCGCTTGGAATTTCTCTATTCTTTCAGAGTGGTTTTTTTTGCATATATAATATTATATATATATATATATTTATTATATATATATATATATATATATATATATATATAAATATATATAATATATATAATATATATATATATATATGTATATGGTCGTGCAGAATAAGCAAAACTTGTGATTTTGGCTTAAATAGCACTTCTTGTCGAATAGGACAAGCGAAATTTTGTGTAAGCAATAATTTCGCAAAAATCATTCTCAATCCAACGATAAAAATATATTTCATTGTGTTTGTTTATTCTTAAATTATTGTAAACTTACATAAAACATATTTAGTTGGATTAGGCTAAATTAAATTACGCTTGTTATAAGGTTAGAAAAATTTCCTAAGGTTCTTTTGGTACAAAATCACTAATTTTTAAATTAACAAAAATGGAAAAATATATCTTTAAATATATAAAAGAAAATTTTAGAAGGACCTTTATTTTTAATGATTTCTTGCTAATTGGCTAGTTTTACTCATTCGGCACGATATATATATATAATATATATATTATATTTTATATATTATATATATATATATATATATATATATATATAAATATATATATATATATATATATAATATATATATATATATATATATATAATTAAAAAAATTTTGGCAAAATATTTTGAAATTTTGCCAAAGTTAGATCAAAATAATGCATGGGAAAGATCTCAAGCAGAAGGTCAAGGAATTCATAATCATATCTTATAAGGCAATTATGAATTAACTATTAGTTATGAAATTTATTAAGAGCAAAATTGTTGGTGAAGATACTAACGTGTAGCAGCGAGTGCTCCTTCATCCTTGGTGACTCCGGATATGATGTCCACCCTGTTGTATCGTCTGGATTTTAAGTAGGACCTCTGGATAATCAGGCAGGAAATCCCAGTCCACTCTGGGCGTCATCACGGAGGGGTTGTTCAGCCACACCTGCACAACACACAGCATAGGAGATATTGTAGTATCTCGTGGATGCTGTGACAGTACTAAAATCACTGGCTGAAGATTTTATATCGTGAAGCGGCTACTTCCTTGGGGGGAGAGTACGGTTCAGCACCGCCGGCTCAGCACCGCCGGTTCAGCACCGCCGGTTCAGCACCGCCGGTTCAGCACCGCCGGTTCAGCACCGCAGGTTCAGCACCGCCGGTTCAGCACCGCCGGTTCAGCACCGCCGATTCAGCACCGTCGGTTCAACACTGCCAGTTCAGCAGCGTCGGTTCAGCACCGCCGGTTCAGCAGCGTCGGTTCAGAACAACCGGTTGAGCACCGTCGGTTCAGTGCCGCCTGTTCAGCGCCATGTTATTTTGGCACCGAACTATTCAACACCGGTCCATTCAGAAACAAACAGTATATGAGTGCAATGTTACCAAATTAGCCTGACGTAACCTAACCTAAACCTACCTAACCCTCTCCCTTTGTTTCAGACGATTTTAATTTTTTTTGTAATTTTGAATTGAATAAACTAATCTCTTAAGTATGTAATTCAATAAGTCATTGTTCAACATAAATATTTCTTTTCCTCATATTAAGCCCCGATTCCTTTCATCCTTCTTTACATTCTTTCCTCTACTCTCATCTATTCTTTAACTATCCCCACTTCCTCCTCAGCCCTAGTGGGTCCTTATCTGTGAGTCCCTTGTACTATATTTTCTCTATTTTATTGATTTGAGTTTTGAAAGAATGGTGGCGCTGAAAGTCTGGTACTAAAACAGCCTTTGCTGAATAATCTGGTGCTGAAATGGCCTGGTTCTGAATAATCTGGTGCTGAAACAGCCTGGCTCTGATTAATCTGGTGCTGAAACAGCCTGGCTCTAATTAATCCGGTGCTGAAACAGCCTGGCTCTGAATTCTTTTTCTGAATTGTCCGGCTCTGAATAGTCTGGCACTGAACTGTTCAGCACTGAAACGGTGTGTCACTGAATAGTAAGACCTAGCACTGAAACAGTGGTCATGCCATCCGACATGTCAGTCATTCAGAGCCAAAAAGTGGAGTAGGCTCGACCCTCTGTCGGCTAATTGCAATCGAATCCCTGATCAGTTAGGCAGTTGGTAATCCATAATATTAATTGGCAATAAAGAATATAAATTGGTAATAAAGAATATAAATGAAAAAAGTAGAGAGACGACCACGAATAGAAAAAATATATTACTAATCAGCAAGATTTTTTCCTATTTTGAAAAATGTTAATAATTATATATATTATGTTCGTATCTGATGTATATAATTTTCGTATCTGATGTACATAATTTTCGTATCCAATGGATATAATTTTCGTTTCTAATGTGTATACAGCAGGGCTCTGCTTCACAGCGTTCCCTAATACGGCTATTTCAAACTATGACCAAAACTCCTATACGGCTCCCCTTGTCTTTCTAATACGGCGCGCCCCTCCCGGTTTGCTTACATTCTACGTGAGCATGTCTCTATTATGTCTGGAAATTTTCTTTAAAGTTATTGCATATTTTATATGTGTTCTGATAATTGTACTTATAATCTCTTGGGTGCATTAGATAAGAGCATAAGAACATAAGAAAGGAGGATCACTGCAGCAGGCCTGTTGACCCATTCCAGGCAGGTCCTTTACAATTCATCCCACTAACAAAACATTTGCCCAACCCGATTTTCAATGTCGTATATTACGTTAATATAGACATTTCCATTAATCCATCTATGTTATTTTTTCAAAATTATATAATAAATAGGTTACGTAACATATAAACATGATAAATGCATCTTACAGTAGAATAAATTAACATAATTATGAGACATGGTAGCCAGGCGACTTGTAGGAGTGACCACAAGAATAACGTTTTCTCTATTTCAACATCAAAGAAAATGTGTGCACTATATTATTGCTAGGGAGTAACTAGAAAATTATTCCTTTCGTATGCCTTCACTCAGAGCGTCATTTCTTCTAAAAATGGTGTTACATGAGAATGGGAGTGTTCACCTTTATTTATTCTACTGTATTAACGTGGAGACAACTTATACACAATATAAAGTGTTTTATGATATAATATAAACGTGTATGAACCAAAATCAGACGTGTCAGTTTGTTTACATTATGTGTGGGTGGGGTGGGGTGCCCTGGCTGGCTACCATAATTCCCACACCTGACTTCTACAAATACATACAACTCGTCTCTCGCCCTACATTAAGACTACAAATATTTTATGGTAAGTAATGGGTGTACTGTGTTTTATTTTTTCTTGTTGTTTTTTAATGCCTAGTTCTATTGCTAACTTAATATATGTTAGTGTGAACTTGTTATCTGGCATTTACATGCATTTATAAATGGAAAAATATGGCGTTCTGCTTTCCGGCGATGTCTGCTTTCCGGCAGTAGCTAGAACTTAACCTGCTGTATACGTGGGGCCCTACTGTAATGATTTTCGTTTCTAATGTGTATAAAAAAAATTTTATCCAATGTATATAACGATTTTTTGTATCAAGTGTGTATAATGCATATCTGGATTAAAAATTTTTCTAGATTTCCAAAAAGAGCATTCCTTAGACTTCCAAGAAGCTGTAAAATGTTTTTGGAAACTACATAGTATTGCAGGACTAAAAGGCAGACTATTTTAGTGGATGAATTTAAAAACAATGGATAATCTATATATGAGGAAAATCACTTTGAGGATGGGGGGAAGAATATTACCTGTAGTGTCCGAAAAATGGCTGCACTTGCCCTTGTAGTATTTTTACTTTACATAAGTGATTCACAGAAGGGATAAATGAAAGTGGAGAATGAATTAAATGAGCCATTTTGAAAAATATTTGAGGTCATGCTTGTTACTTTCCTTCAGCTTGAGAATTATATTTTTTACTGTTACACAATATAAATAACAAAAAATATTAGCATATTTATATTTACCACGAAGGCTGAAGGAATGGCTACCAAGTCATCTAGGGGCTGTTTCTGGAGACACAACAGTAATTCTTTAGAGACGAGGGCACCAAGTGTTTCTTCTGCATCAGAGCAGTTGAACGCCAGACCGATGGCGGTAGCGACTTGTTTGTGGTCGCTTCGTAGAGCCCAGGGACTCAGCGATGATCCGGACTGCAATATCGCACGCCGGAATAACCCTATTTATGGGCGACAAAGTCGTTAATAAAATCTGAGAGCTAATGAAGGTGTGTTCACCTATATGTACTCGCCTGTATGTGGTTGCATAAGTTGAGTCTTGGTGCCTGGTTTTCGCCATTCAACTCGCCGCTTGCCATATTCACTTCTTAGTCATATGAGCCCTATCTTACTTTATCTTAAAGCTATATATGGAACTTTCCCTACTACTTCGAGGCCATTCCACTTCCTGATCACTCTTAGACTAAAGAAATGCTTCCTTGCATCCCTGTGGCCCATCTGACTTCTTACAGCTATTCTCTCGTACCCCTTTCCAACCTCTCACTCTATCATTTCCTATTAAGTTTGTGATAATGGAGGGCGCTTAAGACTTAGAGAAGAACATGTGTGGTGTTTCCCTATACAGTAGACGGTTTCAACGCAGATTGGAGGAATTATAAAGGAGTATTTCTGATAGGTATACTAGGTATAGTGCTTGTAAATGTAATGTGTTGATCAAGTGTTGACACTGAAACACTTGTGCTACATTTATGCATTCGGAAAACTAATTTGATAGGGCGGATAGGGGACCGATAATGTAAGTGTTGTAAATGTATGGAATAACTGAGAAGTTGTAAAAGCGTTCTTGTTCAAGAGGAGAATGAAGCTCAAGTTATGAATGAGAATGTATTAGCTTTGGCAAAGTGGCTCTTGCACAAAAATGTGAACTGTGGCCATAAATATTTAGTGTTCAAAAGAAAGACTTCAAGAGAATTATATGCTAAAGTGTCAAGGAGATGCTTACTCAAAAAAAAAAAAAAAAAAAACTGACCTCCTTTACGGGAGTTGTCACAGTAACTGTTTGCTGATTGTACAGTGCTATTTGAAGATTCATTAAAAGAAGTTTCAGAAGTTCCTGCAGGAATTTAGAAAGTTTTGTTAAAAGACAAATTTTGTGAAAATGTAGAAATGAGCGAAGTGATCAGAGAGCGTATATACTAAAATTTTTAATGCATTAATAAGAGAAAAATGTTAAATCTTTGACAGGCTTATTTTTTATATAAATTAATAAAAAATAAGTCTGTCAAAGATTAAAAAGGTTGAGGTTTGATGCAGTGTCTGAGAGAAAAGTGAGGTACAAGTATAATGAACATAAGAACATAAGAAAGAAGGAACACTGCAACAGGCCTACTGGCCCATGCGAAGCAGGTCCATGTCCCCCCCCGCATTAGACCAATGACCAACCCCCGGATTAGTCCAATGACCCACCCAGTCTGGTCACCTCCACTCAAGGATGGAGCACTGCACCAGACCCAGCAGCACAAGCTAGTCAGGTCCAACTCACACCCACCCACACCCACTCATGTATTTATCTAACCTATTTTTTAAACTACACAACATTTTAGCCTCAATAACTGTACTCGAGAGTTCGTTCGACTCATCCACAACTCTATTACCAAACCAGTGCTTTCCTATATCCTTTCTGAATCTGAATTTTTCCAACTTGAAATAAGGAATGAGCATAAGGAAGAGAAGTGTAAGTTAGAACAGTTAAGTTATGGAAGGAAAAATTTAGGGAACGACAGATTCTAGATTCTAAAGTGTCTGAAGGTGGCAGTGAGTTAGTAACCCAAACATCCTGAAATTTAGTTCACATATCCCTATATGTGAACTAAATTTCATGTTATGTCTGAGGATAAGCAGAATAATAACAGTTAAGGGATGATAATCAAATATCTGATCTTGAGTCTTTGAAAATGAAATTTGTAATTCAGTGAGCCATTATTAGATTATAATGACTGTCCTGGAGATACAGCTTAATATAATGTAACTCTAAAGATATGTTTTAAAATCTCGACTTATTGCTTTTTTTTTTTTTTTTTTTTTGAGAAAAAGTCGATGTGTTTACACATTCATAATTTGATTATCAGAAAATGCAATCTGCTTGGATTAATTTGAATTATACCATTAACATTATATAGTCATTCCCGTATGAGTTTCATCACAAAAATGAGTATGCAGTTCTTACCTCTGGAGTGCGGTGACAGCACCTGGAGATGGGCTGACGCGGCACCGGCGCTCTGGCCGAAGATGGTGACCTGGTTAGGATCACCGCCAAGGTCTTGAATATTGTCCTGCACCCAGCGCAGAGCCAGAGTCTGGTCTTTCAACCCCAGGTTACCTGGCAGCACTGAGTCCTCCGTCGACAAGAAACCTGAATACACAAGTCTCTAATTATTTTCACACAGCTGAATTTTCAAGTTAAAAGCTGTTACTCGATACTAATCTTGCATTAAATAGTTTAGAAAGCTGACAAGTTATGCTACATTTGAAGAAGCCAGTGACTGGCGAAACGTTTCCTCAATAAAAATTCCCTAATGTGTCACAAGTGTCTATTTCTTCAAGTATGCTTGTCGAAAAATGAGGATGCGATGCAGATGCGGATGTAAGAAATTGTGCGGATGTTCTGCAGACGCGGATGCGGATACAGGTATCCGATACATCCCTACTTGAAACCCCAGTCACGAAAGTCGACTAACACTGAGGCACCAATTTACTGCAAGGTGAGAGTCTTTCGTGTCTCTCCCCGGTATAATTAACCTGGGTAATCTGGTTTGTAAGCTGAGTGGACTACTGTTGAGAAACTGGTCAGCTGCCTTAACATTCGATATTATCGGATATAATGTGACTAAGAATAACTTGCAATCATATGCTATTGCCAGACAGCAAGTTAATGAAGATAAATTTAAAGGAGTTTTAACCTACTGAAGAAATGTAATCTTTCTAAATGACAAAGACTAAGTACATTTAAAACTTGAAGGTTGTTCTTGTTCGTCACTATTAGGATATTTTTTTACACGGCCTATTAAATGAGCTAAGGTCCTTTAATTACAAATCAACCCATGTTAAAGATATACTGCCACACGCAGGATGCTACCAGCAAAAATCCAGTAATAGCCAAGTACCTACTTGGGGTTAATCGAACATGTGCAGCAAGCAATGGAACCTCGGGTACCTTCTATGTTTCCTTACTCCATGGCGATAATTTAATTAATATCCCATCATAATTCAAACTAAGTATGTTTTAGTATTAAGTTGCAAATAGCCTCAAAGTCGGCTGAAGAAAGAGCAATGCAATAAAAACTCGTATAAATTATATATATGTTCTTGGAATTGCAACCAGAGAGGAATGGCCTGTCACTGAGAAATTAAGTCCAGAATTAACAGAGATTAATCATATGAACAATGACGTATGTGCGAGTTTAGGTGTATGAAGCAAACAGTTAAGGTGCAGGTAGGAGTGTTTACGTTAAGGTAGGAGTGTTCACGTATTTCATACTGAAACTAAGCAAACACAAATCATTTGATAGGTACCTAAACATTAGTCCTTCATTACTAAGTGAATATTAAACCTAGGTAGTTAGACGAACACGAATGAATCGATAGATTTATCCATAGGTATAGTCAACACTAATCAATTACTAGCAAAGTGAACGATAATCCGTGCATGAAGTGAACATTTATCCATTGGTAGCTAAGGGAACTCGAGTCTTAATTAACTGATGTCCTGATGAAATGACTATCCAATATGCGTGAGATGTTCAACAAAGCTTGATGCATGTTGTCAGCAAAACAGCCAATTCCCGAAGGAAGCATCTCAAGCTGGCGAAGTCAAGTTGACAAGATTCTTAATTAAGAGAAATTGTCCATCAGACAGCGATGATCGCATCAGATGATGCGACTTCCTAATTATCAACTTGCCTTACTGATCCATGAAACTATAGGGGTTACTGCAGTGCTATATGACCCATGTGGGTTTAATTTTGATGGTAATACTGTCATAATAAAAATACAGGGATTACTACATGGCATCTGAATGGAGACAGTCTATATATAAATCTCCCAATGGGTGGGGTCTCGAAGACACTCGTGTCTCGGTAATCAGAATGTCGAGCTTCATTTTTCCAGTTTAAATTCTTCAGGCTACTTACACCCCTGGAAGGATGTAACTAAGTTTTTCTTTAATGAATCTTACAATTATAAATAAATTTCAGTATCTTCGAGAGACATCAAATAAAATGGAAAATGGCGAGAGAAAATAATTGAATAAAATGGAAAATCTCTAATTAAGTTGCTAGCACAACCACAATATGCACCGTTAATTACAATCAGACTTGTGTAACCATTGTCTAATAATTACCTAAAGTTCCAAGACGATATTGAATAGTGACGAGCACCACGTCCCTCGTCAGTAGGACGCTGGGAGAGTATTCGTCAGCTCCTCCCACGGTAAAAGCTCCGCTATGGATCCATACCATCACCGGGAGACTGTTGTCAACATACTGTGGGAGACACCAACACCTCATGAAAAACATCGAACTTGTAGAATTAAACACTTTTGCAACGTCTGGGAGTTTTTATTATGAAAACGTTTCGCCACAAGTGGCTTCCTCCCAAATGTTGCAAAAAGCGTCCTAATTTTTCAACTTGTCGATTCTCTAGAACATTTACATAATATATAACTAGTGTTCTACATTTAGTATTAACAGCTTTGAAAAAAGACAACATTTTTCAGCACTGACATTATTTTTGATCCATCTGACATCCTGGCGACAGTAGTGAAAAACTGTTCACAGAACCACATCTACTGGGACAACCTTAGTAGAACCTTCTCATGGTTCCGTTGTAACACAAATGCTCCATCAGTTATCCAAGACTTGAGCCAGTAAGAAGTTAGTTTATTCAGGTATACACAAATACAGTTACATAGATTATCATACATAGCAGCGTATGTGTAGAGAACCTGGGATAGCCCCCCAAAAAAGTTCGTGACTTATTTCCACTGGGATCGTTTACTATCTTGTAACAATATTAGTAGAATTACCGATAATGTTAGGCCAAAGGACACGTGTGCAATTAAGGCAACATTTTATTGTGGCAACATTGCCACAAATAAAATCTTGCATTAGTTGCATGTGTCAGGTTATCTTGTATGGTGAGCTGATGTCGGTATGGAAACTGCACGCAGTTAGTTCAGTCGGTATTTACCAGTCATTCTGGAGTATTTAAATGGTAATTGGTTTAGAAAGACACGTAAGCAAACACTATAACATATAATGTCTTTCTACCTCTGTATGTTAGAAGTGATCAAGGTCCCAGGACCGAAACGTTTTCTAATAAATATGTTATAGTGTTTGCTTACGTGTCTTTCTAAACCAACTTGTCGGTATTTATTACCAAGGTTTATACCAAATGGTAATTAAACCGCTTAGCGGTGGGTTTGTAACTCAGTGAGCTTTACGACTCTCTTGCCATGAGTTCTAACCTCCACCCGTACCGTGGCTTGTAATCATGTTACAAATTCGTGAGTCATGGTAAGTAAAAGATTAGAGCACAAAGCTGTCATAAGCTGGTTTTACTTACATGGGTCTTCAGACAACATTCCTGTTAGATGTGGAATGACGCTTATGTACAGTTCAGGACGTTTATTAGAGGAAACGTTTCGCTACTAGTGGCTTCTTCAGTCCTAAAATACCTTCAAGACTACGGGACTGATTACCTCATCGTTTGTATCTATAATTATACATTTTTCATATTATGTATTTGTACTGATAAAGCCACTGTTTGGCGAAATGTCTACTAATACAGACACCTAGATGTACATAGTGTTGCACATGCATCTAATTCATCAGTCCTAAAGACTGGAGAAGACATTAGTGGCGAAACTATACATAAGTGTCCTTTTCCACGTCTTGATATCACCATATCATTTTTCATTTGTGTTGGTTAGGTTTGCACACACTAAGATGCTGTTCTAGGCACTTACAATAATAATTACCTGAGGTGTGAAGACGTTGAGGAAGAGGCAGTCTTCCTCACCCTTGACCTTCACTTGACCTTCAAGAAAGGAGTCAGTGTCCAGCTGGGGACAGACAGGTGGTTGCACCTTGCCGTCTCTCGTGCCTTCCCACGCCCCAGCCGCCACAGGGTCCTGACCAAAGAAATCAGTAATAAAGAATAATGCACAATATCGTGACTGGAACAAGACACAAATAACCCGCACGAAGGAGAGAGAAGCCTCTGATAACGTTTGGGTCCGATTTGAATCATTTACAGTCAGTGTGGCATTGTAAATGGTCCAGATGTAATTTATATAATGTATCTTGAACAAGATTCCTGGAACTATTAACATGAGTGTTGCCCTGTGCACATTGCTGCCTAGGCCGTTCCCAAATTTTGCTTTCGTGTGGCTGGTAAAGATAGACTCCTCTGATCGGCTTAAAAAATCAGCCCTTGTGTATACACCACTTGTGTATAGAGCACTTGTGTCTACAGCACTTGTGTATAGAGCACTTGTGTATACAGCACCTGTGTATACAGCACCTGTGTATACAGCACCTGTGTATACAGCACTTGTGTATACAGCACTTGTGTATATACAGCACTTGTCTACAGCACTTGTGTCTACAGCACTTGTGTATTCAGTATTTGTTTCCATTGCTTGTTTATCCAGCACATGTGTCATCCAAGACTTCTGTATCCAGGACTTGTATATCCAGACCTTTGCATCCAGCACTTTTGT
Source organism: Cherax quadricarinatus (assembly GCF_026875155.1). NCBI lineage: Eukaryota > Metazoa > Arthropoda > Malacostraca > Decapoda > Parastacidae > Cherax > Cherax quadricarinatus. Next base: position 17,683,108 of record NC_069492.1, on the reverse strand, counting down.
ATCCAAGACTTGTATATCCTACCAGGGCAAGGTGACAACACAACCACTCAACACCCGGACTGTATCAAGTTACTCTTAATAAGGTTGGTATATTTAACGAAGAGTATAGACGCCAGTCTGTCACTTGTAATCTCGTGATGGTATCAAGTTACTTTACATTATTTTACTTTGCCTTGATGCTGGAGAGAGGCTCTTGATCCATGGAACAGGACTTGTCTTCACCTTGCATGGATTGAATTTGTACAGAAACAATGATCCCTTTGCTTTAGGATTTTCTCTGATTAAGATATAACAATTGTGAACAATAGCTTTACTGGCTGATGCATCGCGTGATATAGATGGAATATTTAGAGCAAGAAGGTACAAAACCTTGACTGGAGTAATACACAACCCGCACAAGGGAGCTTACGATGACGTTTGGGATAAATGCTGCAATCTGGCCGAAACGTCGTCGTAAGCTCCTAGTGCGGATTGTGTATGGATTGACAGTTTCATGGATTTCGACTCTGTAGGTACAAATTTTATTGGTCTCTGAGCAATAACTGGAAAATGCATCTTCTGATCTATATATTTCTAGTGTATCAAAGGAAACAGTCTCTTGATGTTAGGTTTACGTTATCACTTTTATCCACCAAACTGGTTTCTGTGAAATAACCGGAAAATCTCTTATGGTATGAAATAAGTTATGCTATGTTAAGTCATTGTTCTTTTATATGTGTATGTTTATGGGATCTCAAGATCATTAAGCAGCAATCTAATGGTTATAATTATAACCATGATTTTTCAAGGGGTGGAGGGGTAAGCCAGTGGAAGGCTTCGGTCAGTTGACCAAAAGCTCTAGTTGTGGATCATCATATGACTTAGACCCGCGTCAGGAAACACTTATTCTGTTTCCTGATAAATCTTACCTAACCTAACCTAACCTAAACTAACCTAACCTAACCTAACCTAACCTATACCTAACCTAACCTATCACCTAACTTTAACCTACCAAAAACTTAACCTATCCTACCTAAATTAACCTAACCTAAATCTACTACTAATTGTACCTAACCTAATCTACCTACTAAATCTTTAACTAACCAAAATTGTCCTAATTCTTATAACTTAAATCTTATAACCAAACTACCCTAACCTAAATCTTACCAACTCTAATGTTATAACTAAATCCTAATAAAATTTACTTTAACCTGACGGGTAAACTATGAGCCTAAACCTAAACTACCTAATTAACGGATCATTTTGACTAACCTAACCGTCGAATTTACTACTAAATCTTTCCTAACCAATAAATCTTACCTAACCTAACTAACCTAAACTTAACTAACCTAACCTAAACCTTACCTAACCTAACCTAAATCTTACTAACCTAACCTAAAACTTACCTAACCTAACCTCAATTTTACCTAACCTAACTCAATTTTACCTAACATAATCTTACCTAACCTACCTAAATCTTACCTAACCTAACCTAACCTCAATTTTACCTAACCTAAATCTTACCTATCAAACCCTAAATCTTACCTAACCTAACCTAATTCTTACCTAACCTAACCTAAATCTTACCTAACCTAACCTAAATCTTACCTAACCTAACCTCAATTTTTACCACCTAACCTAAATCTTACCTAACCTAACCTAAATCTTACCTAACCTAACCTAAATCTTACCTAACCTAACCTAAATCTTACCTAACCTAACCTAAATCTTACCTAACCTAACCTAAATCTTACCTAATCCTCATTTTACCAAACTAAATCTTACCTAACCTAACCTAAATCTTACCTAACCTAACCTAAATCTTATCCTAACCTAACCTAAATCTTACGTAACCTAACCTAAATCTTACCTAACCTAACCTAAATCATACTACCTAACCTAAATTTATCTAACCTAACTAATCTTACGTAACCTAACCTAAATCTTACCTAACCTAACCTAAGTCTTACCTAACCTAACCTAAATCTTACATAACCTAACCTAAATCTTATCTAACCTAACATAAATCTTACCTAACCTAACCTAAATCTTACCTAACCTAACCTAAATCTTACCTAACCTAACCTAAATCTTACCTAACCTAACCTAAATCTTACCTAACCTAACTAAATCTTACCTAACCTAACCTAAATCTTACCTAACCTAACCTAAATCTTACCTAACCTAACCTAAATCTTACCTAACCTAACCTAAATCTTACCTAACCTAACCTCAATTTTACCTAACCTAAATCTTAACCTAACCTAACCTCAATTTTACCAAACCCTTTAAATCTTACCTAACCTAACCTAAATCTTATCTAACCTAACCTAAATCTTATGTAACCTAACCTCAATTTTACCTAACCTAAATCTTACCTAACCTAACCTAAATCTTACCTAACCTAACCTAAATCTTACCTAACCTAACCTAAATCTTACCTAACCTAACCTAAATCTTATCTAACCTAACCTAAATCTTACGTAACCTAACCTCAATTTTACCTAACCTAAATCTTACCTAACCTAACCTAATCTTCCTAACCTAACCTAAATCTTACCTAACTAACCTAAATCTTACCTAACCTAACCTAAATTTTACCTAACCTAACCTAAATCTTGCCTATCCTAACCTAAATCTTACTAACTTACCTAATTTACCTAACCTACCTAAATCTTACCTAACCTAACCTAAATCTTACCTAACCTAACCTAAATCTTACCTAACCTACCCTAAATCTTACCTAACCTACCTAAATCTTACCTAACCTAACCTAAATCTTACCTAACCTAACCTAAATCTTACTAACCTAACCTAAATCTACTAACCTAACCTAAATCTTACCTAACCTACCCTAAATCTTACCTAACCTAACCTAAATCATACCTAACCTAAATCTAACCTAACCTAAATCCTACCTAACATTAACACCAAAACCATTGTTGAAAATTCATATATGTACACAATGCATTCGTAAAGCATTCTGATTATTATAAGGTGGTCAGTCTAACTTTTCTAAAAGTTGGGTTTGATTGTTGAATAATTTAAATAACACTTTTCATTCGAGAATTTCTGAGTGTCGTATCTGATTATCTTCAACCCTTCTAAGTTGCTAACTTAAATATGCAACTTATGCTTCAAGCTTAATGTGCTTTGTGTAGTTTAGGATATTAATCTTTTTGGTCTCTCTGAAAAGATTGAATTATAATTTTTAAATTATAATTTACCATTTTTTATTATGGCTTATAATATCTCTTATGGTTCCCTTCAATTTTTCAACGTTAATAAACAACATTATCAATTTATGCCGCACTCTGCACTATTCCAATCTCGTGCACTGAAGCACTGGGGACTGAGGTTAGGAATAAGGGGAAACCTTTACGGGGTTCCTCAGAGACCGAAGTCCATCTATCGGTACCATATACTTTGGTTGGTATACTCAACAGGCTTATTTCTCAATAATTCTTACACTCTCCCTCCCTGGTTCCTTTTCCATTATCGTGCCGAATAGGTAAAACTTGCGATTTTGGCTTAAATAGCAACGCTTTTCTTGCCGAATAAGGCATGCGAAAATTTGTGTATGCAATATTTTCGCAAAAAACATTCTGAACCTAACGAAAAAAAATTAAATTATTGTGAACTTGTCTAAAAGACATTTAATTGGATTAGGCTAAATTAAATTACGCATGTTATAATGAACGTATAAGAGAAAATTTTAGAAATCTCTTAATTTTTAACGAGTTCTTGCTAAATGACCAATTATATCTATTCGGCACGATATATATATATATATATATATATATATATTATATATATATATAATATATATATATATATATTATATATATATATATATATTATATATATATATATATATATATATATATATATATATATATATATATATATATATATATATATATATATATATATATATATATATATATATATATATATATATATATATATATGATTATATATATATTATATATATATATATATATATATATATTATATATATATATATATATATATATATATATATATATATATTATATATATATATATATATATATATATATATATATATATATATATATATATATATATGTAAATACATAAACATGATTTAAATATCAAAATACCATTGAAATAATATAGAAATTAATTTATACTCACATATCAAGATATATTAGTGATATAGAAAGGCTTGAATATTCTATTCATATCAGATATTTTGCATATATATAATATTTAATATTATGCAACACAATCTCAAAAATGCGATCTCGACAATACAGAACAAATCACAAGAGAATAGAAATCTTTTGCTCAAGATTTCTATCACCGTATGGCTTGTTGATGTCCCTTACTCTAAACCTGAGGTCATCAACCGGAGGCTGGGCGTAAGGAATGCCCTTGAAAGCGTAGAAACTCCTTCCGTTAACGGCTTCCTCCTTGAATCCCTGGATAGCTCCTTGCTTCAGCCTCACCACGAAGATTTCATCTTCCTGGGGTAACACAATCGACCAGACTCCTCTCACCAACATCACATACGTCCACAATATCATCCTGAAATTGCAAAATTTAGAGAACTTTCTGATGTTTCTTTTAAAACATTGGCAAGTGTGTGAAGCAAAATAATTTTTTTTTTAAATCTCTTCATGTTATTTTCTGGTGTCCCACTCGTAAAGGGTTACACTGATGTTGAAGGGCTCTTGATCTCAGGAGTGAGAGATTTACCAAACTGCAGCAGGCCAGGGTTCGACCCCTCACGACACAATGTCCCGCCTCAATAGACAACACATCGTATGTGTCACCTTATCCACTCAGCCATCGATTCTACAAAGATCATGCACCCAGCAGAGCTAGGTGTTTTTCGTGATCTGAGGACACTCGTGGCAGTGGTACGTACAAGCATTAATTTTAGCCTCCTGTCCTCGGATCACGAAAAGCACCTAGCTCTGCCGGGTGCGTGATCTTTGTAGAATCGATGGCTGAGTGGATAAGGTGACACATACGATGTGTTGTCTCTTGAAGTGGGACAATGTCCCGTGAGGGTTGAATCCTGGCCTGCCGCAGTTTGGTATATTATTCAAACCCACTTGTTTCGTGTTTTCATTGTTATATACATATATATATATATATATATGTCGTGCCGAATAGGCAGAACTTGCGATCTTGGCTTATATAAAACCTCATCTTGCCATATGACAAGTGAAAATTTGTGTATGCATATATCGCCAAAATCATCGAAATAACGTAAAAAAAAATATTACTGTGTTGTGTTTAGTATTAAATATTGTAACAATTAAAATATATTTAGTTGGTTAGGCAAATGAATGTTCTGCTATAATAAGGTTAGGTAGTTTTCTAAGTTCCTTTTGGTGCAAAATTAAATGTGTACATCAACTTAATGAAAATTATATCTTTAAAGTATAAAGAAAATTTGAAAGGACTTAATTTAATGAGTTCTTGCTAATTGACAGTTTTACTATCGGCACGACAAATATATATAATATAATAATATAAAATATATATATTAATATATAATATATATATATATATAATTGTGTTGGTGTGTGTGTGTGTGTGGTTGTGTTGTGTTGGGGTTTGTGTTGTTGTGTGTGTGTGTGTTACGCACACCATCTTAATCATAACATTACAGTCTCAACGCCTCCCACATTTTTTCCAGAGTGATAAGCAAAATTGGCTTCAGGTGTAGATACAATTATTCCGCAACATTGCAGTTGTAACAGATTGATGACCCTTTGTATTATTCCCGGCCTAAATGACCTTGGGTATATGCAAAGGCATCACGTCATTCGTAAATTAGTTAAAAAATCCTCCTTGAAATTCCACGTTGGAGAGACATTTCTTCAAGATCAGTTTTTTTTAACTCAGTATCAGTAAAATAATATAAATAAGAGTTAAAATAATGAAATTACTTTTAAAATCAGCAAAAATAATAAAAACAATGGAAAATTGTCAGTAATAAGGAATATGTACACAGAAATCACTCCCTACGAAAGTAAAAGACTGGACAGGCGATGCAAAATACCTGCAATGAAATTTAGTGGCGCCATTGGTACACTAAGAGAAAACACCTTAAGTGTCCCACCAGCCATGAGGGAATTACCAATAGGTCCTGGCTGCCTTCAAGAGGGAGCTGGACAGATACTTAGTCGGTGCCCGATCAGCCGGTTTGTACGTTGGACTACGTGTGGCCAGCATTAACAGCCTGGTTGATCAGACCCTGATCCACCGAGAGGCCTGGTCGTGGACCGGTCCGCGGGGGCGTTGATCCCCGGAATACCCTCCAGGTAGACTCCAGGTAAGGGGGAACATTAGACTCATTGCCTCTAGAATGGTAATTTAAATTTGATCCAATTCCTTGGATCAAGAGCCGTTTACTATCACCACTTCCCTCAAAGGATGTTCCCTGGTGAGGGGCTCTTGATTTAGGGAATTAGATCTGTGCCCCAGTTTCCTGAATTAAGCCTGGATGCCTTCCATCTCAACCCCCATCTCATTAGCAGTGTTACAGCACTGACAGCAACCCTCATTGTCTCATGTTTACATAAATTAATACTGGTTAGGTTAGGTAAGGTTTGTCAGGAAACAGGACAAGTGTTTCCTGATGCGGGTCTTAGTCATTTGACCCACCGTTGGAGCTTTTGATCATCTGATCGAGGCCTTCCACTGGTTTACCGGTCCACCCATTTAAAAATTATGATCATAGTTATAACTCTTTTATCTACCTTAGACACAGCATTTGCTTGATTACCTTGACACTGTGTGGTATTAGGGTGTTCTTGAATCAGAATTGTTTTTCTCGCCTCAGTTTCCAAGTTGGAAACTGAGGCGGAAAGAGAATCAGTCAGATAACAGGTGAAGATAAAAGCTGTGTAAGTGATATATAGTGTAAACCTTTGAAGAGAAGCACTGGAGAAGATGCTTGTAGTAATGGATATTCCTGGAGATTTACTGGAGATTTATAGCAGTGGATGCTGCTGGAGCTCCAATGGAGGACGTTTGTACCCCCCTAATAGAAGAGAAATGCACCAGTGGATGATCTTGGAGCTTAGTGAAGGAGGCTTACAGCAGTGGATGATCTTGGAGCTTGAGAAACTAAGCAGTGAATCTGGAGCTAGTAAGAAGGCTACAGCAGTGGATGATCTTGGAGCTAGTGAAAAGGCTTACAGCAGTGAATCTTGAGCTAGTGAAAAGGCTTACAGCAGTGGATGATCTTGGAGCTTAGTGAAGGAGGCTTACAGCAGTGGATGATCTTGGAGCTTAGTGAAGGAGGCTTACAGCAGTGGATGATCTTGGAGCATAGTGAAGAGAGGCTTACAACAGTGGATGATCTTGGAGCTTAGTGAAGGAGGCTTACAGCAGTGGATGATCTTGGAGCTTACTGAAGGAGGCTTACAACAGTGGATGATCTTGGAGCTTAGTGAAGGAGGCTTACAGCAGTGGATGCTGCAACAACGGAACCACTTGTCACATGAAAGGACAATTGAACACTGTGATGGCTGTCGCCCTTCATGCTGTGGTGTGCAAAAAGAGATCCCGCCTCTCTCCCAGCAGTCACAATTTTCAACACTGTCATCCCTGATATTAAGTCTACACTGTAACAGTCGACTAAGAATGTAATTCGTGTAAAGGCTATGTCTCCAGCAGAAGTTTTTTTTTTTTTTTTTTCACAGTGCTGATGATGAGGATTGCCATTGTTTAAGAAATCAGGTCTACACTTAATTCATGCCAGTGCTAGGTCGCACTTACCTAAAATGTCGTAAGCAAGGTTTTAAGCGGTGATTTTCATTTCTGGATGTTGGTTAGATGATACAATAGACTACAATATAATAATTTAGATATTATTATTATTATTATTATTATTATTATTATTATTATTATTATTATTATTATTATTATTATTTCAGCATTATACATTGTCTGTACAGAGATGGGTGACATTTAGTTGTCCATACAGAAAGCCCATAGTTAAGTAGAACATTTAGGGCAGAGTATGTTCGTACATGAGTAATGACTAAGCACACTAGCCACACCCTTCGTGTACGAGAGTAATCTTGAGAAAACGAAATGTATGCAAGTGGAAACTGTTAAGTGCCCTACCACTTGAAACACTTTACACAAGTGTTTAGCAGAACTGGAGTCAGTTTTGAGGAAGTATTTGAAGATTTAAGTATCCGTTTTCCACAAAACAGTACATTATGTAAAAGATACATAGCGAGAAACAAATTAATGAACCAACCTAGATTACGGATTTCTCAGTTACCAGACCTGACCATATAATCTCTAACTGTTAATGAACCAAAATTTTGCATCATTGCCATAGGACTTCTTGATGATCTAATTTTTTATTGAACCAGGAAAAACATTAGTGGACAGGAAAAAAATCGTAGGTCAGCATTAATGAGACAAGCAACAAACTACAGTACACTACTAGACTTCCTGATGTTATTACTGTCACGCATGTCATGACTAGGCTTCCTGTTGTCATTACTAACACGTCTCTCATGACTAGTCTTCCTGCTGTCATTACTATCATGACTAGTCTTCCTGCTGTCATTACTATCATGACTAGTCTTCCTGCTGTCATTACTATCATGACTAGTCTTCCTGCTGTCATTACTATCATGACTAGTCTTCCTGCCTGTCATTACTATCATAACTAGTCTTCCTGCTGTCATTACTATCATGACTAGTCTTCCTGCTGTCATTACTATCATAACTAGTCTTCCTGCTGTCATTACTATCATGACTAGTCTTCCTGCTGTCATTACTATCATGACAAGTCTTCCTGCTGTCATTACTAATCATGACTAGTCTTCCTGCTGTCATTACTATCAAGACTAGTCTTCCTGCTGTCATCACTACTCCCCAACGTGCATCTTCCAGCAGATGTTACTCATGTACGGTCCTACAGACAGTACCTGGCTGTGGACAAGGCCGAGGAACCACTCAAGTCTACCAGGAACATCAATAACGGCGAGGGACTCCTGCCATACGGAACACCGCCTTTCAGTTCTCTACAGACCATGAACTCCAAACATTCAGGAAGATCCGAGTAATCAAAGACGCGGCAGTAGTTGGGTACATGGATTATCTATTGCACGAAGGTTATGGCCACAGTTTACCTGTTCACTATGTCTACAGTTCATCAGTTCAGTATTAGTAACGTATATTTTACCTGTTCAGTAACATGTACGCTTTATATGTTCAGTACATGTACACTTTATATGTTCAGTAACATGTACACTTCATATGTTCAGTAACATGTACACTTTATATGTTCAGTACATGTACACTTTATATGTTCAGTAACATGTACACTTTATATGTTCAGTAACATGTACACTTTATATGTTCAGTAACATGTACACTTTATATGTTCAGTAACATGTACACTTCATATGTTCAGTAACATGTACACTTTATATGTTCAGTAACATGAATACTTTATATGTTCAGTAACATGTACACTTTATATGTTCAGTAACATGTACACTTTATATGTTCAGTAACATGTACACTTTATATGTTCAGTAACATGTACACTTATATGTTCAGTAACATAAACTTTATATGTTCAGTACATGTACACTTTATATGTTCAGTAACATGTACACTTTATATGTTCAGTAACATGAATACTTTATATGTTCAGTAACATGTACACTTTATATGTTCAGTAACATGTACACTTCATATGTTCAGTAACATGTACACTTTATATGTTCAGTAACATGTACACTTTATATGTTCAGTACATGTACACTTTATATGTTCAGTAATGTACACTTTATATGTTCAGTAACATGTACACTTTATATGTTCAGTAACATGTACACTTTATATGTTCAGTAACATGTACACTTTATATGTTCAGTAACATGTACACTTTATATGTTCAGTAACATGTACACTTTATATGTTCAGTAACATGTACACTTTATATGTTCAGTAACATGTACACTTATATGTTCAGTAACATGTACACTTATATGTTCAGTAACATGTACACTTTATATGTTCAGTAACATGTACACTTTATATGTTCAGTAACATGTACACTTTATATGTTCAGTAACATGTACACTTTATATGTTCAGTAACATGTACACTTTATTATGTTCAGTAACATGTACACTTTATATGTTCAGTAACATGTACACTTTATATGTTCAGTAACATGTACACTTTATATGTTCAGTAACATGTACACTTTATATGTTCAGTAACATGTACACTTTATATGTTCAGTAACATGTACACTTTATATGTTCAGTAACATGTACACTTTATATGTTCAGTAACATGTACACTTTATATGTTCAGTAACATGTACACTTTATATGTTCAGTAACATGTACTTTATATTCATAACATGACAGCTGGATAAAGTTCAAACATGTACCTTTTATGTCAGTAACAGTAACACTTATAAATTCAGTAACATGTCACTTATTGTTCATAACATTACACTCTCTATTTCATAACTGTACACTTTTATTCTCGTACATTACACTTTATGTTCATAACATGTCACTTTATCTTCGTAACATTACATTTATTGTTCATACTGTACACTTTTATGTTCGTACATGTACACTTAATATGTTCAGTAACATGTCACTTTATATAGTTCAAGAACTCGTACACTAATTAAGTCATTCACTTTTAAGTTCTTACCTTTAAGTTCATAACATTTACATTTTATGTTCAGTAACAGTACACTTTATAGTTCAGTAAATGTACACTTTATGTCATAACAGAACCTTTAGTTCGTAACATGTACACTTATATGTTAGTAAGCTACATTCATATGTTCAGTAACATTACAACTATATATTTTAGTAAGTTTCATAGTTAATAACATGATACATATTCATTTTCGAAATTATTGCCAATACCACAGGATATAGTAAACATTTCATTTGTAGACTAAATAAAACGTCCGTCTTCTATCTCTAGCCAATCATCATCTCTTACTCTCATTCACCATATACTCTCATTCTTCTTCATCATTCATCTATCATCTTATCATATCTCTCATATCTCTACTCTTCTCATTTATTATTGATAGTCAAAATTGGTCATAAGAACTCGTAATAATTAGTCCTTTAAAATTTTATAAGTTATAATTATTTTTTTTATTATAAATTGCCTATCAACATAAGGCAGGTTGTACCAAAAGACTAGAAAACTTTGTCAACCATCATTAATTCCTATCAACTATTATTTCAGAAGTTCATTATTTACTACAGCTATCTTTTAATTATTGCAACATAACACTTTTCCTGTCATTCCAGAGAAGCGTGCATGTCACTTTACCATTCCCATGACTTCATAGTTATTTCCGCTCTGCCGTCTTCCCTACCCCTCTAAATGCTTACTTTCTCACACTCTCTCACCTACTCAAGTATTAAACTCTCTCTCTCATCTCCTCCTCTCACCTCACACTGCATGCTCACCAAGCAGGGGCCCCGAAAAAGAAAACCCTTTTACCATCATCACTCCATCCTTTTGCCAGAAGGGTGCCTCTTACCAATCAGTCTTTTAAACTGCAACATTAACACCCTCCTTCATAGTGCAGGCACTGTACTTCCCATCTCCAGGACTCAAGTCCGGCCTGCACGGTTTCCCTGAACCCCTTCATAAATGTTACTTTGCTCACACTCCAACAGCACGGCAAGTATTAAAAACCATTTGTCTCCTTTCACTCCTATCAAACACGCTCACTCATGCCTGCTGGAAGTCCAAGCCCCTCACACACTAAACCTCCTTTACCCCCTCCCTCCAACCTTTCCTAGGCCGACCCCTTCCCCCCTTCCTTCCACTATATTTTTTTTTTTTTTTTTTTTTTATTCCACATCTGGCCGATATATATATATATATAATATATATATATTATATATATATATATATATATATATATATATATATATATATATTATATGTATGTATGTATGTACAGTAAACAAGTGATATCACAATATGAAAAACAACCACTATGAAAACATATCGAACTTCCAAGCGATTTCGTGACTCCTCACATTTGGTTCCTTGATAATGTGAGAAGTCACGAAAGCGCTTGGAATCTCGCTATTTTTTTTTTAACTCAGATTATAGTTTACAAAATTTATAATTTTTTTTAAATATTTCATTGTTAAAAAGAAATGTGTGATGTCAACCATGGAGACAGAGATTCATGACACATATAAATCACTGACAGTTGCCCAGTTATTATAAGATAAAAGAATTATAAGCTCCTACACAAGGTTGTGTTTTGACGAGGTGTCTCTGTGTCGAGATTGTCTAGTTATGACTTGTATATGTGCTGTATAGCCCTTGTGGTTTAGCGCTTCTTTTTTATTATAATATGGCTTGTATAGCTTAGTTACATGATTTTCAAGGTACTCTTGGGATAACCCGTAGGGGGATGTTTTGCGCCTAAAGGAAATGAGAGTATTAGGCTCGATCCAGTGAAGGGGTGGTTAGGTTCAATAAAGGGGTAGTCAGGTTCAATAAAGGAGTAGTCAGGTTCAATAAAGGGGCAGTCAGGTCCAATAAAGGGGCAGTCATGTCCAATAAAGGGGTAGTCAGGTCCAGTAAAGGGTAGTCAGGTTCAATAAAGGGATAGTCAGGTTCAATAAAGGGATAGTCAGGTTCAATAAAGGGATAGTCAGGTCCAATAAAGTGGTAGTCTGGTTCAATAAAGTGATAGTCAGGTTCAATAAAAGGGTAGTCAGGTTCAATAAAAGGGTAGTCAGGTTCAATAAAGGGTAGTCAGGTTCAATAAAGGGGTAGTCAGGTCCAATAAAGGGGTATTCAGGTCCAATAAAGGGGTAGTCAGGTCCAATAAGAGGTAGTCAGTCCAATAAGGGATAGTTCAATAATGAGTAGTCAGGTTCAATAAAGGGGTAGTCAGGTCCAATAAAGGGGTAGTCAGGTCCAATAAAGGGGTAGTCAGGTCCAATAAAGGGTAGTCAGGTTCAATAAAGGGATAGTCAGGTTCAATAAAGGGATAGTCAGGTTCAATAAAGGAATAGTCAGGTCCAATAAAGGGGTAGTCAGGTTCAATAAAGGGGTAGTCAGGTCCAATAAAAGTGATGTCAAGGTCCAATTAAGGGTAGTCAGTTCAATAAAGGGTAGTCAGGTCCAATAAAGAGTAGTCAGGTCCAATAAAGGGGTAGTCAGGTCCAATAAAGGGGTCAGATCAAAAGGGTAGTAGAGGTCCAATAATGAAGGGGTCAGGTCTAAGTTAATCCCCACAGTGGTGACAAACATCTGAGACAAACAAGGAATGGATAAGATTGAACCTTCGATGGGTTCAAATTACCTTTCCGTGGTTGCTTGCAATCGTTATTAAGATTTCAGGTCAATAACTGGAGTCTACGGGTCTACCTACCAATAGGCCGTTACGTCACGTCAGTAAAACTCGACTAATTCTGCACTCAAATGTAGACCAGAAAAAACCAGAATTACTACTCCAAATTTTAACGAATTGAAATAATCACTGTCCCCTTTTCTTTAACCATAAACTTTTTTTCCCCTTCAGTTGGGGTTTGCATTCAGGTGATTAGCTCTTGACCGGTTGATCTACTTAGAAATCAAACTGTTACCCAATTCCCATACAGTTTAGCGTCCTATGAGTAGATCATCCCCTGGGAGCCTTTAAATTTATTGTCTGATTAGATTATTGTTTATCCGAACTTTCTTTAAACATCTTTTCCCTCATCTAGTCGGCTTCAACCTTCAACGCTGGTTTACTGTACCGGGAATGGTTTAATCGACTGTTGGAGCTGTGGTACTTATGGTCAAAGTATACAACCAATAGCGTAATTTTCTTTCCCTGCGATACTTATGCGGCCTTTGGAGCATGTGGGTGCTGGTCAAAGTTATAAACCAATAGCCGTAATTCTTCCTGCGACTAAGTGCGATGTTGGGCAATAGTGGGTGACTATGTCAAGTTATAACCAATAGCCGTAATTTTCTTTCCCTGCGATACTTATAGAAAGCCTCTTCCACTCGGCTTCACATGCTCAAAAAAAAATATCTTAAATGAAGAAACTTGGGATTGTTATTAGTTTATAAAAAAAATTACTGACGGGTTTATTTTCATAACTTTCGCATTTCATCCCCTTGAATTACGGAGGAGATAAATGGAGTAAAATACCTGCACGATGGAGAAACAAACACTAATGCAGAATAATGTGATACTTTATTGACAACGTTTCGCCCACACAGTAGCCTTTATCAAGTCACAAAAAGATTTACCTGGGTAAAGAGTACACGAGTAGATATAGTGTGGAGAGTCACACGAGTATATATAGTACGGAGAGTCACTTTCTCTACCTTTGTTTCGCCTACCATGTGGGCGAAACGAACTCGACTCCACCCGTAAATTGCCATAAAAATAACTGAGAATACCCATTTTGAACGGCTTCAATATTTAATGGCTGGTGCATCATATACACAGGATGTTACTTATAAATGTATGGCCGTATAAATTTTTGAGCTGGAAAAAACTGAGATGAAACAGTACTGGTAGTATCATAGGACTCCAATGGAAATAAGTCACTTAGACTTTTATGGGTTATCTAAGTTCTCTACACATATGCTGCCTTCTGTGTAGACGGGAAGATTCAGTATACAAAAATAAATAACAAAAAGGCACAATACCGTGACTGGAACGATACACAAATAACCCGCACATAAAAGACAGAAGCTTACGACGACGTTTCGGTCCTGCTCCACCTCTGTTAGTGTGACTTTGTCAATGGTCCAAGTCGGACCGAAACGTCGTCGTAAGCTTCTGTCTTTTATATGCGGGTTATTTGTGTTTCAGTATACAAATACTACTACTACTACTACCACTACCACTAGTGAACATCGAAATGGTACCTCACTAGTTTTCACCTCACTCTGAGCCTTTATATACCCTCTGTTCCATGTATTGTTTGTAATAGCTTGATAAAGCTCCTGGAGAGCGAAACGTTGCCACAACAAATGTCACATTAGTTGCACTTGTGTCCTTTTACTTTACATACAAATACCTAACTGTTGCACACGTGTTTATCAACTTGTCGTATTATGTACCATTATTATATTCACAGATGCGTATTCCATGTAGGTTCAATTAGGTGGAGAAAGAGCTCTAATCTGAACAACTTTCCTCTCTGCGTAGAGTTTTATCAAAATAAGCGAAATGTTGTCACAGTAATAGCTAGTTTTTCCACGTGTCTTTGTTGTCATTCTGGGAGTTTTGATATAAAACGCATGAGGCGTATTGTTTTATATTTGTAAAAGTGTCTATATTCAGCAAAACTCGTTTTACATACATGGCTGAAATCTTTTTAGGAGTAATTTTTATGCAAGGTGTGTTGACATCAGAGGTAAGAATACTGGGACTAGATTTTCTGTGCGAGAGTAGTGTGTATACTTCATTGTAAGCGTATGGAGGATCGAGGCTTCACCAGCCCTTGCGCTAAACACACACACACACACCCAAACACACACACACACATACACACACACACACACACACACACACACACACACACACACACACACACGGGCGGGGCCAGGAGCTGTGAATCGACCCCTGCAACCACAAATAGGTGAGTACACACCACACTGAAGAGGCGGGGCCAGGAGCTGAGTCTCGACTCCTGCAACCACAATTAGGTGAGTACACACACACAACACACAAGCATACACAAGAAGCACGCAACACACACCATACTTAGGCGATTTCATTTTAGCTGTTTCTGATTCCTCCCTGGGCACTCGGGTCGACCCTCAGGCCATTGGATTAGTGTAGCTCTACACTTAGCCACCTCTGTACTCATCAAACGCGGGTACATTTACGGCAGGGCACCGGCTTATAAATTTGGGTTCCATGATCTCGTCTGTCATACCTCAGAAGGGAAGTATTTCCTGACACGAATGACATCAAGGGTAGTTTCCTGTTGCCGAGCAGAACTGAGGACATATGGAGGTCAGAAGGGTCTAGATGGTGTCCTCATGGTACCCTGGAAAGTTATGTTTAAGAAATGGTTCAACGCAATGGCGTCTACCCTGGAAAGTTGTGTTTAAGGAATGCTTCAACAAGACGGCGCCTACCCTGAAGTTGTTGGTATTAAGAATGCCTCAACAAGACGGCGCCTACCCTGGAAAGTTGTGTTTAAGGAATGCTCAACAAGATGGCGCCTACCCTGGAAAGTTGTGTTTAAGGAATGCCTCAACAAGACGGCGCCTACCCTGGAAAGTTGTGTTTAAGGAATGCTTCAACAAGACGGCGCCTACCCTGGAAAGTTGTGTTTAAGAATGCTTCAACAAGATGGCGTCTACCCTGGAAAGACGCTAAGCAGATTGCACAGGGCTACACCTGTGCGTCTGCGTTGGCTGAGACCTTAAAATAATCTGAAGCTGTAGGAAGGGGGTTAGTGCAGCCAGTTTCAAAGAGACACAGATGATCAATAAATAGTGGGCTTCGCACCTTGCTATAACTTCGTCACAAATGGACCGGAGACCTCGAACCATGGGGCAAATGTGTCTCAGATACGTTGACGAGCTGGGTGACAATCATCACGGAAACCAACGATCTCAGAGCGACCCAGTTTCCTTTTCCAAGAGGAAATGTCTGCTGTCTTCTGACACACTACCCACTGCCCGGGAGCTGGATGAAGTATTTGAGATAAATTCACTTTAATTCGTGACAAACGACTGTGAATCAATAAAGATGGACCGGGGGACTGAACGGTGGTCGTGGGATCGACAGAACCAACGCTTTATGGCTGAGCTACGGAGCTTCTAATAGGGAAGATCAGAAAATAAAGTTCTGTTTGTCTCCTACAGCCGCACCATCTGTGACTTTCCTGTCTCTCCCTCACAACTCCAACAACTTTCCCAGTCTCCTTTCCTCCCTCAAAGCCGTGTAGTCGATGAACTCAATTTAAGTCGGTATAAACGACTGTCTTTTTCATTCATTTACAGTCGTTTATCATTATTTAAATTGAGTTGAAATGTTGATTTGAAAAAACATTGAGGTTAAATAAAATACCTCCCCGATACGATGTTTCGCTTCGTAGAGCTTTGCCAAGCTATCACATGGTGATCTGGTAAAGCTCTACGCAGGGCAAAACATTCTTTCAAAATCTCCTTCTGCTTCTCCTGTCTGAAAACTGTCCAATAACACACCGTTTTATCCAGGCATTGGTTTTTCAACGGTTTAAAACCAGTCGACTACACGAGTTATAATTACCGCTTATCACAAGCATATATAGATTTAAATGTTCTTAGACATAATCTAAGATTGGCATAATCTATGACAGACATAATCTCTTGGTGTATAGACTCCGAAAATTATGCGCTTTTAAAGTGATATACACTTCTCGGTTTATGTAATTAAATGTACGCCTCTCAGAGTATATGTACTAAAGTTGTACATCCGTCGGCGTATAAACCCTGAGATACACAAATAACCCGCATATAAAAGAAAGAAGCTTACGACGACGTTTCGGTCCGACTTGGACCATTGACAAAGCCACAGTGTGACTTTGTCAGTGGTCCAAGTCGGACCGAAACGTCGTCGTAAGCTTCTCTCTTTTATATGCGGGTTATTCGTGTATCGTTCCAGTCACGGTATTGTGACTTTTTGTTATTTATAAACCCTGAGAGATGTACACAAATTCGTGTATATACAGTGAGACATACACTACAGTTGGTGTATGCGCTCCAGTCCCTACATGCGTTGCTGCGCTCCAGTCCCTACATGCGTTGCTGCGCTCCAGTCCGTACATGCGTTGCTGCGCTCCAGTCCCTACATGCGTTGCTGCGCTCCAGTCCGTACATGCGTTGCTGCGCTCCAGTCGTCCGTACATGCGTTGCTGCGCTCCAGTCGTCCGTACATGCGTTGCTGCGCTCCAGTCGTCCGTACATGCGTTGCTGCGTTCCAGTCGTCCGTACATGAGTATCTGTGTTCCAGTCGTCCGTACATGCGTTGCTGCGCTTCAGTCGTCCGTACATGTGTTGCTGCGTTCAGTCGTCCGTACATGCGTTGCTGCGTTCCAGTCGTCCGTACATGCGTATCTGTGTTCCAGTCGTCCGTACATGCGTTGCTGCGTTCCAGTCGTCCGTACATGCGTATCTGTGTTCCAGTCGTCCGTACATGCGTTGCTGCGTTCCAGTCGTCCGTACATGCGTTCGCTGCGGCTTCCAGTCGTCCGTACATGCGTTGCTGTGTTCCAGTCGTCCGTACATGCGTATCTGTGTTCCAGTCGTCCGTACATGCGTTGCTGCGTTCCAGTCGTCCGTACATGCGTTGCTGCGCTTCAGTCGTCCGTACATGCGTTGCTGCGTTCCAGACGTCCGTACATGCGTTGCTGCGTTCCAGTCGTCCGTACATGCGTATCTGTGTTCCAGTCGTCTGTACATGCATTGCTGCGTTCCAGTCGTCCGTACATGCGTATCTGTGTTCCAGTCGTCCGTACATGCGTTGCTGCGTTCCAGTCGTCCGTACATGCGTTGCTGCGCTTCAGTCGTCCGTACATGCGTTGCTGCATGGAGGTCGTGACATTCCACAGTTGGAGGTCGTGACATTCCACAGTTGGAGGTCGTGACATTCCACAGTTGGAGGTCGTGACATTCCACAGTTGGAGGTCGTGACATTCCACAGTTGGAGGTCGTGACGTTCCACAGTTGGAGGTCGTGACGTTCCACAGTTGGAGGTCGTGACATTCCACAGTTGGAGGTCGTGACATTCCACAGTTGGAGGTCGCGACGTTCCACAGTTGGAGGTCGTGGCGTTCCACAGTTGGAGGTCGCGACGTTCCACAGCTGGATGTGGTGACGTTTCACAGCTGGATGTGGTGACGTTTCACAGCTGGATGTGGTGACGTTCCACAGCTGGATGTGGTGACGTTTCACAGCTGGATACGGTGACATCCCACAACTGGATGTCGTGACGTTCTACAGCTTGATGTTGGGACATTCAACCCCTGAATGTTAAATCATTCACCTCCGTGACATGAATCACCCGGACGACATGACCTTCCACAATTGGATGTCGTGACATAATTCCACACCTGAGTGCCCAGGACACAGGAAGTGAGGCCAGGAAGTGCCACGGCGTTATGAAGCGTTGCTAGGATAAACAATGACACTTCCGCTGCCCTCGTGTGACGAAACGTTAAACCGGAAGTGTTGGTGAATGACTGAGCACTGCCAGCGCGAGGAGTAGAGTAGTTGAAGGAAAGTATAAGGAAAGTAGATAGGAAAGTATAGGGAGAGTAGATAAAGGAAAGTTTAGGGAAAGTAGATAGGAAAGTATAGGAAGAGTAGATAAAGGAAAGTTTAGGGAGAGTAGATAAAGGAAAGTTTAGGGAGAGAAGATAAAGTTAAGTATAGGGAGAGTAGATAAAGGAAAGTATAGGGAGAGTAGATAAAGGAAAGTATAGGGAGAGTAGATAAGGAAAGTATAGGGAGAGTAGATAAAGGAAAGTATAGGGAAAGTAGATAAAGGAAAGTATAGGGAGAGTAGATAAAGGAAAGTATAGGGAAAGTAGATAGGAAAGTATAGGGAAAGTAGATATGAAAGTATAGGAATATAATAAAATAAGGGAAATGGAAGGAATATATAAGGGAAGTGAGGAAGAGGAGGATGCAAGAAGGATAAAGACATGAACGAAAGAGGTGATGGCGAAGGGTAGATAAAAACTTAAAAGGAAAGGAGGGGTGAAAGCAAGGGAAGGAAGAGGTGAAGAGAAAGTTATTTAATATCTCACTGTCTTATAAATTATTCATTCTCACTTTGAGATAATGAATAATAATTAAGGCTTTTATGTTGATACGAGTTCATTCTCTATGCACTATTAAACAGATGAATAACGTGAGTGCTGATGAGACAGCTTCATCAGTTAAACATTACTTGTAAACATTGAAGTAGTTGCCTGGAGAACAGAGGCAGGCAGCGACCTTCCATGCGCCACTCCAGTAGAGATTCACACTTCTAGGCACTCGGTTAGCGCTTCACACTTGGCACTCAGTGCCTCACATTCGACTTGAAATTCGCCTGGTGCCTGGCTCTCGCCCTGACATTCAGTTCGTACTTGGCGTTCGTCTTGACACTTGCCTGGCTATTGAAAGTTCTCTTGACACTAGACATATCCAGACTCGACTGACTGACGAAATCGTAATGACACGATTACAAGCAAACCATACCATTGGTGGGGTTAGAACCCGGGATCAGAATCATAAAACTCCAGACCGACGCGCTAGCCACTGAACCAGATGGCTACAACATGATTAATCAAACTAGGTATATTTATGCACAATAGGAAGGTTAGCATAGGCACCACTGTGACCACAAATGCTTGGCCGTGACTATCTCTAGCTCAAGTTCTCTCAAAGCCGTCATCAGAACTTGTTTTGACACTTATCCAAGAGTTCTTGCAGACAGAATCCACTTCTCTCCGGTATTTACCTTCAATACCTCCTCCTGTAGCGTAGATACATATATATTGATTGTTCTTCTTGCCTTAAACTCATGTTTCAGGTATGCTGGCCCAGCTTCTTGCTTCCTACTGGTGACACACCTGTTGTGTCGATCAAGTGACGTCTATAAGTTGCTTTAGATGTTGTTCTGCACTACATTGATATAAGTAGGCCATGTCAGAAGTGTAGATCTATTTTCTCTTGTCCTACGGATGATAAATTTTTGTTTTTCGTTTAATAACCCAGCTACATCATTCCTGGTGATTAAATTATCACTATCTCAGGAACAATGATAGTTTCTCCAGCATTACTGGCGGCACAGATTCTTAACAAGTATTTCCTCCCTGACTCCTCCTCTCTGCAATTCTGCCTTGAAATTGTCTTCCCTCCCTGACTCATAGTACAATCCTGTCTTGTCTTCCCTCCCTGACTCCTCACTGCCCTGAATAACAGCTTATAGTCACCTAATTTCGAATTCATATCTGAATTTAAAATGTATATTTAATCACAAGTCGTAAAATGTATTCAGTCAGGTTGAAGATCGTTTCTAGACAATGAGAAAAACAGAGAAATTCACTTTTACTCCCAGGTATCTCTGGGCTAATTTGAGAACGACTCTTCATATCGGCTTCAAACTTTCATAGCTGGTATAATATACCAGCTTAAGAACTGCTCTTGTGATTGGCTTCAAACTATCAAAACTGGTGTATATTACTATGAGGAAAATGCAAATTAATACTGGAGTGTGTAGGTAACAGTGAATTATACTGTGTTTTCCATGCAATATCTTGAGAACACCTCTTCAGGATGGATTAAAACTTAACACGATGATGCATTTAACCTGAAATTTTTTTTTATTAAGAACATAAGAACGAAGGAACACTGCAGAAGGTCTACTGGCCCATGCGAGGCAGGTCCAAGTCTCCTACCGGCTTAAGCCAATGCACCCAACCTAGTCAGGTCAGGTCACATTGACTTAAGGGAGGAACACGGCAACCGACCTGGTAGCACAAGCTATCAGGTCTAACTCACACCCAACCACATCCACTCATGTATTTATCTTGTGGATTTACAGATTTATTCATAAAACAATAAAATGAAAATTCTGTGCTTTACTGAAGCTTTTTCTAATCGGCTTCAAACCTTCAGTACGAATTTATTTTTCTCACAGGAAGATTTCCATTATTAGTGGACAGATTAAGTTAAATGATAATTTTTTTTAAAACTACATAGGATATTGTTTTCCGTGAAATAACTTTTGCATAGCGTGCCCTTGAAAAAAAAATCGAAGTACAATATTCTTCTCTTCAGAACTGACCATGATACTTGTTAAAATACATTTATAATAAATAAAGGAGCAATACCACGGCTGAAACCTCGGAGACTGAAACCTATAACGACGCTTCGGTCATACTGAAGTGATAAAGGAAGGATGATTTATCATCCTGTGTCAACATTAAAGTGCTCTCTCTTTTTATCTGCCGCAAGATATCTAACTTCCTTCTAAATTAAATAAACTTCGTCTTCTTGACAAGTCTTGGTCCAAAATCGTAATGACACGATTGTAAACAAACCATACCACTGGTGGGGTTAGAACCCACGATCAGAGAGTCATAAAACTCCAGACTGACGCGTTAGCCACTGGGCTAGCTGGCTATAATAAGATTCATCCAGCTAGGTATATTTATACACCATAGGAAGGTTAGCATAGGCCACCATTGTGACCACAAATGCAAGTTTTTACAGACTAATCTCCCGATTTCCGCTGGTCAGCATTACGCCATCTGCAAGTAGGGAAATTTAAGATGCTGTCTCACCAGGCATATCATTTACGGTGGCCTGGTGGCTAAAGCTCCCGCTTCACACACGGAGGGCCCGGGTTCGATTCCCGGCGGGTGGAAACATTTCGACACGTTTCCTTACACCTGTTGTCCTGTTCACCTAGCAGCAAGTAGGTACCTGGGTGTTAGTCGACTGGTGTGGGTCGCATCCTGGGGGACAAGATTAAGGACCCCAATGGAAATAAGTTAGACAGTCCTCGATGACGCACTGACTTTCTTGGGTTATCCTGGGTGGCTAACCCTCCGGGGTTAAAAATCCGAACGAAATCTTATCTTATCTTATCTTAAGAAACAATACTGGTTCCAGTACACAATCTTGTTGGACACAACTACTCATGTTTCCTAGGCTATCACTCAGTCTTTCTTTTAAACATTGATTCAGTGAAGGACGTTTCCAGTTATCCCTGTCTTCTCCGGTTTGTGGATTTGTCTTCTGTAGAGAATAGTTTAGAATCCCCTTCGAAATGTGCAGCCTATTCCTCATTTTTTCCCTTAACTTGTCACCCTAGCACCCCTCAAGGAAGGTTCCTTGGTGTTGGTGACGGGCTCTTGATTTAGGGAATTGGATCTGTGCTCCAGTTCCCCGAATTAAGCCTGAATGCCTTCCACATCCCCCCCCCCAGGCGCTTCCCCCTTGATTATAATAATAACAATGTCACCTTAGCATAGAGCATTATTTAGGTTGTGACACGGGATTTATTTTCTTCAAACCCGTGGTGGCAGTCTCTTCAAGCTCCAAAACACTCGTTATTAATTATAATAACAATGTCACCCTAGCATAGAGCATTATTTAGGTTGTGACACGGGATTTATTTTCTTCAAACCCGTGGTGGCAGTCTCTTCAAGCTCCAAAACACTCGTTATTATCTCCTCCATTGCCTTCGATAATATGTGCGTCAAGGGTACTACCACATAGCTCTTCCCTTGCTTGAATAGTGGAACGGTATTCGTTACTTTCCTGCTGTTCGGAATGTCGAAGATTAAGACACATGTGCAACAGATGGGTATTTTTATTGTTGAAAAGTTTCGCCTACACAGTAGGCTTTTTCAGTCAGATACAGTGACAGCAGCGGTAATGAAATGAAGATGATGTAATCAGTCCAGCAATCTTGGAGAAAAAGTATCTGAGGAGGTCAGCCCCTCAGTCTGGAAGACCAAGTTACCTACTGGCCGATGCCAGTCAGGTCCAACTCTCACCCATCCACACCCACTCATATTATTTTTAAAACTACACAACGTTTTAGTGGCTTTGGCACTCTGTCTGCGGTCAGGGTAACAGGAGTGACTCAAATGGAACAGAGCTTTTTACCAGCGAGAAGACTAGTCCTGAGACCAGAGCGTTGAAGACGATTACAGCGGACTGCTACACCACTGAAGGAGACAGCCCTTGCCTTTGTCAGAGGGCTACCCCTGCCGTAGGGCTGTATACGGTGCATCAGTACCGCATCGGGAGTCACTGCCGGATCACCATATGGAGACGACCAGGGTCAGGACCCGTCCTGGTAAATCTATATGAACATCAGCAGTAGTAGTTATAGTACTTGTGATGTAAGTAGTAGCAGTGGTAGTAGTGGTAGCTGCTATGTGATGACGGGATTCATTACTTTAGGAGAATTCTTGTTAATACTTTATCTCTGTTTTCGTTCCCATTAAATTCACATTAAATCACAGAATGAGTGGGGCTCCAGCCCATGGTAGGGGCTTCCTTAAGCTCCCAGTTCGGTAACTTGTTTACAGTCGTGTTATTACGATTTTGCGAGTGAAGTTTACAAATGTGCAACGAGTTGCACACTGGACTTTTATTCCCGCATGTTATTCAGAGATACAAGAAACAGAGTTCCTATTGAAAAAACCACTTTTCACACATTTGATTAATGCCCCTTTCCATGCATTCATTCTTATTTTTGTTTATTCTTACCATTTGGCATTTTTTTTTAAATATAAAATTTTCTGTTACCTC
The DNA here is from genome assembly GCF_026875155.1 of Cherax quadricarinatus. Taxonomy (NCBI): domain Eukaryota; kingdom Metazoa; phylum Arthropoda; class Malacostraca; order Decapoda; family Parastacidae; genus Cherax; species Cherax quadricarinatus. Next base: position 17,658,805 of record NC_069492.1, on the reverse strand, counting down.
TGGCTCCTCTAATGTCCAAATGTTTCCATCCTGTACGGGTAGAAACATTGGGACATGTTTCCTAAAGACACCTGCTGTCGAATGTTTACCCATTAGTAAAATGGGTACCTGGGTGTTAGTGGACAGGTGTGAGTCTCATCCTGGGACAAAACTGACCCAATTTGCTCATAATGCTCTGCATAACTAGGGGCTTTCTATACAGTAATATGTCACTGATGTTAAACCTTTATACCTTGTACATTTACTTGTAAAAATAAATAATAATAATAATATTAATAATAATAATAATAATAATAATAATAATAATAATAATAATAATAATAATAATAAAAATAATAATAATATTATTATTATTATTATTATTATTATTATTATTATTATTATTATTATTATTATATTATATAGATGAATTATCACATCCAGTAAGTACGTTAAGACGATTTCGAGAGTCAAAACATAAATTATTATGGTTTCATGGCGTAGCTTCAAAGTTGCCTGTGTAATAGAAGGCAATCAGGCTTGATCCAAGGAAGTAATAGCGTTGATTCCTTGGATCAAGGTTCCCTAGAATCAAGGATGAAGGTAGTGAATGATGCATCATTAAACTCAGACCTTGAACACAGCAAATTTCTCATGTTCAACGAAAGGTCTTAAACACTCTCACATTTTAAACAGCGCTCAATCTATGACCCCCATAGATTGAGCGCCTCGCCTCCCCATACATCGTCAGTGGCATGACATGATAAAAAAATATCTTTAAAGGTGATAATAATAATAATAATAATAATAATAATAATAATAATAATAATAATAATAATAATAATAATAATAATAATAATAATAATAATAATTCATACATGTAAATGCTGCAACTTACACAGACCATAGTTGGCATCATTTATATACTTTATAAAAAGCCCTGGTTATGCACAGCATTTCGGGGAAATTAGGTTAGCTTTGTCTCCAAGATGCGATCCACACCAGTCGGCTAACACCCAAGTACCTACTTACTGCTAGTTGAACAGGGTTAGCAGGTGTCTTAAGATAACACGCCTGAATATTTTCACCCGTACCGGAGATCGAACCACGGACCTCAGTGTGAGAGTTGAGTGCTAGACACTAAGGTCTCTTAAACACAGTGTTGTAATATTTTATGTTGTAATTCAGTTCTGTAATTTTTGTAGGTAATTAATATAATTTAGTAGTGTAATTTAAAAATATAATCCTGACAATATTAACCTGGCAATAAATCCATTATTTATAAAGGCATATATTCATTGCAACCCAATTATTTAACTTGCATACTCCACTACATCATTATCGACCTACTGCTTCTGTATGATTAAGAGAGTGCATGTACAACCTCACCGTTTCTTGTTTACTGAAGCACTGTCATCTTAAAGCCTTAGTATTATACATTTGATATGTGTCTTTTAAAAGTGACGCCCACATACACACACACACTCTCTCTCTCTCTCTCTCTCTCTCTCTCTCTCTCTCTCTCTCTCCTCTCTCTCTCTCTCTCTCTCTCTCTCTCTCTCTCTCTCTCTCTCTCTCTCTCTCTGTCTCTCTCTCCCTCTCCCTACCTGTCGGGAAGGCATCAGCGAGTCATGGTACTTGACGAGGTGTCAGAGTGGGAGCCTGTGACGAACAGGGTTCCACAGGGGCCAGTCCTAGGACCAGTGCTGTTTCTGGTACATGTGAACGACATGACGGATGGAATAGACTCAGAAGTGTCCCTGTTTGCAGATAATGTAAAGTTGATGAGAATAATTTAATCTGACAAGGACCAGGCTCACAACGACGTGTCGGTCCGACTTAGACCATTGACAAAGACACACTAACACAAATGATAGAGGTAGCCAGTATGTATAGGCGAACTGGAGAAGGACAAGACCAAGAGAAGGAAAAGTAGTGGTGGTAGTGGTAAGGCTGCTAGTGGAAGTAGTGGTAGTAGAAAGTAAGGAAAGTAGTTTTAGAGGGACAGGAGATAGAAAGGAGAGTGAAGGGAGGCACTAACATGCCCAAAATATAATGATGTGAATTAGTGATGTGCCTGGCGAACTCCTCGTAGTGTTAATAAAATCCTACTCATGGAACCGGAGATATTTTCCCTTTCCATGAATCAATAAATACCTCTCATTCTTCCCATTTCGCAAGCACTGTATGATGTTTAAGAATATACAACTAACTCCTGAATATACTAATAACTATATCTATTCTGATATAGTTATTAGTATATTAATAATTTAACATTGATAATTTAACATTTACAGGCAACACGAGGTATAGTTACGTCAAGATGGCAGTGAGGAGCATATCGTATGTTCCTGTGCTAATGATGGTAGCGCTCGTAGAGTTAATTTGGGTCCAGGTAGACACAGCAGGTGTGCCTTCCGTCACCTACGTCGAAAGTTCCGTCTTTGGCAACTTTTTGGTTGCTATTGGCAAGACGCTGCGTCATCAAGATGCAAAGCAAATTCTTCTATTAAACGACGCCTGTAAGTAACAAACCAGGGACTGTCATAGTCACACGTTACCAGGGACTGTCACAGTCACACGTTACCAGGGACTGTCACAGTCACAAGTTACCAGGGACTGTCATAGTCACACGTTACCAGGGACTGTCACAGTCACAAGTTACCAGGGACTGTCACAGCCACACGTTACCAGGGACTGTCACAGTCACATGTTACCAGGGACTGTCACAGTCACAAGTTACCAGGGACTATCACAGTCACACGTTACCAGGGACTGTCACAGTCACACGTTACCAGGGACTGTCACAGTCACAAGTTACCAGGGACTGTCACAGTCACAAGTTACCAGGGACTGTCACAGTCACAAGTTACCAGGGACTGTCACAGCCACACGTTACCAGGGGCTGTCACAGTCACATGTTACCAGGGACTGTCACAGTCACAAGTTACCAGGGACTATCACAGTCACACGTTACCAGGGACTGTCACAGTCACACGTTACCAGGGACTGTTACAGTCACAAGTTACCAGGGACTATCACAGTCACACGTTACAAGGGACTGTCACAGTCACACGTTACCAGGGACTGTCACAGCCACAAGTTACCAGGGACTATCACAGTCACACGTTACCAGGGACTGTCACAGTCACACGTTACCAGGGACTGTCACAGTCACACGTTACCAGGGACTGTCACAGTTACACGTTATCAGGGACTGTCACAGTCACACGTTACCAGGGACTGTCACAGTTACACGTTACAAGGGACTGTCACAGACACACCTTACCAAGGACTGTCACAGTCACACGTTACCAGGGACTGTCACAGTCACACGTTACCAGGGACTGTCACAGTCACACGTTACCAGGGACTGTCACAGTCACACGTTACCAGGGACTGTCATAGTCACACGTTATCAGGGACTGTCAGTCACACGTTACCAGGACTGTCACAGTCACACGTTACTATTGACTGTCACAGTCACACGTTACAAGGGACTGTCACAGTCACACGTTAACAGGGACTGTCACAGTCACACGTTACCAGGGACTGTTACAGTCACAAGTTACCAGGGACTGTCACAGTCACACGTTACCAGGGACTGTCACAGTCACAAGTTACCAGGGACTGTCACAGTCACACGTTACCAGGGACTGTCACAGTCACAAGTTACCAGGGACTGTCACAGCCACACGTTACCAGGGACTGTCACAGTCACACGTTACCAGGGACTGTCACAGTCACACGTTACCAGGGACTGTTACAGTCACAAGTTACCAGGGACTGTCACAGTCACATGTTACCAGGGACTGTTACAGTCACAAGTTACCAGGGACTATCACAGTCACACGTTACAAGGGACTGTCACAGTCACACGTTACCAGGGACTGTCACAGTCACAAGTTACCAGGGACTATCACAGTCACACTTTACCAGGGACTGTCACAGTCACACGTTACCAGGGACTGTCACAGTCACACGTTACCAGGGACTGTCACAGTTACACGTTATCAGGGACTGTCACAGTCACACGTTACCAGGGACTGTCACAGTTACACGTTACAAGGGACTGTCACAGTCACTCCTTACCAAGGACTGTCACAGTCACACGTTACCAGGGACTGTCACAGTCACACGTTACCAGGGACTGTCACAGTCACACGTTACCAGGGACTGTCACAGTCACACGTTACCAGGGACTGTCACAGTCACACGTTACCAGGCCTGTCACTGTCACACGTTACCAGGGACTGTCACAGTTACACGTTACAAGGGACTGTCACAGTCACACGGTACCAGGGGCTGTCACAGTCACACGTTACCAGGGATTGTCACAGTTACACGTTACCAGGGACTGTCACAGTCACACGTTATCAGGGACTGTCAGTCACACGTTACCAGGACTGTCACAGTCACACGTTACTATTGACTGTCACAGTCACACGTTACAAGGGACTGTAACAGTCACACGTTACCAGGGACTGTCACAGTCACACGTTACCAGGGACTGTCACAGTCACACGTTACCAGGGACTGTCACAGTCACACGTTACCAGGGACTGTCACAGTCATACGTTACCAGGGAGTGTCACAGCCACACGTTACCAGGGACTGTCACAGTCACACGTTACCAGGGACTGTCACATCCACACGTTACCAGGGACTGTCAGTCACACGTTACCAGGACTGTCACAGTCACACGTTACCATTGACTGTCACAGTCACACGTTACCAGGGACTGTCACAGCCACACGTTACCAGGGACTGTCACAGCCACACGTTACCAGGGACTGTCACTGCCTCACATTACCAGCGGCCTTCTCAGCCACACGTTACCAGAGACTGTCTCAGTGACATCACTAAATATATTTTAGATAAGTTTACAATAATTTAAAAATAAACAAACACAATGAAATATTTTTTTCATTAGGTTCAGAATAATTTTTGCGAAATTACTGCATACACCTTTGCTGGTACACACATGCTGTTATATATGATAATGTATGTAACTGTATATAACCTGGTGTTAACATCGATACCATGCCTAACCCTTCTAGGGTAGGGTAGGTGCCTGAGCCCGAGCTTTTAGCTCATAAGACTGTCATTCCCATTTGCCCCCTTGGGGCGGGGATGGCAGACCAGAGAGGCCTAGCTTGTGGCTAGGCCTGGGGACAGTTGGTCCCAAAGATGAGGAGGTACTTGTGCCTCCTCCCATGGGAGACTTAGGTCTCAGACACTCCCTAAAGAGGGAGCCAAGGCCGGGCCACCACTTGGACAAGGCCCGGGCCGGGAGAATACCGGCTAATCTTTAACTAACTAACTAACCTGGTGTTAAAGCTCTCGCCTCACACGGTGAGGTCTGCGTTTGATTCCCAGCGAGTGTAGAAACATTGGACGTGTTTCCTTTGTAGATGAATGGTTCAAAGAACCGACATGTTGTTAAAGTAGACACATGTGCAACTCTTGGGTATCTTTATTGAGGAAACGTTTCGCCACACAATGGCTTCATCAGTCCATACATAGGAGAAACTTAAAGAACAGGAGGAGAATAAGGTAATCAGTCCCTCAACCTTGAGTCGATGTGGTCAGTCCATCAATCTTGAACAGAATACGGCACATGAGCGGAGAAGCAGCTTATGAACCGTATGGCAGGAGAGGTGCAGCAGTCGTAGGTGGTGTCACATTTGTCCAATGTGGAAGTAGGTCGTGCCCAAGAGTTAGGCAAGCGAAGAATTCCCAAGTATTAAGATCCCAAGAAGTTGCAGTGTCTGACAGGATTGTAGATGAATGGTTCAAAGAACCGACATGTTGTTAAATTAGACACATGTGCAACTCTTGGGTATCTTTATTGAGGAAACGTTTCGCACAGAGTGGCTTCATTAGTCCATACATATTCTATTCAAGATTGATGGACTGAGCACATCGACTCAAGGTTGAGGGACTGATTACCTCATTCTCCTCCTGTTCTTCAAGTTTCTCCTATGTATGGACTGATGAAGCCAATGTGTGGCGAAACGTTTCCTCAATAAAGATACCCAAGAGTTGCACATGTGTCTAATTTAACAACGTGTTTCCTTACACCGTTTGTCTAAGTTCACCCATCAGTAAAATGGGTACCTGAGTGTTAGTGGATTGGTGTGGGTGGCATCCTGGGACAAAACTGACTATGGAAAGTTTTATAGGGGTGTTACCTGTATGTACCTCAACATTATATACATACAAGTAATCTCATTGGGAGACGACAGTCATATTGTTTACCGTAGTCACCCCGTGTAGACATGTGAGAAAACTTAACCACCCCTGGTCCCTGCAGGTGGTCCCTTCGACCCTCACAATCTTATCCATATCTATCCGAGACCAGTATAAATGGGATAGCACCCAAAAGTACGGCGCTACTAATTAACTGTGGACTGTATAGATTATATTAGTTTACCTGAATGAAGGGGGGGGGGGGGGTAGGTTACACATGAATATATCCATCAAGGAAAAACACTTGTACATAATCCCACCACTTACCAGATATTCTCTGGTGGTCACTTGATGTAGCTGGATCACCCATAACCTATCCAATTACAACATACCTAACTGGCCAGTATCAGTCTGCTATAACTAAAAGGGTTACTTAACTGTGGGTGATTGATACTCCTTATTTCCTCCATTCACCATCTCATTTCGATGTCCTGCTACACCTACACGGTTCTTATTCCAGCAGGACGAGGTATTCTTTGGTTTGTCCCGGTTTACAAGTCGTGGCTCCATAAAAACTTCACTATCCTCGGGACTGGAACCACGAGGACTAACGTGTTCACTCGGAGCAGGGAGACTTATTTCACTTCATGCATTCTCTTAACTTAGTGTTATTATCACTGATTACATTACAATTCACAAGACGATTTAATGTCTCATAATTATTATACACATTAGAGGTCACTCCATTAAGATCTGAGACCGATGAGTGAGGATTAACTCACGGGCATTTTCCCCTGGACACACTCCATGGCGGCGCACCAGTCAACCCCGGTCCTACCATTATTCACTAATTTTACCACTTATTACAGCAGTGCCATCAATCACGTTCCCTCACTCTTCACCAGGGACAGTTAAGACACTTCCTATTATAAGTGAGGCCTATATTAATCCTTAGGCCGCCGTGAACGCCAATTTCCTGGTCCCATGTTTTCACAACCTCTTAACCCCATTCAAAACACTCCCCCTCCTCGATGCCCTGACTCGACCTCTTCCCAGCACATCCGCGCAGGCGCTGAGGGACCCTGTTGGTTCTATTCCATTTTCAAATACATTTTTTGACCCAAATCAACACATTAAACATCTATTAGGCACTATAGCTTCGGAAGATTATTATTATTATTAAATATTAGCCGGTATTCTCCCGGCCCGGGCCTTCTCCAAGTGGTGGCCCGGCCTTGGCTCCCTGTTTAGGGAGTGTCTGAGACCTAAGTCTCCCATGGGTGGAGGCACAAGTACCTCCTCATATTTGGGACCAACTGTCCCCAGGCCTAGCCACAAGCTAGGCCTCTCTGGTCTGTCATCCCCGCCCCAAGGAGACTAATGGGAATGACAGTCTTATGAGCTAAAGGCTCGGGCTCAGGCACCTACCCTACCCTAGAAGGGTTAGGCATGGTGTCGATTTCGGAATATTAATTAGTTAGTTAGTTAAAGATTAGCCGGTAGTCTCCCGGCCCGGGCCTTGTCCAAGTGGTGGTCCGGCCTTGGCTCCCTCTTTAGGGAGTGTCTGAGACCTAAGTCTCCCATGGGAGGAGGCACAAGTACCTCCTCATCTTTGGGACCAACTGTCCCCAGGCCTAGCCACAAGCTAGGCCTCTCTGGTCTGCCATCCCCGCCCCAAGGGGACAAATGGGAATGACAGTCTTATGAGCTAAACGCTCGGGCTCAGGCACCTACCCTACCCTAGAAGGGTTAGGCATGGTGTCGATCTCGGAAGATTAAAATATTTTCCACACTTACCTGATTTGCGGGAAATGTTCAGCATAACAAGGGGCTTTCTATATAGTAGTATGTCATTGATGTCAGCTGTGGTCTGTATACCTTGTACATGTACTTGTAGTAAATAAAGATATTATTATCATATTAGCTAAGAAATTATACTAGCTACCCTTATTTTGTGATAAATATTTCAAAGAAAACGCATACATTCTGGGGGAAATGCGTATGTATAGTCTAAGAGTTAAACTACAGTAAATAAACATGTTTATTTGACCAGAAGTATACATACGTACAATTATCATGCATAGTTTAAATTACCCAGCATAACCCCAAAAAAAGACAGACAAAACGACTTATTTCCATTGGTGTCCTTGGACAATGAACACTATACCTCCAATAATGTACCAATATATCAGTCTTATGGTAGAATATAGCAATGGTAAATAATTAAGCACCCGACATAACCTGTCCAAGTAGTAGGTGACCAGACCTTTTCCAGTTATCGTTTTATATTAATATATATAATAGTTAACCCAACCGATTTTCTTACGTTCGTATCAAAGAAAACTTTAACGTTGAAGGAGTAACTCAATATTTTTCACTGGGAGGGCCGCAGCCATCTGGTGGCCCGAAATGCAATTTTATTTAAGTAAAGGCACAGACATTTACAATTATCATACCTAGTAACGTGTGGTAAATTACCTAGCGTAACCCAAAGAAGAGGTCAAAGTCCTACTGAACAGACAGTAAACAGGTCATGCAAAAACAATCACTTACGGACCCTAATGGAAATAAGTCACTTTGACTTCTTTTTGGGTTATCCTGCGTAATTTACACCTATGTTACTATGTATGATAATCTGTGTAACTGTTTTTATATGTACCTCTACCTAAATAAACTTACTTAAACTTGACTCATTTTTCACTAGCAGATTTTCCAGTCAATAGATGTAATTAGTGGAGAATGCAAGAACATCACTGTTATTAACTAGCAATTATTCGTTAATATGGTTTCCAGATAAAGAATATTTGCTCTTATACTCTGTATTGACTAGATATACCTGGACAGAGAGGATATGAGTATATATAAAAAGCATAGTGACGTGGAGAGTCAGGTGGAAAATGAAAATTCAACTTTAATAATAGCATCATTTACTACAAGTACATGTACAAGGTATACAAGTACATGTACAAGGTATACAAGTACATGTACAAGGTATACAAGTACATGTACAAGGTATACAGACCATAGCTGACATCAGTGACATACTACTATATAGAAAGCCACTTGTTATGCTGAACATTTCCCGCAAATTAGGTCCTTGTTCCAGGATGCGATCCTTACCAGTCAACTAACACCTAGGTATCCATTTTACTAATGGGTAAAAATAGACAACCGGTATAAACAAACACGCCCAATGTTTCTACCCGCACTGGGAATCGAACCCACACCTTCTCCATGTGAAGCAAGAGCTTTAGCTACCAGGCTACGGGGTACTTGATAATTTACATATATGTTGCACGGTTGGTAATTTTACTTACGATTATCTGTACCTATATTGATTTAACCATGGCTTGGTTGGCAATGCTCTCGCTTCACACAGTGTGTGGTTCGATCTCCGACACGGGTGGAAACGTTGGGCATGTTTCCTTGCACCTGCTGTCCATGTTCATCTAGGGGTGAGAAGATGCCTGGGTGTTAATCAATTGGTATGGGTCGCATCCTGGGGGACAACATTAAAGGGCACCATACTTAAAGAATTTTTTTCACTCTTAATGAAAGGAATTGAATAATATTCACCAGGGGAATTATTTAACACAACTGAATTTACAGGAAACGTTTATGTTCATGAAGCAGTAAACCCGCGTGGGTCATTTACCATAGGTGGGATATCGAATCTCCGTTCGATAATTGTGGCCTGATTTTCCAGCAGTGAGAATGCTGAGAATAAAAAGCCACAATACCGTGAGTGGAACAATACACAAATAACCCGCATATAGGTGAGAGAAACTTACCACGACGTTTCGACCCGACGTAGTCCATTAACTTGACGTATTAACGTTAGTAACATTACCGATAATGTTGGGTAAAAGACACAAGTCATTTTTTTATTGGTAACGGCTTGACAAAGCTCCTGGAGAGCGAAGTGTTGCCACAGTAAAAAAAAGAAGACACATTAGTTGCACTTGTGTCCTTTTAGCGAATGCAGTAGTCACACAGAAGCATGAAGGGAAGGGAGCCCTTCGCGTTTCTGTGACTACTGTTTTATGTTGTGCCGTAACGTTATCATATACATGTATTTCATTATTCGCAGGTTATTTGTGTAATGTTGCTCGTGATCGTGTCTCGGTTTAAGAGCTGCTGCTCAACCTCGCCTCATTCCAAGGCCAGGTCGTACCCAAGATTTACAGTAACATTCTAGGAAGCTATTTACAGCACTCGACTATTACCCTGGTACCTAACTACTAAGATTTATATTGTGTTACTGAAGTGGCTACTTGACTGTGCACCCCATATCCATCCCGTGGACGGTAGCGCAAGGTTATATGGATACACAAAAGGCCCAGGAACTAGGCTCCAATAGGGTTAACAGTTGTGGATTTGGATTTATATCTAATAGAATCGGAGATAACAGGTTTAACTAGGCTTTCTTGCTTGTGCATCAACCAGTGATTCGTGCAGTTATGAGCCGACTGGCCTTCTGTTAAGCTACAGGCCACATTACTGCAGGTAAATAGCAAATCTAAACTATTATAATTTACTTATATAAAGCGGTAAACCTACGTGGGGTCATTTAGTGGAGACTCGATCCTCCGCCTGTTAATCGCCAGGCAGAAACGCTCTTTTGCAGTCAGTTAATATTAAGTGACAGCATGTAACACACTCTCTCTCTCTCTCTCTCTCACACACACACACACACACACACACACACACACACAATGTAGGATGGGGTCCACCTCTAGTGCAAATTGAGGTACCCATAGTCTCGGAGAAGTGGATAAAAAGACTTCAAGAAAAAATATTTCGATTTCTTCATGAAGCCATTTGAATATTCCACTTCCCTTCCCTATATATATACATAACTAGTGGTCTACAGGTTATGTGTAGACTTTGAACCCAGCATCCAACTCTGCAGGCAAGTGTCGTGTGGCTTGCTGGAGCACCCCGGGTTGTATGGTGGCGTCCACGGTGGAAAGTGAGGGTGGCACAGTGCTGTGCTACCTAGCAAACAGGGGACCAACCAGCACCATCCTTGCCAACAACAACAACGCCACTTACTACTTCTGGCAAAGTATATAATCATTTTAGTAATATACTAAGTGAAGTTTAAATGCTTAAAAGTTTGGCTTAGACCAGCAGATGCTTAACCGCTGAAAGATTTATCTTACTAAGACCGACGTCAAGGGATGCTGGCCTGTTCCTTGTCTATCAAAATGCCACCAACTCGAAAAGTAAATAAGCACATTGTGTGATTTCAATCCTAAAAACAATTAACATTTAACTTTTGCATGATATAATGAGGAATCAGCTTGATATATTTTCCTGAAAGCTTGAAGTTTGTGTATTGGTTTCCAGTTGCTTACATTATAATCTACTTGTTTAATGCTTTATTTGTTGTAAATGTTAGTTACGGTATTATTGTACTACAGGAAGAATTGAGTAAAGAATAGGCATTAATATTCTCTCTTACAGTAGAATGTGTTCTCGTTCCTCTTAGTTGATACACGAGCAAAACATGTTCCCTTGTGACTCAGTGTTCAACAACACATTATTGTACGAGGATATTATAATTCCCTCTGTTCAAACCTGTTGCATCATCACTCTAGTCCAGGAACCAGAGGGTAGGGAAGGATGTCTCTGCTTAATAATTCGCAAACAGGAGAAATTATTTACAAATATCTGTACGTCCACAGCAGGACATATATATCTGCCGCGACCACAAAGGTTCCCCTTAACTGTGCAAGATGAAATGAACAACTGATTATTCTTACGAGTATATGAGTGTGTGTGTGTGTGTGAAGGGAAATGCTATATAACCATCCTACTCGATATTCACTAACAACACAATTTGGCGAGTGTTGTAGCCACACCATCTTGAAAATATCAAAATAAAGGAGGGAAGAAAAGAGCAATTAGTACGTACAAGGTTGACGCTTCATTTGTCGTCAGAGGTCCCTGTGAGCTTGTTAATAAGCCACTGTACTATCACCATTTAAAAAAAATAGTTACCTGCCGACATCCAGGTAACTACGACACAAACTTTACATGAGAAATTGGACAGACTGGCTCGGGAACTCGCCACTAACAAGTATGATACTACTATTGGGAGATAGTTAAAATTCTTTGCCCTGTCTCGTGATCTGCATCAGCCGTTCATGACAGTTGTTAGGTAGAAGAACACAAGTGCAACTAATATAACATTTAAGTGAGGTAACGTTTCCCTCTACAGGAGCATTGTCACGCCATAAGGGCTTGATAAAACTTTTAGAGAGCGAAACGTTGCCACGATAAAATATCACATTAGTTACATTTGTGCCCTTTTATCTAACGTATTCTGGGTATTCTACCGACATAATAGATGTGGTCATGGAAAATGTAAACAAACCCGGTGGGGGGCGCCGTATTTAAAAGACCGCTTGCCGTATAGCAAATTTTGGTCATAATTTGACATCGCCGTATTAGCGGAACGCCGTAAGGCGAAACGCCGTAAATCGGGGCCTTACTGTACAATGCCTTATACAAATGCATTTAATACATAGAAAAAAAATGAATATTTACTACCTGATACGAAACTTACTAGCTATGTATATATCGACAAAATATACGTGTATGGTGTACCATAATAAATCTTACGAGTCTACATAGACTTTTGCACTAGTTAGTGAAGCCGCTTCTTTCCACGAGTTCTTCCACTCTTCTGATTGTCTTTCTCGATATCCTTAGTGATGCTGACCTGTAGAGTGATGCTACCTGTATATCATTTTTTTATAATGTCTTGCACTTGTGGCAGTCACAGGCAGGCACTTGGCTCGTCACAGGCGTCCCTCTGACACTTCATCACGTACCATGACTCGGTGATACATTCCCGTCAGATATTCTCTGATCCATTTCAGTGCCTTCCCTGTTATACCTGCTTGGTCCTCCAGTTTTTGCACTAATCTCTTGTTGAGTGGAACTGTGTTGAAAGCCTTCTTGCAATCCAAGAAAATGCAATCTATCCTCCCCCCTCTCTAGTTTTACTGCTGTCACCTTGTCATAACTAGTAGGTTCGTGATGCAGGATTTCCCGTCTTTGATACCGTGCTGGTTGTCGTATACAAGCTCATTTCTTGCTTGGTGGTCCACCACTCTTCTGATGATCTCCACGACTTTGCATACATGTCAGTTATACTGGTCTGTAGTTTTATGTTGCATGTCTGTTTTCTTTTTTAATAACTGGCACTACATATGCTGTTGTAGCCATGTGGTTAGTGGTACACAGAGCGCCTCTGCTTCCTATCTCATTACCCACGGAGAGATGTTATCCGGCCCCATCGCCTTTGAGATATCTATTTCGATTAGCAGCCTCTTCACCTCCTCCACGGTTGTATGTATCGTGTCCAGCACTTGATGTACCCCACCTCTCCGTCTTTCCAGAGTCCCTACTGTCTCCACTGTGAATACTTTGAATCTCATGTTAAGCTCCTCACATACTTCAAGGTCGTTTCTTTTAAACTCCCCTCCTTCCTTCCTCACCTTGATTACCTGGCCTTTGATGGTTGTTTTCTTCCTGATGCGACTGTACAACAGCTTCTGGTCAGACTTGGCTTTCAATTTGTCGTTGGGCCTCTCCTTACTTTCTCCTTACTCTCCTTGCTTTTCGACTACTCTCTCCTTGTTCTCCTGGGTCCTTTGTCTTCTTTACTTCTTCCATTCTCTAGCACACTTGGTTTTAGCCCCTCTCCACCTTTGGGTGAATCAAGGGCTCGTCCTAGCCTTCTCATTATGTCTGTTGCCCTTGAGTACAAACCTCTCCTCCACTTCCTTGCATATTATTGTCACATATTCCGTCTCATTTACTGTTTTCCCTGCCAGCTCTCTGTCCCACTGGACCTCGCACAGAAAATTCCTCATGCCTGTGTAGTCCCCTCTCTTGTAGTTTGGCTTCATTCTTTTTGCCCTTCCTGCCTCCCTCTCCACTTGTAACTACTATGCATTCGAAGCTATGAACCACGTGATTACTAGTTTCGAGGGGCCTTTCATATGTGATGTCCTCGATGTCTGCACTACCCAAGGTGAATATTAGGTCCAGTCTTGCTGGTTTATCCTCTCTCCTCTCTCTCTGGTAGTGTCCCTAACTTGCTGATGCACGAGGTTTTCCAGAACCACCTCCATCTTAACCCTACACGTTTCTGGGCCCCCACATGGCTCCAAGTTTTCCCAGTCCGATTGCTTTGCTTCGCTCACATGGGATCTGGCCACTAAAGCCAGTGTGTCAATAATCTCTGTTACTCTAATCATACTCTTGCCTTGGCTTCCTGCTATTCTGTGGTGGGTGGTACATCAATGCAATCACCACCATGGCAACTCCAGTCTGAAGAGTTCCTGTTATGTAGTCCCTTGCTTCTCCTTTGTGTTTGTGTACAAGTACGTGAGAGTATGTGAAAGGGAGTGTGAATGTGTGTGAGGGAAGGTGAGATCTCAGATCTGTTTGTGATTTGATAAAGCGAAACATTGCCAATAAACGATCCCATCATGCTCCATTTGTTTGTTGTTTTCCCATCGTGTCGGTATTTCATACCATTTATCTAAACCGTGTTGTCAAAAGCACTTGTTAATAGACACTTGTCCTGTTTTGTGTGTGTGTGTATACTCACCTAATTGTGGTTGCAGGGGTCGAGACTTAGCTCTTGGCCCCCGCCTCTTTACTGATCGCTACTAGGTCCTATCTCTGCTCCCTGGGCTTTGTCATACCTCGTCTTAAAGCTGTGTATGGTTCCTGCCTCCACTACATCACTTGCTAGGCTATTCCACTTCCTGACAACTCTATGACTGAAGAAATACTTCCGAACATCCCTGTGACTCGTCTGAGTCATCAGCTTCCGATTGTGACCCCTTGTTTTTGTGTCCCATCTCTGAAACATCCTGGCCCTGTCCACCTTACCTATTCCACGCAGTATTTTGTATGCCGTGTGTGTATGTGTGTGTGAAAGGAAATTAATTTAGTATAATCATTCCATACAGAGTCGCTTCCTCGGGGTTTCTACGGCCTAAAGTCAGACAGATTCTTCTATTTCATCCCTAATGCGAAAGGTAACTTCACCTGGGCTAAGAACCTGTGTGGTATGATACCAGGGCACCGCCTCGCCATGCCCAAGACAGTTGAGGAATATCGTACTGTGATCGAAATGGCAAATGAAAACGGTGAGTTTCTTGTCGTTGGTTTCAAATGCAGTAGGTCTACTGGCCTATATTATGCATGTCATGTTTCCACAAAGTGAAAAATAGCGCAGGTGAAAAATAGGCCAAAGTTATTAAAATGGCACACAATGGCAAAATAAAAACTAGTTAAAAATGGCTCATCGTCCTTGACCTAACACAAAACTAAGCCTAATCTAACATATTCTAAACTTACTGTAGCTAGGTATCATCCACAAATAATCTAACTTAACTTATTCTAGCCTACCCAAGCTTTATTCAGATTAATTAAGCTTAACCTAATCTAACTGGCATTCATACCCAACACAACTCTACATAACCTAACCTCCCTTGACCATCATCCAAATTGTTTGTAAAAATATTCATAGGCCTAGAAAATAATGTGCCATTATCAACATTTCGCTTGTCCTATTTTGCCTGTTTTTTTTTACTGTCTACCATTTTCGGTTTGCAAATTCTTATTCATTACTCACGTACCTAACTAACCCATTAACGTCAGTTTCTTCATTGTTTCAAGCAATGAAGTGTGAGAAATAATATATATATATATATATATATATATATTATATATATATATATATATATATTATATATATATATATATATATATATATATATATAAGGAATTCGCAAGAGCAGGCGAAATATACACAAACACTGATCTCTGGCTGAAGGAGACTCGAACCTACGAACCTTGGAACAAGGTACGCAGTGCTATACCAAACTCTCCACACTGGACCAATACCTTGGAGTCCAGCTTGCGCTAGACTTTGATCCAAGGCAGCCAGCTTTCAGGGAGAAGGCTTACAGCTTTTCATCTCATCCCCTGCATGCATCAGCACTGCGTACCTTGTTCCAAGGTTCGTAGGTTCGAGTCTCCTTCAGCCAGAGATCAGTGTTTTTGTATATTTCACCTGCTCTTGCGAATTCCTTGCACTGTTTATATCTCTAGGGGATGAGAGGAAAAGCTGTCAGCCTGAAAGCTGGCTGCCTTGGATCAAAGTCTAGCGCAAGATGGACTCCAAGGTATTGGTCCAGTGTGATGAGTTTGGTATAGCACTGCGTACCTTGTTCCAAGGTTCGTAGATTCGAGTCTCCATCATCCAGAGATCAGTGTTTATATATATATATATATATATATATATATATATATATAATATATATATATATATAATATATATATTATATATATATATATATATATATAATGTGTGTGTGTATCATTTACCAAACTGCGGCAGGCCAGGACTCGAGCCTACGAACCTTGTACCGTCTCCAGATACAGCACAATGTACTCACCACCTTACCACTACGCCACTAATCATGGTAGGATCAGTGGCGTAGTGGTAAGGTGATGCGTACATTGTGCTTCTCTGGAGGCGCTACAAGGTTCGTAGGGTCGAGTCCTGGCCTGCCGCAGTTTGGTAAAGGATTTAAAATCACTTGTTTCATGATTTCATTGCTATATATATGTATATCATTTATTGTTATTAATATATATTGTGCAGGTATGGAGCTGTGGGTGGACCTTAAGAGAGGTTCTAAATATTTCACAACTTTGGTGTGGGGAGATGGAACCTCGTTTCTTAACACCCCGACTTCTACTGTTGCTCTGGTTCAAGACGATGGAGCAACCGATGCAGTCTTCAGGATTAAGAACTTGATGCTGAACGATGCGCTTAAATCTTACAATGCCAATATTTTATGTCAGGCAAATCCATTAGGTTTAGATTGGTAGGGTGAAAAAACCACAGGATGCCGAACAAGTTTATATTGGAACAATGTTATGCTCTGTATAGGGCAATGATTCCCAAAGTGGGGGTACCGCCCCCTTAGGGGAGGTGGAAGTTCCAGAGGAGCGTTCAAGAATTTTGAATTTGCAGTCAATCTAATTCCAAGAAAGACATGTGTTTGTATGTTTGTGGTTAGGCGCCAGGGATGTGGCCTGGGAGCCCAAGGGGCATCAGGGATGTGGCCTGGGAGCCAAGTGGGTGCCAGGGATGTGGCCTGGGAGCCAAATGGGCGTAAGGATGTGGCTTGGGAGCCACATGGGCGCCAGTGATGTGGCCTGGGAGCCCAGGGGGCGCCAGGGATGTGGCCTGGGAGTCAAGTGGGCCCCAGGGATGTGGCCTGGGAGTCAAGTGGGCGCCAGGTATGTGGCCTGGGAGCCCAGGGGGCGCTAGGGATGTGGCCTGGGTGCCAAGTGGGCGCAGGAATGTGGCTTGGGAACCAAGTGGGCGCAGGGATGTGGCTTGGGAGCCAAGTGTGCGCCAGGGATGTGACCTGGGAGTCAAGGGGGCGCCAGGGATGTGGCTTGGAAGAACAGTGGGCTCCAGAGATTTGGCCTGGGAGAAAGGGATGTGGCCTGGGAGCCAAGGGGGCGCCAGGGATGTGGCTTGGTAGACAAGTGGGTGCAGGGATGTGGCCTGGGAGCAAAGGGGGTGCCAGGGATGTGGCTTGGGAGCCAAGTGGGCGCAGGGATGTGGCCTGGGAGCCAAGGGGGTGCCAGGGATGTGGCTTGGGAGCCAAGTGGGCTCCAGGGATGTGGCCTGGGAGCCAAGAGGGCGCCGGAGATGTGGCCTGGGAGCCAAGGGGGCCGCAGGGATGTAGCCTGGGAGTCAAGTGGGCCCCACGGATGTAACTTGGGAGCCAAGTGGACGCCAGGGATGTGGCTTGGGAGCCAAGTAGGCGCAGAGATGTGGCCTGGGAGCCAAGGGGGTGCCAGGGATGTGGCCTGGGAGCCAAGTGGGCACAGGGATGTGGCCTGGGAGCCAAGGGGGCGCAGGGATGTGGCTTGGGAGCCAAGCGGGCGCAGGGATGTGGCCTGGGAGTCAAGGGGCGCAGGGATGTGGCTTTGGAGCCCAGTGGGCGCAAGGGATGTGGCCTGGGAGCCCAGTGGGCGCAAGGGATGTGGCCTGGGAGCCCATGGGGTGCCAAGAATGTGGCCTGTGAGCCAAGTGGGCGTCAGGGATGTGGCTTGGGAGCCAAGTGGGCGCGGAGATGAGGCTTGGGAGCCAAGGGGGTGCCAGGGATGTGGTCTGGGAGCCCATGGAGAGTCAGGGATGTGGCCATGGACCCAAGTGGGCGCCAGGGATGTGGCCTGGAAGTCAAGGGGGCGGCACACTGAAAAAAATTGAGAACCCGTGGCGTAGCACTTCATTCAGTCTAAACATTGCGTAACGTTACTCCAAACATTTCTTGTTCTGTTAGGTAAGACACATATGCAACAGTTAGGTATCTTTATTATGAAACGTTTCGCCTACACAGTAGGCTTCTTCAGTCAAGTACAGAAAAGTTGATAGAAGCAGAAGATACTTGAAGACGATGTAATCAGTCCATCACCCTTAAAGTTTTGAGGTGGTCAGTCCCTCAGTCTGGAGAAGAGCATTGTTCCATAGTATGAAACAATATGTTGTTTCATAATAAAGATACCTAAATGTTGCATATGTGTCTTACCTAACAACCTGTCGGTATTTTATACCACTTTAATGTTCACTCTTCTTGACTACGCTAGTTAAGTACTGTTAGAATTTACTTCTAATAACGATTTGCACATTGTAGATTTCTCAAAAATTTAAAAAAATAGTCCCAAAGTTTGTGAACGATTTTAATCCATATTTACTTTAGGAATGTGTGTCTCTTGGTCACATATGGAATCGTATCAGAGATATTTGCACAGAATCACTGGCCGGAGATTATCAGACGGGGGATCGAACCTCCACTATTGTTGACTTTGAATAAGTCAAATTGATGTATATCTAAGTGTTGTACAATAAAATTAGGCAAGCAGATACTTTACACTGTTGATGCAGGATGAAATTTATTTATTTTTAACTTGTAGTCTCGGCCTTAGATAAGAACGATACGAACTATGTTGAGTTAAGAGTAAGACACATGTGCAACATCTGGGTATCTTTATTGTAGACGTTCCGCCATCCAGTGGCTTTATCAATACAAATTCTAGGACATAACTTGAAGACAGTAGAACTATGTACAGAAGATGAGGTAATCAGTCCCTCAACCTAGGAGTAGGTGCGAACAGCACCATAGTCGTGGAGATTCTGAAGCAGAATCTCCACGACTATGGTGCTGTTCGCACCTACTCCTAGGTTGAGGGACTGATTACCTCATCTTCTGTACATAGTTCTACTGTCTTCAAGTTATGTCCTAGAATTTGTATTGATAAAGCCACTGGATGGCGGAACGTCTACAATAAAGATACCCAGATGTTGCACATGTGTCTTACTCTCATCTTGTCGGTATTGTATACCATTCGTACACAACTATGTTGAGTTAGATATAAGAATTAACAGTTGGCGTCTACACTGCAACTGAATTATTTGCAATCCTAATGTCACTGAAGTTACTGAGATTAGCTCTTTGATAATTACTGGTCCTGTCACTGAAGGCTCCTGACTCCCAGGATGACAAACAACTTGTTCACTGGCAAAGCCAGATATAGACGCTTAAAAATGAAAGAAAGGGGAATTAATGTACAATTGTTATGGATTCCATCAGGCACAGAATTAGTCCCTCATGATCAATTTCATAAGTTAGCCAAAAAATATAGGAAATGTTAAAATTAACTCTGTCGTATCTGTATCTAACATTAGGAAAGAAGCAAATAATGAAACAATGTTACTGGAATGTTGTCAGAAGGCTGAGTAGATTTATAATCCATTATGATAACATGTACGTAGATATGTACGTTTATGGAGTAACCTACAACGAGAACAGACTGACCGATTTTTGTGGCCAGGTTCAGGCTTGGTTACAAGTACTTCAGGCAGTTTAGTAAACACAGACTATCAAACCAAATGCAGTGTGTGGTTAGCCTTATAGTCACTTTGTTGATCACCATGTGTTTAATTGTCCACTTATTGAGGAATATAGAGATAGTGTAAGTTGTGTGATACGTCAAGATATCGTAATGAAAATAAGATACCATAGAACAATCTTCCCAGTAGGGTGATCGAGGCTAGGACCTCGGTAGCTTTAAGAAGAGACTAGACAAATATATGAGTGGGATGGGCTGGGTTTGATTGGTGTCATTGTGTACCGGAGTTAAATCTTGGGTAGCTTCGGGTAGAGGTCATTTCATAAGGACCTGCCTTGTATGGGCCAGTAGGCCTTCTGCAGTGTTCATCCATTCTTATGTTATGTTAAAATATCACATATTTTTATAGTAATTAAATCACAGAACGGGTGGGACTCAAACTCATGGCAAGCGAGTCCTGAAACTCTCGGGCCAGTGCGTTATTCCATTGACAAGTGAACAAGACACTAGCCTGAGAGTTTTAGGACTCTGCTGCCATGGGTTCAAATCCAACCCATTCGATGATTTTTTTTTTTTTTTTGCAAACATGTTTTTACGATTTCGTGAGTTTGGATAGTAATATTTATTGCTGTAACTTTGTATATTAAATAAAATGAGAAATAATCCACATATATTTTTTTGTGTACAAATTTATATTAATACTCGATGGTAAATTGAGAAATAGTATTGAAGGAAGTCTTCTGAAAAGGACCTCAGTAACAGGCCTAAATATGCTGCATTTATTTGACTTGTTTAAAATGTCTATATTTAATGAAAATAAAATGTAGAAAAAATTGACTATATAAATACAGGAAATTCTCAACTTACGAACACGTTTGGGACCTGTATTGTGTGTAATAATGATATATTAGACACATGTGCAACTCTTGGGTATCTTTATTGAGGAAACGTTTCGCCACACAGTGGCTTCATCAGTCCATACGTAGGAGAAACTTGAAGAACAGGAGGAGAATGAGGTAATCAGTCCCTCAACCTTGAGTCGATGTGTTCAGTCCATCAATCTTGAGTGAACTGATGAGCGAACACAACTTCGATGACATCATAGATTGAGGGACTGACACACTCATTCTGTTCCTATTTCCTTGTTCTTCAAGTTTCTCCTACGTTTGGACTGATGAAGCCACTGTGTGGCGAAACGTTTCCTCAATAAAGATACCCAAGAGTTGCACATGTGTCTAATTTATCAACATGTCGGTTCTCTGAACCATTCATCTACAATGATATACATAATACTACAATAACAATATTGACGATACAAAAGATTCTCAACGTTTTCGTAAGTTGATGTCTTATTGTTTATATAACTTTAGTTTAAGAACAATAAAGTACTTACGAACTGAACGAACGTTTAATATACATTGATCTAGTAACTATAACGTTTAAGTGATGCAGTAATTATAAACTGAAAGAACATTTTTTGGTCACAGTGTGACCCATGCTAAGGTTAGGAAAGGTTTGTCAGGAAACAAGACAATGTTTCCTGACGCGGGTGTTAGTCAGGTGATGACCTGCCGTTGGAGCTTTTGGTCATCTGACCGAGGCCTTCCACTGGCTTACCGGTCCACCCCTTTAAAAATTATGGTCACGGTTATTTCCATTTTTTGTATACCGAGGTAATCAGTCCCTCAGCCTTGGCTGGGGGACTGATTACCTCATCTCTTGTATATAGTTGTACTGTCTTCAAATTATGTCCTAGAATTTGTACTGACAAAGTCAGTGGAACGGCGAAACGTCTACGTTAAAGATACCCAGATGCTGCATATGTATCTAATTCTCATCTTGTTGCTAATGGATGCCATTCACATACAATTTATCTACAATCATTATTAAGCTACCCAACACCGGGAGACATAGTCTTGTACTATTGTAAAAGGAGATAACATAGGTAACCAGTTATCCCCATTTTTTGATAGGATTATCTTCATACTTTCTTGCCCGTTTGGCTCATTATTTTGGGCATTATTCATTAGCTCCAATTTTTTTTCAGCATCGGTGGTTAATATGTGTCTGTCGTAGGAAGACAGTTAATGTATCAAGCTGGGTGTAGGTAATCTACTCTACTGGGGCTTGGTTGACGGTCACACTACACCTAATGGGGAATACTTGTTTCCATGTTTGTAAGGAAAACGTGTCCAACTTTTCTATTTTCTCCCATACAGGGGAAATTGTCCCTCCCAAGCACCATGAAAGAGAGAGGCTGGGTAGGGATTAATCGGCGCAAGCCATCTGTGGCTCTCAAAAATTAACTTTAGACACACTACACCAGGGGTACTAAACTTTGTGGCTATTCTAGACCCCGGTGGATTGCCCTATGTCCTTATATCTCCTCCAGACTATGGAAATCACTAGTCCTATTAAGTACCAGTATGACTTCAAAAGATTTCAATAGCTTAGTTTTATTTTACATATGGATACCTAGCAGAGATCGTGTCGACGACGACGAGGAAGACGACCATAGCTGTCGTGAGATGGGAAGGAAGAAGGATGAGGAAGGATGGAAATACTGGAAAAGGATGGGAAGGAGGGGAAAAGGAGGAAACAAGGCAAGTGGCCTAACCACTTTGGGACATGTGGTACCGAAGAACTGGAGGCGTAGATGGAGAGGCTTGATTGATGTCGGTACTTGGCTCACCAGGAGAGGATAGCGAAGGCAGCGGCAGGAGCTGGGAGTTACAGAAGGCAGCAAGCAGGATGAGTTGTATTGGTGGTGGTCGGCTTGAGGTGTGTTAAGCTACTGTCCCATTAGAAAGAGTCTGGAACTTCGGTATTGGCATGGTCATGAGTCTAAATTTGCGGTCAGGGTCGATCTCTGGAGCATTAAAAGATTGATGACTTCTCTAAGGAAGAGAGCACGTAATGGTCTACAGACGAACTTGACTTCGTCGCTCTGGAGGAAGGGGATCAATGTCTGTGCATCCATTTCTTTAGGATACTCAGGAGTAGTGAAGAAAGAGACTCCACGTATCGTATTATATGTTGTTTATCCTTAGAGTGAACGACAAATGAAGTCGATGATTGGTCAGTTTTGTTGCTTGGTCAGTTTTGTTGCTTGTGTCTTCATGGATGTGGTGGCTGGCGTTGAAGGCGGTTTCTTATTGGTGGAGGAAGGTAGAGGCACGTTAGGCAGTGAGGGCTCTGATTGGTTCTTGGCAGTGGCCGTGGCTGGAGGAGGTGGTGGTCTCTCATTGGTGGATTGCGAAGTAGAGCAGGTGGCTTCTGCAGAAATCAAATCTTGCAAGTCATCTGGTGCCTCGAAACACGATTTTGGGGATAATCTTCAAAACATCAGCTGAAGCAGGACTAGCTGGACAGTTGAATGATGGCAGATTGTTGAGGGCAAGAATATCATTCATAGCTGTATTAAAACAACCCGGGTTAGCTGCATTTTGCATGTGTGCATACATCAGGCAGTAGTAGAATTTTGTTGAAATATCGTCTGTTGGAGGAGAGGCTGTGAGTGGTGGAGGCTGCTGAGTGGCTTGTAGGATCTTGGTGGTGGTCGTCTGAAGCTTAGCTATAGCAGCATAAGTAGGAGAATTTCCTGTAGACTTCTTAGTTTCTTCTTTCAGTTTCTTAGAGAGGATATCCTTGCGTACTGGACATTTGGCTGCAAGAGTATGGTGATCACTCTTACAGTTGATGCAGGTGGGAGCAGCAGTGGAAGTGCAGGAACGAAAGTCATGATATGCAGACCCACAGGTGGAACATATCTTCTTATTCTTCACGTGGCAATCAGCAGTAGAGTGGATATACGAGTAACAGGTCCAACAAGGTGTTATTATGTAAGTGAATCGTTCAGGTTCAATCTGTCGAGGGTTGATGAAGTAGTAGGAGATGGCCAGGCCATCAGACAGTGCTCTGGTCGCCATGGTAACGTCCAGAAACGTGACCTTGAGCATCGAGGAAGCGTTGGGGATCTTTACAACAGAGTCAGTCTTGGCCCAAGTTTTGAGGTCTTCAAGTGATGACGTAATTTCCTCGATAGACATGTTCGTGATTAGCCTGTCAAGACGTTTCATGAACACAGAGCGTTTTGCACGCATGTATGGTGACATGGAGATGGTAAAACCACGGTCATCTAATGTCTTCATGGCTGTAGGTGTAAGCACTTTGTCAGCTTCAGCATCATCGAGAAAGGTGGCGATGAAGGCTTCTTTCAGTGAAGTAATCTTGGAGAATTTGGCGTGAAGACAAGTGTTGAGTGAGGTTGCAAGCTTGAGCTTCGTGGTGTCGTCAACGACAGCAGACTTGGGCTTAATTCTCACACGATGAGACATCGTGGAGATGGTAGAGGTTCCCCTCCCTAACGGGGATCGTAGGGAGACTGAACAAGTAAGGAGAGCTGCTATGACCTGCCGAGGCGAGAGTCCGAAGCAGAATCTGTCTGTCGTGTATTTTCGAGATAGTGTCCCATACCCCCGTTATTTGCGTCTCATACCTCCAAGAGGTGTGGAATTAGTGATGTATCGGATATCCGCATCCGCGGAACATCAGCAGAATTTCTTACATCCGCATCTGCATCCGCATTTTACTGTAAACAGATGACCGCATATGCATCCGCATCCTAATCCGCGGAACATCCACACATTTTCTTACATCCACATCTGCAAAATATACATTTGCATCAGCAAAATAAGTAAGACATCCTCATACACATCCGCAAATATCTAAATTTTCATATCCGATACATCTCTAGTGTGAATACCCCCTATACCCCTGCTCTAGACGAACACAGGCAGTTGCAATGGTCAAAAGAAAATCCTACTTTGAAAACGTAAAGGATTTGTATATACTCACAGAGATCAAGGATCAGATTATTAAATATTCGTACACGTTAATGTTTGACACTAGCAAGCATAAGACTAATTTACAAGCAGGACCATGTAGCTGAAACTGGAGGTTATCATTCTGAATATGAAAATACTTGAAGTCTGAGTTTTGTTGCCTTATTTTCCAGATAATAAGCCTCATTCACCCCCCCCTCCATCACCCCCCCAAAAAAAGTCCTGGAAAATCATCCTGCGTCTTATATGCTCAAGGTGAGAGTCAAAGGTCTGCATTGTGTTACTTTTTAGCAGTTATTTACTAACATTACGTTACAACTGCTTGGTAACATCGTCTTGTATATCTTAATTATATGCCGATATATACGATATTTTAAAACAATCACTAAATTTACGTTGGTAATACAGTGCGGCGATGGAATGGGGTGGATACGATAGCTGTTAGTGGAGTGGCGGGTTATAGAAAGTGCGTAATGGAAGTCATGGGAAGCCGAGTAACATAATTTCAGTTAACTCGTTAAGGGTCTGCAATTAGAGGCAATGTGTCACAATGTGTTGATAATTAAGACATATGTGCAACAGTTGGGTATCTTTATTGTTGAAACGTTTCGCCCACAAGTAGGCTTCTTTAGTCAAATATATATAGTGTTTCTCCAACGTTGATGGACTGATTACATCTTAATTTCACTATCACACTTGCTGCCTCTGTATTTGACTGAAGAGGCCTACTATGTAGGCGAAACGTTTCAACAATAAAGATACCCAGCTGTTGCACATTTTTAACATCACAGTATGTGGTAAAACGTCAGGTTAAGTTATGGTAGTCCCTTAAGGATCACTCCTTGGACCTACACTTTTATATATTTGAGAAGGATGCTCAGTGTGAAATAATCCTTCACGATATATGTATAGAAAACATATATTTATTTGAAGATTACTTAATAAAACTGAAAGATGAGGTTAGGCAATTTTATAGGAATGTTCAGCAGCTGTTTATTACAGTTGCATGTTTACAGGTGCTAAGTAGTAATTAACGTAATGCAGAGCAAGTCTATTGTGCTCAGAATTGCTCTTTATAAAGTCTTGGTAAAGTTAGTCCTGATGGAAATGTGTGAAATAACGTTGCTCTGCATTACGTGTTTTTACTCCCACTCGTCAGTTGTCCAGTCAGCAGAGGCTGCCTAATAAAGGCGAGATGACAAAGGATGTTGGAGATATTGTGTCCTTTGGAAGGAAAGTAATGAGAGCCAAAGTAAATAAATCATAGAAAAGATGGGATTTGAACACGAGGGAGGCGAGTCTTAAAACCAGTGTGATTTGTTTGCAATCTTGTTATTACGGTTTCGTGAGTGAAAGTAAATATTCAGGAAGTAGGGATCATACAAAACCAATTTCGTGAGGGAGGCATCCAGTCATCCAGGTTAAAAGGCCTGCGTATATGAAAGGCAGGAGTGTAATTATACGTGGGCTAAACATCCAGTAACCTCCAAACACGTATTTTAGAACAACACGCAGGCAGGACGGACGATTTAAGGAACGCCGGCGTTCAACATGGAAGCTTTCACGACCATTTAATCAACTAGAGACGCTAGACTCATGGCCAGGGAGGAAGACACTTAGTGTCCAGGATCATGGAATCATCACTTATCTGTATATCTGTATATCAGAACAACGGCTTCTACAACATACACACACTTGCCCGTCCCGTGCAGGTCCGTCTCAAACCTACCCAACATTCTCCTTATATATACTTTTGTACTCTTTACCCTTAGTAGATCTCTTTGTGACTTGATGAAAGCCCACTGTGTGAGCGAAACGTAGTCAATAAAGGATCGCATTATACTGCATTTGTTTATTTTTCCATGGTTACCAGCACTTAACAGCATCGGTACGTCCCTCACTGCCTGCCGAAATCATCATTTGATGTTACTTTGTGTTGCTGGTTAACAAACATAAGTTAAATTAGACTAACTTTAATTGTCTTGCCTAATGTGGAAAATGCATTAGCCAGCTCGGTTATTAATTAATGTTTGTTTTACTTCCTAGATAGGATATCATTAATAATTTTTAGCCATAATTAGAAACGATGATTTCACTACGTCCATCCTTCAGTATATATATGATAATGGTATACAATACCGACAAGTTGATAAGTAAGAAAGGAAATGAGTCAATATAAATAAATCCCAGAACGGGTGGGGTTTGAACCCATGGCAGGCGAGTTCTAAAGCTCACAGACCAGTGTGATTTGTTTATAATCTCGTGGGTTTCGTGAAACCTCGAGCTGTGGGATTACATTACAGAAGGTGACTTTATCGATGACCTGCATCACCTGTCTTGCAGTTCGTGTAATTGCTCATGGACCTAGAGCTAGGTTAACCTAGAATAATTAATATTTAACAAATACAGTTGATTACCGTATTTTGCGGTTTAATAGACGCATTTTTTTTCATAAAATGTATGCAAAAAACAACCTGCGTACTATAAACTGAAGGTCAGTGACGGGAGGTGTAAGTCTGAGGTGTAGGGTGGAGTGGTAGTAAGAAATACGGTATATAGAACAGATATTAACGACTTTTAACGCATGACCATATCTGCATATCTGGAAGCCAGACTGCTTAATACATCCGAAATATAGTTCTTTAGTGGGAGGGTAGAGGAACTAAGGAGCCAGAAGGAAGTAAGCATTATACTTGGTGTGTGTGAGGCAGGAAATTACGAAAGGTCTTTCTAGGTGAATGCCACATTGGCAGCGGTAGGCCTGAAGAAGTGACGTCACGACAAGTTGTGAGCCATTATACATATAAAGTGAAGTGTATATAATGTGAAGTGTATACTATCATCAGTGAAGAGTGAAATTGCGTGAGGAAACGGGATGTATGAGAATATATGGTTATAAACATCACGGGTGAAGGATCTCCAAAATAGGGATTTAAGGCCTACGTACGACGACTCCATCATCAGCAGCTGGCAACTGTCACCGCACCATGCAGCGCAAGTTATTCGCCTATTTGTGGTTTGCATGGAAATAAATGGTATAAAATACCGACACAATGGAAATATAAACACATATGCAGTATAATGTAATCCTTTATTGACAACGGCTTCTATAACATAGCTGAACCACTCGCCAAG
This sequence comes from Cherax quadricarinatus, assembly GCF_026875155.1. NCBI lineage: Eukaryota > Metazoa > Arthropoda > Malacostraca > Decapoda > Parastacidae > Cherax > Cherax quadricarinatus. Next base: position 17,630,684 of record NC_069492.1, on the reverse strand, counting down.
AAAATTCTTTATCGCTATCCCACATAAGAACATAGAACATGCAGAAGGTCTACTCACAACTTGCCCAATACCCCTGCCAAGCTACCCAAGACTCCATAACCCCACCCGGTAGATCATCAGATGCAGCATTCTCCACCTGACCTCAACATTCTGAACATGACTATAAATGCTCCCGTACCTTCCACCCCAGGTAGATCTGTGTGTGACTTGAAAAAGCCCACTATGTGGGTGAAACGTTTGTCAATAAAGGATCATATTATACTGCATATGTGTTTATATTTCCATTGTGGTTTGCATGTTGACGGCCCTGGCTGGCCTTGCATACTGTTTGATACTGGTCACTCACTCCTGCAAGCTATTACCAGAATTAGAATAGAAATAGCATAGACAGTGAATATAGTGATGACGAGTGTGAGAAGGTAGAGTCCAGTGAGGAGTAGAGTAGTATTAATTCCAGTAGTTATTAGCAGTAAGAGTACTTAGGTAACTAGGAAGTCCTCTCCCAATGTGAACATGGAACAGGATAATAACCAGCAATAATTGATACTTAAATCCAAACACACACACACACAAGGCGAGTAACTTAATATAAGCTAGGTGGGACAAGCTTTTAAGGGCAACATTGTAAGATGGTGTGAGGGGTTGGTCAAGTCCCAGGAGGGTTGTGGTCAGGTCACAAGAAGTTGTGGCCAGTCATTACACCACACAAGACACTCACACACACACACACACACACACTCACACACACACACATGCACACACGCACACAGGGGTAGGGCAGTGTTACTACCGGTAGCTATTAGCAGTAAGAATACTTAGGAAGCTAGGAAGTCCTCTCTCAATGTGAACAAGGAAAATGATAATAACCAGCAATAATTAATGCATAAATCCAGAAAGGGCAATAAGTGGAGAGTGTAGCATAATTGGGAAAGATAAATGAGACTAAATTTGTGCCTACACGACGGATCTTTCAACCACACCACCTACGCCCCCCCTAACAATCCCACCCTCACACACAAGCACACACACACAAGGGTAGACACTCACACACACACACACACACACACACACACACACACACAACACAACACACACAACACACACTACACACACACAACACACACACACACACACACACCAAAAACACACACACACACACACACACACACACACACCCCACACAACCCCACCACACTCACACACCACACACACACACACACACACACACACACCCTCCACCACTTGACACAAACACTTGACACAAACACGTACCCCCCTCCCCTAACCACCTCTCCCTCTTTCTAACCACCTCACCTTAGCCACCTACCCTCCCCAAACCACCTAACCCCTCCCAACCATCTAACCCCCAACTACCTCCCTCCCTCCAATAACCATCCTCCCCCTCCCCCATAACCATCCATCCCCTCTCTCTCTCAAACACATAACTCCCCCCTCCCCTTACTACCTCTCCCCCTTCCCTAACCACCTAACCCTAGCCATCTACCCCTCCCCCAAACCATCTAACCCCCTCCCCCAACTATCTCTACCCCTCCAATAACCATCCTCCCCCCCCCCAACCATCCATCCCCTCTCCTCCTAACCATCTATTCCCCTCCCCCTAACTACCCCGTCCCCCTTCTGTGGAGCAACGGGGAACCTAGAACCAGGATGAGGAAAAAGGGGCTCCAAGGACGAATCTGGAGGGAGGAATGGGAGGCAGAGCTCAAAAAAAGGGAGGAAGAGTAGGGAAGGAGACTAGATGAGCTGGAAAGGAAGATGGAAGAGAGGTTAGCAGAAGAATGCAGAAGGTGGAAGCAACAGGCCACAGCAGCAGAAATCAAGGATTTGAGAGATTAGAAGAGGAGCTGGACATCTGAAACAGCACAGAGACAAAGATATTACAGAAGTAGCATCGGCAATGGCTACATCAGACACAAACAACAGGTCTGAAGGAAGCATGGAAACTAAACTGTATGCAGAGGTCCTGTCAAACCCACATGGGGCCAAAACAAAGACAGGGAGCACACTAGGACAGAATGAGAGGTTGGAAGACATTGAAGGAACTAGGACATGTGCAGGGACCATACCAGATACCTGTGGGGGCCAGGAACAGGTGAGCAGGAAGGACAAACCAAGAAGCATAGGGGCCATAACTAGGGAAGGGACTGAAGGAAGGAACACTCCACGGGAAGGAACTAAAACACAGAGGATGCAATGGGAGTCGCAGTGGGAGGTGGAAAGGGAGAGATCAGTTTTTGTCTATGGGCTAGACGAAGCTAAAGGGGAAACTTATGATGAAAGAAAGCAGGAGGAGAAAAAAGCGATTGAAGATATCATGAAGGTGATAGGCAAGGGGGACATGACCCAGGTGGCAAATTTTCGGAGAATTGGGTGGTTCACAAAGAAAAGGAATCGGCCTCTCAAAGTAATTTTCAAGGCAGAATCAACCCGAACCATGATCCTGCAGGAGAAAGCACGGCAGAGAGGCAAAGGGAGGAGTTCCGGAGTGTGTACCTCGATCGAGACAGAACACAAGGGCGAAAGGAAGACGATGAAAGAGAGAGTTCAAAAACGAAAGGAGAAATGGGAGGAAATGAAAAAGGAGAGCAGGAATAACCCAGGATCAAATGGAAGGACAAGCACACCCCCAGAAACACCTGCAGAAGGACTCAGCCACGAACCCCCCAATGACATAAAAAA